>JANAVB010025594.1:452500-492294 GCA_029216955.1 Iris pallida
GAGGCCTCTGCGACGTCCTCCTCCCCCACCCCTTCCTTCCCTGGCTACCGGCCGCCCGCTGCGCTCCTCTCAGCTCCCCGGTCGGCCTGAGCTGGCCCTCCGCTTCGACCCCTCCCTCGGTCGGGCCTCACCGGCGCTCCGTCTCTCCGGCGTCCCCCCCCGGCGGGTCAGCGCCGTCGTGTCCCGAGCCCCCTCGGGTCCCCCACCCCCCTTCGGGCCTAGCGCCTGGCCCAGGCCTCCTCGGTCCCCGCGCATGGCCCTGACCCCCTCGGGCCCCGCGTCAGTCCCACGTGGGCCCTTCCGCCTTTTTGTGTCTTTTCGGTTGTTGTATTTTCATTTCGAATTTTGAATCCGGGTCCGCCCCCTGGGGGACCCGGTAGCTGTTTGTTCCTTTTCAATAAATTTGTTTGCTTAAAAAATATAATATATATATATATATATTTTTTGAATATATATATATATATATATATATATATATATATATATATATATTTTATATTATATAATATATATATATATATATATTTTTATAAAAATATATATATATATATATATTATATAATATAAATATATATATATATATATATATATCTATATATATATATATATATAAAAAAAAAAATATATATATATATATATATATATATATATATATATATATATATATATATATATTTGTTATTGGTATAAGATATTAGCCTATGGTTAGTAAGTTAGTTTAGAGTTTGACCTATGGGCCTAATTAGGCAAGATTTGACTAGTTAGTTGACCAAGTTGACCAAAGTCAATTGTGGGTCAAACTTGACCTAAAATATGACCAAATATACTTAAATTGACTAGTTAACTTAAGTTTGACCAACCCCTAGACTAATTGACTAGTTAACTTAGCTTTGACCTAGTTTGACTAGAATGGTTGACTAGAGTTGACCAAGAGTTGACTTTGGCCTAGAATGACCTTGAATCATATAGGATGCATTGTAAACTTCATTTAATTCATATTAGACACTTTGTAACCTGTGGTTGATCTAAATAGGACTCAGTTACTCCAGTTCGGACATCTTTTCTCATTAGCTGTTCAGATTATCAAGCGAATACATTCTCTGACCTTTTCATACTTGTTAGGAATTATATTCTTGTTATAGACTACTTTACTTGATGTTATCACGGATTAGTACTATATGGATCTTTTTATGAGATGTTATCTCCCTCGGGTGCATCGAATACATCATGTCATGTGCTTTTTACGAACATCATGTATTCCTTGGACTCTTATTATTCATATACACTCATGTGCTCTCATGTACTCTCATGATCTCATGAGCTTCATGTATAAACTTTTATGTACAATAACATAACCTGTCCAGATCTTTGTGTATTGATTGGGGTGCGGGGGAGTAGAAGTGGTCATGTGAACAATTCCAAAGTAGGTAATCATGTGCAAACTCTGTAGCTTAGTCATGTGCAATTCAAGCCGTTCACATAACCATCTTGTGCTCTAAATCACTTAGTCACTTACAGTCTTTACTTACCATATTTGTATTTCAGTTTATCAGATATTCCTTTAGTCTTCATGTTCATTTCTTACAGCTTTTCATGTATTTTATTCTATAGCTTGCTTTATATTTCGTGCATGACATGAACTGTGTGAGAGATATGTATTCGTTCCTGTCCTGATTGGACCTGTTAAAAATATTACAGAGAACGATGAGGAGTTTTTCCCTACATATTATGACGCTGGCTTAGATGACACAGGTGACTTGGACCCCCAGGAGGATCCAGCAGTTGCTGAGGATTTGCCCATTGTCTATATTAGACTGCTAGACTAGTTATCTTATTTTAGTTGTTTTGCCTTGATATATTTCAGATATTTGGATTTTGGTGTTGTTTAAACACCCAGACTTATTTATTTCTGTTTGTAGTTCTCTATTGAGATTATCTATCTTATCTTTCTATTTCCATCTTAGACATTGTGATTGAGTTGTACCTTCTGTGTTGTCCTCCTTTTTGGAGAGTTGTACAGGTATAGTTATATATTGTGACCTAGGACAGCGTTCTACCACCGACATTGCGGCGTAGGCTGGACGTACCCACTTATCGTGCCCCTACACTGCGTACGGGTCGTGACACGTGTCACGACCCGCACCCACTGTGAGGATACGAGTACGTAACAACGCCCAGCCTACGTCGCAGTGTCGGCGGTAGAACACTGTTCTAGGTCATGATCATAACTAACACAATATTAGATACTCTCCAAAAGGAGACCAAATCACAGAAGATACAGCCCAATCACAATCTAGAGGTAGAATATAACACGATGAAATAGATAAGAAAATTCTCAAAATTGAGGTACAAACAGAAGTGAATTAAATCAAGGTCAACAAACACAAGTCTCAACATCTCCATAATAATACAACTCTAAAATCAAGACAACAACTAACATGAAAAGAAGGAACAGTCTAAACTATCTATACTATGCATGGGTATCATCCTCAGCAACTTCCTGAACCTCCCAAGGGTCCAGGTCGCGAGTGTCATCTAGGCAACCTCTATAGTAAGGGGTGCAGGGTTCCTCATCATCCTCCGTAATATTTTCAACAGGTCCAATCAGGACAGGAGCGAGCACAATACATCTCACACAGATCATAACATGTTAGAAAATATAAACATGCAAGAGAGTACGATGCATGAAAACTGAGAGAATGTATGATGTAAAAGAGAGAGCTGTAATGGAAATATCTGCTACAAGTAGAGAATTATCAGTGACTAGTAATGTAGAGTACAAAGTCGACATGTGAACGGCTGGAATTGCACATGAATATACTAAAGAGGCTCACATGGTTATACTACTTTGGAATTGTTCACATGACTATTTATACTCCCCCATACCCTAATCAATACACAAGGATCCAGACAAGTTATGTTACGCACATAATTTTCACATGAAAGCCCATAGATGGGTGTACATGAAGTATATATGAGGGCTCAGAACTGAGTGCACATGAATTTCACATGAAGGCCCATGAAGGGGTACACATGATCAAGTATAGGTTACACATGAAGTACATAAGGAACATGGCCGTACATGAGAGCACATGAGAGTGCACGAGCGTACATGAACGTACATGAAGCATATAAGAAACAGGAATAACATGAGAGCGAGGAATACATGATGTACATGAAACACATGACATAAAGTATCCGATGCTCCCAAGGGGATAACATCTCATTGTAGGGATCCATATAGTACCAATTCGTGATAATATCGTGACAGCATCAAATAAGGTAATCTAGAGCAGAAATATAATCCTAAGCAAGTTATGAAATGATCAGAGAATGTACTCGCCTGCGATGTGAATATCTGTAAGAATATATTGTCCGAGATGAGGTATCTGACTCCTATTCAGAGCAACACAAGTCAAGATGTATACAGGGGATGATAAATGAAATGTACAATGCATCTGCATGCTGTGTAGGTCAAACTAGACTAAAGTCAACACTTGGTCAACTCTAGTCAACCACACTAGTCAAACTAGCTCAACCTAACCCAGACAAGTCTTACTAAGCCTAACCAGCCTATTCTAGCAAGCACATATCACATTGGGCTATACATCTATCACTCACATTATATAGGAAATTGTATTATTTATTTCACATAACTTATTTCATTACACATATTCACTAGGTTAGATATTATCTATATATATATATATATATATATATATATATATATACATAACATAGAGGGAAGATATGTATGTCAAGAAAATGTGTGGCTGGATGTGTGTATGGATGCACAGGAAAATAGTGTTCAGGATTTTAGTCTACATGGGTGAGAGTGTAAATGTGTGTGTGGGTGAAACTCAGTTTTGTGTCTGTGTGTGTGTGTAAAATGAACTGTGTACAGGAGAGTCATGTGTGTGTGTGTGTGTAAATGTGATAAGAGGGTAGTCAACATGTGAGGGGCTGTGTGGGGTAATTGGGGACTGTCATGGACAGTCATATGGCTAAAATTTGGACTGTTTTGGATAGTTGAAGGACAGTATGGGTAGGTGTGTGGACAATGAAAGAAACGGGGAATGACATCTATATAATCATATACATACGAAGTACAGGAGCCTTGTATGTATACATAAGCTGTAAAATGCAGTAATCCAAGACAAACTAAATCTCATCCACAATGAAAAGAATAATAATATAAAAATCAACTTGAATATTTATGATACAATCGTTGGGCAGAGACAAAGTCCACTACCAACTATCTCAATGAAAAAAATGTACAAGAATCGATCCATAAAATGGCAAGTCGAACCAAGCGCAATCGTCTTCGAAGGAACGGAGAAAATTACGGCCTTGGCTAGAACACCTACAGTGAATCATGAAAGCACACACCTGGGGAATAACCAGGTCCTCAGATGGACGTAGCAAGATACAGGAAGAACATGCTAATATGAACTGTCAGAATAATAAAATAATATATAAAAGACTATTCTAGACACAAATATGTAAAGGAGATTCTAACCGCCTACTGTACAATTTAGAGAACAACTTTTATGCGCATGGGTAGGATTTTAGGCTATGTGTACGTAACTGGCATCCAGTCATCTGTATCCGTCTGTAACGTCTAAAGCGTCAGAGGGCATCTGCAAATAAATCGCCACAGTTCCATCCAGAGACTATGGTTTACCTGTTTGGATTCCCATATGCACTAGCGACTGTCCTCCCCCAATATTTCCTACACTGACCAAGTCATGTCCATGACCCGTCCAGTTTTATAACTGCTTGAGTCTCTAAAACCCTAGTCATAGCAGTTACGATCATCTATCCGTCGCACGACTTTAGATATGGCCAGTCTATAAGTCATGTCCCTAGCAAAATATCTCAAACCGTGTAGTGTAAGTGTCATGGCCCAGGAGATATAAGGATATCCCCCAACAAGAAGGTAGTCCGCTAATACTAAGTTAACATGCATATAGTAAAGTAAAACGACTAATATAGTCGCTTGCACCCAAGTGTGACTTGGACGCGCAATTTATAACAAAGGAAACTAACAATATGAAACAAAGTAAATAATACGGAAAATAAATAATATGACAGTAAATTAGCAAGGTATACTTGCCTGTTGCGACACCAGGTTAGCTGCCTGATGTGGTACAATAAAGGTGGCACAAGATCGACTTCGATGTTACAACTACGCAAGGGAGCCTCTGTTGCCGACACAGAGTATTCTATCGGGTCCAGAACGATCAACTTAGTTAGGTTTGACTTAATGAAATGCAGAATTGGAGAGGAAATAGGAATAATAGGATTGGTTATGGACAGGAGGTGATTTAGAAGAAAAAGGATAAATATATATACAAATTTTATTTTATAAAACTATTAACCTAAAAAATATTTTATTAGTAAAAATAGTTTTTATATAAATATATGAAAAATGTAAATAAGTTCGCCTTTAGGCAAAAACAAAATTGTACATTTGTAAAAATAATTTGTCAATAGCTCTCTATTTTTATTAGATAAATATAAAACCTAAAGAAATGTATTAGGCTAAAATACTCCAAGGTTGTCAAAAATGATTTTAGGTAGTAAACTACATTTTAGAGGTCAAATATATATAATTTTTAATAATGATAATGATAAAAATACTTATACAAAATACTATAAGTGATACTAATAAAAGTAAACAATTTAATAATAATAATAATAATAATAATAATAATAATAATAATAATAATAATAATAATAATAATAATAATAATAATAATGATATTAGCAAAATGTCTGATGTTTGCAAAGAAAAGAAAAAAGAAGAAGAGCAAGATTCAAAATAAATAAAATTGATAATAGTATTACTACCCTTTGTTTCCTTTTCCCGAGAAGAACCACACAAACTGACAAACAACAACCATATAATACGTAACAACAAAAAAAAAGTCCAAATGCTTTCCTATCACAGTACTATTTGAAGTAAAGAAGAAAGAGAATTAGAGAGAGAGAAGGAAAGGGAAAGAAAGGAGAGGGGAAGGAGTCGGAGGGAAGCGAAAGTGAGGAGCGGGAGGGTTTACGAGAGGGGAAGCGAGGGGCCGAAGAAAAGGGGGCGAAGGGGGGCGGCCACGGCGCTGGGACGCGGACGGCGCGTCGGTTAGCACGACCACCTATGGAGGATGGCGGCGGCACGTCGGGCGCAGCGGCCTAGGCGGTCGCGGCACGGCCGTTGCTTTGGACTGATGCGGCCAGGCAGCGGCCGGTGGGAGCTCGGGGTCGCGGGGTTTGTGGAGGGGGCGCTCGGCGCACGCGGTGGGGATGCGCCGGCCGCGGGAGAACGACGCGGCGGAGAGCGGCCGGAGTTCGGTGAGCAGAGGCGGGAGGTCGAGGGGCGACGGAGCTTGCAGCGGCGGTCGTGGAGGTTAGTTTTAGATTTAGGGTTTTTTTTTGGCTGTGTTGGTGAATGATTTTGGGGTTCTAGGGATTTGGGTGGCGGTGGTGGTGCCCTTGGTGGGATGGTAATTCCGGTCGGCGGCCGAGGTGCGACGGGGTGGCCGATGTGTGGTGGTGTTGCTTGGCCGGGGTGGCCGGACTGGTCGGGTCTGTCGATGGTGATGGGGGTTTGGTGGCAGCAGTCGCAATTGGCGGTGCCGGTGGTTGTGGTCGTTGCTGTGGTGATGATGATAACCGTGGTGGCAGCGGATGCTGCGGTGGCGGGGACGTCGGATGACAGGAAGCTGTGGCGGAGATGGGTGAGGCACTGGCGGCGTGGTGCTGTAGGCGGTGGTCGGTGTGTTTGTGGGGGTGACATTTGGATAGGCCTCATGGAGGAGCAGAGGGGTGGTGCGGCAGGTGGTGGAGGCACTGGTCGGCTAGACTGCCGGGGTTGGCCACGGCGATGGCTGGGGTCCGGAGTCGAAGGGTAGCGGTGGACGGCCGGGATGGCGCTGTTATTGGTAGTGGCTTTGGAATTTGGTCGGGATGGTGAATGGGTTAGGTTTAGGATTTGGGGACTGGGTTGTGTCCTGCGCGACGTGGAGACGAGTTGTGTCCGGCATGTCGGACACGAAAAAGAATAATGTATATGTAATGAATAAAATATAGTGGATGGGAAAAGGGGGACACGGACACGATGCACGGTACTTGGGTGGAGGAATTTTGTGGAATAATTGGAATTTATGGAGGAGTACCTACCTATTTATAGGATTTGGGAATTCCCAGTTGGATAAGGAGTAGGGGTTTTAAATCTCCCATAGATAATTTAATATTAATTTAAACCAATACATTCATATCTAAATCTAAATCCAAATCCAATTTAAATATAGGTAAATAACACATTTAAATTAAACTATTTAATTTAAATCAATAAATCTAATCACCATTTAATTTATCATAAATAAATCCAAAATATCTTTTTATAGAATTATATAATAATAGTTCGAAAATCATAATAAATATTTAAGTATTAATAGAAAAAATTTCACACTACCTTTTATTTAAATAGCATAATAATTTTGAAAATGATAAAATATTTTAAATAGCAATATGAAATATCTAAAAAAAAATCGAAAATAAACATAAATATATATTTAAAATGTCTTCTTGCTAAATAATTTATTATAAATAATAAAAATTAATTTTTGAAAATGTACATGAAATAATTTTCATGTGTTTTAGTCGAGTAGAATATTCACATAAATCTAGTTTTCTAAATTACCATTAAAATAAGATAGCCTTTTATAAATAATTAAAATAATAAGTTTGGCAACCTCGATAGATACTTATCACAACTTTTAATAAAAATTATTATTATATATATATTTTTTGAAACCATCACCGATATAAAATAAAAACCATTTTTCTAAAAATATGTACCTCGCACATATTCGCACTTGACGAGTAAATACGAAAAACGTAAATTTCCGCGCGACGTACAATACGGCTATGCGACGTATAAATATAAAAAATAAGTACTAAAATATAGTAGAATTTTAGGGGTTTTACATTCTACCCAACTTATAAAAATTTTGTCCTCGAAATTAAGAATAAATAGTGGTTGAAAAGGTACAAGGGTATATCGATCAGGAACAATCAAATCACGACGATCAAAACATACATTAAAAAAATCATGATTTGATAATTGCAAAAATAAATCACGAATTTAATTTAGGGAGTAATTGATGGTCGCGTGTTAACGCAAGAAGAGACAAAGATTAATGGTCAATAAGGGGTGGTAAATTGATTTGAGATCAAGGACAGGCGTTTTCCTAGGGAGAAAATACTCGTCTAGGTTTTAGGGGTGTTAAGGAAATAATTCTAGTCATTTCTAAATTTCAAATTATTAGAGATCATGATCAAGAGTCGAAGGGTAGGGCGAATAACTCGAGGCGAGGTTGTAAACACGTGGCTTGGTTGATGGCTAACTATAACTATCATGGTCATAGGGAAACACTTGGTTTCTATCTATCAAGTACAAGTGTTTGTCCTTCCAAATTAAATGAAAGGCAAAAAACGAATAAGAGTTCGAAGGAGATGTTTATTGAATACGAACACGTGGTTCAAAGGCGATTGAATAATTTAAAAGAGTTGCCAAGGCTGTCACGGATGGGACTCTAGAGGGCAAGTTTAGCTATGTCCCCATCCACATAGAATGATAAATAAAAGCAAACCAAAGTGCACTCGGTTGATCAGACCATCATGCACCGGTTCTGACTAGACAATATGTTAGTGAGCGCGCGCTCAATAGCATGTGTCTTGAACAAGCTCGATAAATGGATAAGCTTGCAAAACTAGATTATAGTAGCAACATTAGTCAAGATTGTAAAAACATGGGCACAAGATACTAAGATTGAAGGAAAGTAGAATTAGTTCAACTCCTTAAGAATCTAAGTCATGTCCTATGTGTGCCTATACAGTTGCCCTATGGTTTACTTGTCTAAGGCTTGGTTAAGGCCATAAGGAAGGTTAGGTCGTAAGGCGTTCTACCCAACTTACAAAACTTACAATAGTTAAACTAGTAGGGTGATGGAACAATGGGTTATGTCCACCTAGTATGGGTTACCTTATTAATCTCTATCATGCACGAAAGAAGAGCACGAATCACGATAGAAAGGATCAAGCAAGATGCAACTCGAGAAGTCAAGCGAGAAGGAGGTCAAGTAAGTGGATGAGATCCTAGACTCTAATCCTATACGCAGGCTTGCTTGGTACGGTAAGGTAACCAAACAATTTATCTTGACCTGCATGGGCTACCACAAAAACATGATACGCCCCAGTCCCAAAATACGTAAGACTAAAAACATAAACATGCCAGCTGTATACATACTAAGTACAGGGGCCTTGTATGTATATATAAGCTGTAAAATACACTAATCCAAGACAAACTAAATCTCATCCACAACGAAAAGAATAATAATATAAAAATCAACTTGAACATTTATGATACAATCGTTGGATGGAGACAAAGTCCACTACCAACTATCTCAATGAAAGAAATGTACAAGAATCGATCCATAAAATGGAAAGTCGAACCAAGCGCAATCGTCTTCGAAGGAACGGAGAGAATCACGTCCTTGGCTAGAACACCTACAGTGAATCATGAAAGCACACCTGGGAATAACCAGGTCCTCAGACGGACGTAGCTAGATACATGAAGAACATGCTAATATGAACTGTCAAATAATAAAATAATATATAAAGACTATTCTAGACACAAATATGCAAAGGAGATTCTAATCGCCTAACGTGCAATTTAGAGAACAACTTTCATGCGCATGGGTGGGATTTTAGGCTATGTGTACGTAACTGGCATCCAGTCATCTGTATCCGTCTGTGACGTCCAAAACGTCAGAGGGCATCTGCAAATAAATCGCCACAGTTCCATCCGGAGACTGTGGTTTACCTGTTTGGATTCCCATACGCACTAGCGACTGTCCTCCCCCAATATTTCCCACACTGACCAAGTCATGTCCATGACCCGTCCAGTTTTGTAACTGCTTGAGTCTCTAAAACCCTAGTCATAGCAGTTATGATCATCTATCCGTCACACGACTTTAGAGATGGCCAGTCTATAAGTCATGTCCCTAGCAAAATGTCTCAAACCGTGTAGTGTAAGTGTCATGGCCCAGAAAGATATAAGGATATCCTCCAATAAGAAGGTAGTCCACTAACACTAACAACACTAACTTAACATGCATATAGTAAAGTAAAACGACTAATATAGTCGCTTGCACCCAAGTGTGGCTTAGACGCGCAATTTATAACAAAAAAAAACTAACAATATGAAACAAAGTAAATAATACGGAAAATAAATAAATATGACAGTAAATTAGCAAGGTATACTTGCCTGTTGCGACACCTGGTGAGCTGTCTGGTGTGGTACAATAAAGGTGGCACAAGATCGACTTCGATGTTACAACTACGCAAGGGAGCCTCTGATGCCGACACGGAGTATTCCATCGGATCCAGAACGGTCAACTTAGTTAGGTTTGACTTAATGAAGTGCAGAATTGCAGAGAAAATAGGAATAATAGGATTGGTTATGGGCAGGAGGAGATTTAGAAGAAAAAGGACAATAATATGTATATACAAATTTTATTTTTAGAAAACTATTTAACCTGAAAAATATATTTTATTAGTAAAAATAGTTTTTATAAATATATGAAAAATGTAAATAAGTTCGCCCTTAGGCAAAAACAAAATTGTACATTTGTAAAAATAATTTGTCAATATTTCTCTCTATTTTTATTAGATAAATATAAAACCTAAAGAAATGTATTAGGCTAAAATACTCCAAGGTTGTCAAAAATGATTTTAGGTAGTAAACTACATTTTAGAGGTCAAATATTATAATTTTTAATAATGATAATGATAAAAATACTTATATACAAAATACTATAATTGATACTAATAATAGTAAACAATTTATTATATAATAATAATAATAATAATAATAATAATAATATAATAATAATAATAATATAATGATATTAGCAAAATGTATGATGTTTGCAAAGAAAAGATTAAAAAAAGAGCAAGATTCAAAATAAATAAAAATGATAATAGTATTACTACCCTTTGTTTCTTTTCCCGAGAAGAACCACACAAACTGACAAACAACAACCATATAATACGTAATAACAAAAAAAACAAAAGTCCAAATGCTTTCCTATCACAGTACTATTTGAAGTAAAGAAGAAGAGAATTAGAGAGAGAGAGAGAAGGAAAGGAAAGGAGAGGGAAGGAGTCGGAGGGAAGCGGAAGTGAGGAGCGGGAGGGTTTACGAGAGGGGAGCGGGGGTCGAAGAAAAGGGGCAAAGTGGGGCGGCCACGGCGCTGGGATGCGGTGGCGTGTCGGTCAGCACGACCACCTGCGGAGGATGGCGGCGGCACGTCGGGCGCAGCGGCCCAGGCGGTCGCGGCACGGCCGCGCTCTGGACTGATGGGGCCAGGCAGCGGCCGGTGCGAGCTTAGGGTCGGGGGTTTGTGGAGGGGGCGCTTGTCGCATGCGGCGGAGATGCGCCGGCGCGCGGGAGAACGGCGCGGCGGAGAGCGGCCGGAGTTCGGTGAGCGGAGGCGGTAGGTCGAGGGGCGACGGAGCTTGCAGCGGCGGTCATGGTGGTTAGTTTTAGATTTAGGGTTTTTCTTTGGCTGTGGTGGTGAATGATTTTGGGGTTCTAGGGATTTGGGTGGCGGTGGTGGTGCCCTTGGTGGGATGGTGATTCCGGTCGGCGGCCTTGGTGCGAGGGGTGGCTGACGTGTGGTGGTGTTGTTGGCCGGGGTGGCCGGACTGGTCGGGTCTGTGGATGGTGATCGGGGGTCTGGTGGCAGCAGCCGCAATTGGTAGTGCCGGTGGTTGTGGTCGTTGTTGTGGTGACGATGATAACCGTGGTGGCAGCGGATGCTGCGTGGCGGGGACACCGGATGGTAGGGAGCTGTGGCGGAGATGGGTGAGACACTGGCGGCGTGGTGCTGTAGGCGGTGGTGGGTGTGTTTGTGAGGGTGACATTTGGACAGGGCTCATGAAGGAGCAGAGGGGTGGTGCGGCAGGTGGTGGAGGCACTGGTCGGCTAGACGGCCGGGGTTGGCCACGACGATGGCTGGGGTCCGGAGTCGAAGGGTGCGACGGACGGCCGGGATGGCTGTTATTGGTGGTGGCTTTGGGAATTCGGTCGGGATGGTGAACGGGTTAGGTTTAGGATTTGGGGACTGGGTCGTGTCCTACGCGACGCGGAGACGAGTTGTGTCCGGCATGTTGGTCACGAGAAAAGAATAATGTATATGTATTGAATAAAATATAGTGGATGGAAAAGGGGGACACGGACACGATGTACGGTAGGGTGGAGGAATTTTGTGGATAATTAGAATTTATGGAGGAGTACCTGCCTATTTATAGGATGAGGGAATTCCAGTTGGATAAGGAGTAGGGGTTTTAAATCTCCCATAGCTAATTTAATATTAATTTAAACCAATAAATTCATATCTATATCTAAATCCAAATCCAATTTAAATATAGATAAATAACACATTTAAATTAAACTATTTAATTTAAATCAGTAAATCTAATCACCATTTAATTTATCATAAATAAATCCAAAATATCTTTTTATAGAATTTATATAATAATTAATTTCAAAAATAATAAATATTTAAGTATTAATAGGAAACATTTCACACTACCTTTTTATTTAAATAGCATAATAATTTCGAAAATGAGAATAAATATTTTAAACAGCAATATGAAATATCTAAAAAAAATTCGAAAATAAACATAAATATTCAAATATTTAAAATGTCTTCTTGCTAAATAATTTATTATAAATAATAAAAATTAATTTTTGAAAATGTACATGAAATAATTTTTATGTGTTTTAGTCGAGTAGAATATTCACATAAATCTAGTTTTCTAAATTACCATTAAAATAAGATAGCCTTTTATAAATAATTAAAATAATAAGTTTGGCAACCTCGATAAATACTTATCACAACTTTTATTAAAATTATTATTATATGTATATATTTTGAAACCATCACCGATAATAAAATAAAAACCATTTTTCTAAAAATATGTACCTCGCACATATTCGCACTTGACGAGTAAATACGAAAAACGTAAATTCCCGCGCGACGTACAATACGACTATGCGACGTATAAAAAAAATCAATACTAAAATATAGTAGAATTTTAGGGGTTTTACAGAGAGAGTGTGTGGCAATGTGAGGGTACATGGCATCTAAGGAATGAAACTAATGCATGTGGTGACTGATACACCTGTCTTGTGATGGTATCTGTCACATGGTAATTGGATTGAAACAAACTAATGATAGGCTGAACATGTCCAAAGAGGACTGGACACCTATGGTGAGATGGTCATCTAAGGATGGGCTGCAGGGCATGTAATGAAGTGTTCATTTAAGGTGTGTGCAGGCAGGTAATCCAAGTTAAGGACATGACACTCAAGCATCAAAAATGGACTGATCGATGGAGACTGAGCATTATTCTAAATGGGTTTGTGTCACATAGAAGTGAGTAGATGAGTGTTAGTGTGTAGTCAACAAGAATGTGAATATAATGAAATATGTGTGTGTGTGTGCCATAGTAAGTGTGAGTGTCAAATGTCCGAGCAGTGATGGTGTCAAGTGTCATGTGAATGTGAAGGTGTCAACAAGTGATGCAATTGTGAATGTGTGTTTGTGACAGCAAGGTGATCTCAGGTTTTAAATTCATACATGAGCAGTTGAGTTAACAATAAGCAAATTCGAAACTGCAGTTAAAATCAAATCTCAATTTACAATACCAGTTTCATTTTCAGCTAACCATGCTTTTAAATCTCAGTTTTAACATTCTCAGTTTTATAAAACATTTCAAAATCCCTAAATCAAACTGTGAACAAAACACAACCCCATTTCACAGTTTTAATATTTGAATTAATTCTCAGGTTTCCTACTGTTTCAGTCATACAACTTGTGAAATTCGAATACAACACATTCCATTCAAATTCCTAGTTATCTACACATCTATCAATGTATTTATAATATGTACAATATGTATTTAAACAATTTAAATTCAGTTAAAAATATATCAATCCACATTCGAACACAGTATCTCAGTCGATATAGTGCACACGGGCTCGTGGGGTGTGTTCGTGTCCTCGTGGACACGACACAGTGCACCAAGTGTCACGTGCACATGTCAGAGGGTAGAGGGGATATAGGTGAGGTGTACACGTGTCTGTATTAAGTAGGGGTCGTGTCGTGTCTTCATACGAAAGGCGTATCAGAGCCAATTTCGTGTGTGTGCAGACATGTCTCGTGCGGCCATGTCGAGCCACATTGGACTCGACACACAATACGAGAGACCACGTGCTCGTGTCCAGTGTTAGACTAGGTCTAGGGTTACGTGGTCAACACCTCATTTGGTGTCCTCGTCGTGTCAGGACGAGGTACGAAGTGACTGTCAGTCGAAGAAACTCGACTGTACAGCGCCTGTGTAAAACCAGTGCACGTGAGATTTCGTGTCCGACACGATACGAGGGTCCATGAGACTCGAGGGGGGTCTGTCAGTGATGGCCCCCACCTCTGTGTCGAAAATAAAGTGTCCACATATAAGCCCCCTGAATTTATGGCTTATTTTTTTAATTTTATAATCAATTATTTGTAATAGATATATTATTTGATTAAATGTTCTTTTCCGTGACTTTGACTTCTGGAGCGTCAGGATGCCAATCTCTGGAAACTCTCTTCATCAGTGTGTAGTAGACAAGATTATCTTCATGTTGGTATATCATGTCCCATCCAAACTTGTTCCTTTGTACTCTTTTTGCTTCACACAACTTCGGATAAATTTAGACCATTTGATCATTAAATAATTATTAACTAATTTTTCTACTTTTATCTTTGATCATCATATGCACGTTACCGTGACTTTTAATTTAGGAGCACAAGGCTAGTCATTTTCTTGAAACCAACTTCTCATGCATGATCTACTCGAGACGTCCTACATCTCTGACCTTCGTGTCCCACTCAGACACACCATCTTGTGCTTCATTTGCTTCGCACAACTTTTGGGTCAATTTAGGCCAATTAATTATCCACCGTAAAATGAGACCTGACTTCCAATTTAATTTCGGGACCCGACATCGATCCAACCTAGTCGACCCAAAATATGGATATGGCCCACACGAAGCCTACTACCCACCTGACACTTGTGTTCCATTTATTTGAGTTCCCACATGCTACTTATTTACCCATTCATAAACCCAAAATTAATTCATTTATTGCACCCAGTGTTTTGGCCCGACCCGGCTCAACCAAACCCAGTCCAGGCTTCATGTTACCCTCCCTCATGACACCCTCACTCTCTTTTCCTTTGAAAAATATTAAACACCTAGGGTTCCTACTCCAAATAATAAGGGAGAATTCCATTGATTTAATTCATTAGTTATTAACTTAATCCCTATTCAAAACTAGCCATTGATCTTGTCTCTAACAATCCCAACCACCCATCCAAAGCAAACTTTAACACACTCAAACCCCTCCATGTGGCCGGCCCTAAAATCCATGAAGAGAATTTCCTATTCTCTTTCTCTCTCTACTTCTCTCTCTTTCTTAATATTTCTTTCTCTCTTTCTCTCTCTCTCTCCTTCATTAATACCTCATCTTCTCTCTCCTCCCAATGAACTCTCAGCCGACCCCCTCTTCCTCCCATGGTGTAGCCCCTTCATGGCCGAGCTCCTCCTCGACACAGCCACCGACCTCCTCCATTCCTCCACTTTCCTCCTCTTCTTCATCATCACCACCACCATCAACACCACTCTGCCACCATCTCTCCATCACCATCAACCGCACCACCACCCCCGAGCACCACCATCTTCGCCGTGCCCCGCAGCCTTGTGGCCCCACCGCCGTGCCACCGTAGATGGCCAGCAGAGCAGCAGCGCAGCGCAGCAGTACAGCAACAGCAGGCGACACAGCAGCAGCGCATGGCAGCCGTGCGCGCGCACCAGCGGCTACGGCGCCGCCACGACCGCCGTCGCCGCCGACGAGCCCCTTCGGGCTGCGCGTAGGCTGGGCATACCTTCCCGTGGCGGCCATCGTCTTCCGGGATGCACCGTCTAGGCGATTTGTGCATTTGGCATGGGATCCCGTCGTTACACGCTCGGAATGGATCCAAAAATGGTGCCTCGTCGCAGCGACTTCGTGCACATTTTTGGGAAATCGATCGTTGGATCGGCGAACTTTTTGCTCCTCACAATTCGGTATATCCATCTTCACTCCCCTCAAGTTTCGTCCGTTGATTTTGTAATTTGATACATCAAAACCGGCCACCAAGTTGACGCTTTAAATTGTGTAATTTTTGGACAGTTTTGTGGAGCCAACTTCGTCGGTTTGTATCTCCTCCATCGCAGCTCCGTCTGGCATGCCACTGGTTCCTATGCGCAGCAGGTATAACCCTCTTCCTACGCCTTAAGTTTTGTTTCATTGTGAGCACGTTTGATTGGTTGAATTCGACGCCAAAGTTGGCCGTCCAAATTCGTAATTTTCAACTTGTTAAATTCTATTTTTGAAACCCATGACTCCGGATTCAATTTCTGACACCACTAGTAGACTCGTGGCGTCGTTATGGCACATTTAATATAAAGTTTGTTAGATTTGGAGGACGTGGGCCCTGGCACGTATTTTGGTGCAAAGCGGGCCCCACAGTCCGGGTCAATCGGACTTTTTGACGCCGGCTCATCGGAATCCAATTCTGGATATACCGTTGGGTTCGTATCGTCATTCTGGACTCGATGACATATAATTTGTGAGTTTTGAGGATATTGGCTCCGACACGCATTTCCGTGCAAATTAGAATTTCAATGTCCTGGTCAACGGACCAATTTGAGATCGGGTCAACGGAATCCAATTCTGGATATACCGTTGGGTTCGTATCGTCATTCTGGATTCGTGAATATATAATTTGTTAGGTTTAGTGGACTAGTATTCTTGCACATTTTTTGGTGCAAAGCGGGTCCGACACGGACACCGTTTTGATCCGAAATTACCTTTTTGTCCTGTGTCCAAATTGGACTTATGGATAGGCTATTCTAGCTAATTTGACAATTCTGGACACGTTGGTGATATTTGTTTCATCATCCGACAATATTTGTAGATAGTTTCTATGTGTACTACCTTTTATTATAATTAACTTTTATTATAATTCTTATTAAGTTTGTTTTCGGAATTAGTACAACGAAACTGAGATCAGTCGATTCCAGTGATCTCACATCGCTGAAATTGGCAAGAGATCATGTAGATCACTGTGATAAGATTATTAACCTTACCGTTGATTATCTTATCTCGATTTGCGTGTTGTAGGTTTCGATGCACGAATAACGAGGTACAACTTGATATTTTAATTCTTAGATTAGAGTTGATCCTGTTTGACCAAGATATATGGTATCTTGGTAGGTAATTTTGGAATAGTATGATTAGGCTAGTTTTGACCTCGGTTGACCAAGTTTGACTGCTTTGACCAAAGGTCAACACTTGGCCTAGAAATATCTAGAACTTGACATAGAGTTGACCAGTTGACCAAAAGTCGACTGTTAGTCAACATTAGCCTAGTTCGACCCAGAGTTGACCTGTTGATCAAAAGTCAACTGTAAGTCAACCTTTGACCCAGTTTGACCTAGTTTGACTTGGATTGACTTCCTGTGACCTAGTATGACCTAGTCTGACCTAGTTTGACTTGGTTTGACTTCTGTGACCAAGTGTGACTCAGTGTGACCTAGTTTGACTTACTTGGACTGAGATTTGACCTAGATTACATAGCTTATACTATATAATCCTGCCTAACACTGTTGAACCCTAATTAGCTTATATATATCTCATCTTTATGTTTGTGGCATCACTCTGAACATCGATCCATTTGACATCTCAGGACCGTAGGCGAGTACATTCACTGATAGTTTTCATTGTCTTGATATGCTATATCCGATTCAGTTGTAGTGTCTTACTTGATATTCCGACACGATGGTTCACGGGCTAGTATATGTCGGATCATGACATGAGATGTTGTTCCTGGATTTTTTTGGTATATTGTACATTTCCTGTCTTGTTCCTGTACTTGTTTAGACACCGATTCCTGAGAGGGAGTAGCTACCCTCTTAGGGAATCCCGTGTCATGACGTGTCATGTCTGGATCCATTATACTATTCGGGATGGGGAGTTATTAGTGGTTGTGTGATCAAAATCCCTACTTGTTCTTCACACTTGTACTTGTTACTTGTTCATAGCTATACCTTCGCCTCACGACGGGTAAAGCCTGACCCTACTTGTTCATATCTTTCCATGGTGGCCGGCCTGATCCTGCTCCGTTGTACACTTGTTCATAGCCGGTCAGATGGAAAGCCTGATCATGATTCCCAAGCCGATCACATAACGCTCTAATAATTCAAGGCACATTTTGTATTTATTTATTATAGGAGGCTAAGTTATGTTCAGGAGAAGTGTTACAACCCCGATCCTTGTTTGGTTTACGGGTTGTAACTTAGTTTCCGAATAGTTCCCAAGTCATCTTAAATTGTCGTCCTATTCAGTACTCACATCCTGTTATATATTTACTGTTGATTTTGTCTTGTATTTCACATGTTCTACATGCTCTTATGCTATACCTTGATTGGAGGCAAAGTTCTTTTCGGAAGAAGGGTTACAACCCCGGTCCTTGTTGGTTTACGGATTGTAACTCGGCTTGAATAGCTCCCAAGCCATCCTATATCTTTGTTTGTATTTTATTATACTATCTTATATAATTTGTCAATTCATATAGAACTGCTGTTAGTGTTTGTACTTGCTCATTTTCCTGACAGGATAATCGTTGATGTTTACAGAGTACATGTTAGCTGATTGCTCTAACTTTTACGGGTATGGCTAGGATAGAGTTTGATGAGACATTACCCCTGGTTTGTCTTGTGATTGAGTTATGCCATATTATACCTTCGTGCGGAGATGACAGGTACCCTTATATTTTGTCTAGTTGTAGTATTTATAGACGACCTATACAGCGTTCTACTGCCGATTCTGCGGCGTAGGCTGGATGTAACCACGTACTTGTGCCCCTAATCAGGGTGCGGGTCGTGACACCACGTGGCGTGTCTACAGAGAAACAGGACACGGGTAGAGGGCAACCGTGCGGGGGCTCGTGCACAAGTTCGTATCCAGATTTGGATACGAATCCGACTCGAAAATGTGCTCAGTCGGTGGGGTTAGAAAACACATCAAGGGCTTTCCAAACATGAAATTAGTTTTGAAAATGGAGAACAAAAAGTTCGTTGAGGCATTTCATCAAACACATACATAGACATATTGATACGTGTCGATACGGACACCAAATGGACACGGTTTCCTACCAAACTTGATGGACAGCTAGGGGACACCTAGATCTACACACCCATGCAAAGAAATCAGAATAAAAACACAATTTAGAGGGTTTACCTATAGTGTGTCAAATGGCAAGAAAAGCCCCAAATAGGATGATTCTCCTTGCAAGCCCAAATCTTCAAATTGTTCAAAAGCTGAGATTTCTCTCCATGAATAGAAAATAGAGTAGGATTAGACTCTAATGCAAAAAACTAGAGTCAAAAAGGAATTAAAATGGAATAGTTATGAATTTGGGAAAATGGACAAATACCTTTCTTTTTCCACAAGTTGATTCAATAAAAAGAGGACAAGAGAGCAAAGAACAATGAGAGAGATTATATAGGGTGGGGATCCCTATGTGGCTAGTCATAAAAGGAGAAATTAGGGTTAGGGTTATGACTAATGGGCTTGGGCCAAGTTTCAATGGTAAAGGAAATAACTCCTTAAGTCAAACGTCCATGAACCCTATCATTTATTCTCCTACAAGAAACTTGATTCTAAATGACATAACTTGGGTTGGACTAGGGTCCCACCATGCTATTCAAGTCACCATAGCTAGAGTCAACATCTAGGTTAGTCTCTTAAGTCGCAACTAGTAAAAGTCAAAATTAACAACCATCAATCCAATAATTAATCAATTAATTCCAATAAGTCAAAATAACCAAATTATCCCTAGGCTAAAAATGATAAATAGATATCCCAATCACATGGTTAGGCTCTAGGTCAGGCATTCTCTAGGGTTTCACTAGCTGCACTTCAAAGTCACAAGTCATGGTTTTTAAATAGTTTTAAAATGATTTAAAAATCACCAAAAAATTATATTATGATTTAAATATCATAAATAAATAATTAAAATCACAAAATTTCAAAATATCCTTATTTAGAAAATGGGTGTTACAAGTCTACCTCCTTAGAAAAATTTTGTCCTCGAAATTAAGATGGTAGTACTCCTTCTAGGTCAAACACCTACAATCATAGTCTCAAAATCACACAGTCGATAATCATATCCGTTGTCTAAAAATCATGATACTCAGAATCTTCGTCATGCTAGTGAGCAAGGCTACGATAATCACAGAGTCTTTGACTAAGGTACATATTTCTAGAATCATGGTATTTAAAATTTTCGCATTGTCGCATACTTGGCAGCAAAAACCTTAAATTCCCACACCCGAGAAATACGTCCAAAATCTGACTATATGTTCTCACTACGCTAGCTAACACGACTATCGAAGATTATAGATCCCATAACTGAGGTAACCTAGCCCATATGACTTATCTCAAAAGAAAACCAATCATATTACAAGAACAACAAAACAAAATTGATCAATCAACAAGGAACAGAGGGAATCGAATTTCAAGACAGTTATAAGAGGCAATTGCAAATAGAATCAATAAGAACGGAACCTGCAACAAGATCTCCAATGGCCTGTGCATCCTTGGCTGTCCTGGCGAAAGCTCGCCCCTGCTGGCTTTCCCTGGCCTGCTGCTGATGCTGCATGTACCTCTGCTGCTGAGTTGGTAAGGGTAATCCCTTCTGCTGGCCCACCGGAGCCCTAGCTCCTGTTCCCTGAACTGTCCGTCCAAATGACTCAGGACACTCTCTCAGCCGATGATAGGATCCTTCGTAAAGTAAACATCTGCCCAGCCTCTTCCGGCATTCGCCCCAATCGTGCCCTTGTTTCTTACAGAAGGGGCAAATGATAACAAGCTGCTGTGGGGCCTGCTGCCTCTGCTGCTGTTGTACCTGCTGAAAGGGTAAACGGTCCTGAAACTGCTATTGCTGAAAGTAGACCCTCGGGCTGATACTACTGCTGAATCTGTAAGTGGGGCCTCTGCTGCGGATAATGCTGCTAAATCTGTAAGTGGGGCCTCTGTAGCGGATACTGCTGCTGAATCTGTAAGTGGGGCCTCTTGGCCGGGCCCGCACTGCCACTAGCTCCCTGAGTGTCTCGCGTCCTCTTCTCCTTCAGCCCATGATTCCTCCGCTGCCATGGCTCCTACCAGAATCTGCTTTAAAGTGGTATCGCGGCTGCTCTTGGTATACGACCTGATCTCCCTGATCAAGCCCCTATGGAACCTCCTCTTCCCGACCTCAGTGAGATCCTCGACGAATCTACTCAAACGGCAGAACTCCCCGGCGT
The DNA here is from genome assembly GCA_029216955.1 of Iris pallida. NCBI lineage: Eukaryota > Viridiplantae > Streptophyta > Magnoliopsida > Asparagales > Iridaceae > Iris > Iris pallida. Next base: position 474,021 of record JANAVB010025594.1, read on the forward strand.
ACTCCTCAATGGTCTGGTTCCTCTGAACCAAACTCTCGAACTGTGCCTCCAAGGCACCGAGTGCTGTATCGGGGAAGAATTTCTCCTTGAACAGTTTCTTGAAGGTTGCCCAAGTCTGACCGACTGTACCAACCCTCGGGTCTGTCTGGTACCAAGTACGGGCCAAGTCCTGCATCTGACTGGCTGCTGCCTCGATTTGTAATCCAGCTGGTATATGTGCCAATCGAATATCTCCTCAATGTGCTCTATCCAATCGTCAGCGTATATGATGCCCTCTGTACCTTTGAAGTCTCGGGGTCCCATCTTCTTAAAGGATTGGATGTCTAGAGTCTTCGCTGATACTGCTGCATCTGACCTCCCAGTGGCTGAGCAGTCACCAGCTCTACTGTCGTCCTGACCAACTGGTGGGTATCGTATATGCTCTGTCGGAAATCAGCAGACTGGCTCTGCTGCATCTGCTAAGTCTCCAGGAATCGCTGGAAAAGGGTAAACATCTGAGCCGCATCCACTGTCCCTAAAGATAACTGCGGCGGGAAGATATCCGGAATAATGGAGAAAGACCTCCGGACAGGTGGATGTGCACTCCCAAAAGTTGCAGACGCTCCTATATGAGCAGAAATAGAAGGTATTGTGGTCCCAGCATCCACAATCGGGCAGGGGTAGCAGACCTCTCACCAGCGTCTGCTGGACTAGAGCGATACGATCGTGTCTCAATCATCATCCTGGAGAGAGATCAAACAAGGAATCAATACTGAGATAGAAACGATAATTCAAGGGAGGACAGTTATTCCAAGGAAGCAATCTTCAACAAGAATTTAGATGGCAGGAATTAGTTAAGAGTTATTCCTAATGTGATTGAGTACCTCAAGAAAAATCCTAATCCTACTGCAGGCTGTAGTGATACTCTAGTTCAAATACCACTACACAAACTAGACCTGCATGGGCCACCACTAAAAATGTGTTACGACCGCATCCACTGTGAGGGTACGAGTATGTAACAGCCCAGCCTACGCCGCAGTCGACGGGTAGAATGCTGTTCTAGGTCATGATCATAACTAACACAAAATAAGATACTCTCAAAAGGAGGCTAAATCATAGAAGGTACAGCCCAATCACAATCTAGAGGTAGAATATAGCACGATGAAATAGATAAAAAAATCCTCAAAACTGAGGTACAAACAGAAGTGAAATAAATCAAGGTCAAGAAACACAAGTCTCAACATCTCCATAATAATACAACTCTGAAATCAAGACAACAACTAACATGAAAAGAAAGAAAAGTCTAAACTATCTATACTATGCATGGGTATCATCCTCAGCAGCTGCCTAAACCTTCCAAGGGTCCAGGTCACGAGTGTCATCAAGGCAAGCTCTATAGTAAGGGTTGCAGGGTTCCTCATCATCCTCTGTAATATTTTAACAGGTCCAGTCAGGACATGAGCGAGCACAATACATCTCACATAGATCATAACAGGTTGAAAATATAAACATGCAAGAGAGTACGATGCATGAAAACTGAGAGAATGTACATAATGTAAAAGAAGAGCTGTAATGGAAATATCTACTATAAGTAGAGAACTATCAGTGACTAGTGATGTAGAGTACAAATTCGACATGTGAACGGCTGGAATTGCACATAATATACTAAAGAGGCTCACATGGTTATACAACTTTGGAATTGTTCATGACTATTTATACTCCCCCATACCCCAATCAATACACAAGAATCCAGACATATGTTACGCATATGATTTTACATGAAAGCCCATAGATAGGTATACATGAAGTATATATGAGGGATCAGAACTGAGTGCACATGAATTCCACATGAAGGCCATGAAGGGGTACACATGAAGTATAGGTTACACATGAAGTACTTGAGGAACATGGCCGTACATGAGAGAACATGAGAGTACACGAGCGTACATGAACGTACATGAAGCACATGAGAAACATGAATAACATGAGAGCGAAGGAATACATGATGTACATGAAACACATGACATGAATCCGATGCTCCGAGGGGATAACATCTCAATATAGGGATCCATATAGTACCAATCCATGATAATATCGTGACAGCATCAAATAACGTAATCTAGAGCGGGAAATAATCCTAATCAAGTTATGAAATGATCAAAGAATGTACTCGCCTGCGAAGTGAATATCTGTAAGAATATACGGTCCGAGATGAGGTATCTAACTCCTATTCAGAGCAACACAAGTCAAGATGTATACAGGGGATGATAAATGAAATGTACAATGCATCTGCATGCTGTCTAGGTTAAACTAGACTAAAGTCAACACTTGGTCAACTCTAGTCAACCACACTAGTCAAACTAGGTCAACTAGGTCAAGTCCTAGCCCAAATAAGTCTAACAAGTCTCACTAGGCCTAACCAAGCCTAGGCAGCACATAGACCCAAACACAAGGCTAACACAAGCTGTTAAACACACAAATCATATATATATATATATATATATATATATATATATATATATATATATATATATATATAGGTGTGCTTAAATAGACATGTATGTATTTATAAGTGTGCCTTATATATAAGGTCGAAAAGTCAAAACCTACAATATGATTTCTCATGTTGTTACTCCAGATCATGATGATTTGGAACATCTTTGGGACGGCATTCCTTTGGAGGATAGACTAAGGGGTCTGAATATATGCCCTCCAAGTTTGGCTCCTCCTATCAAACTCAAACTTACTCATCGACAATGGTTAGCAATGAATTGTGTCCTTTTATACAGGGCACAACAAGTTTTTCCTGCTTATGAGAAAGCTCCTGTAGGGATTTTTCCTCCTATCTCGAAAGCCCCTACTCCTGTGGCTACAGAGGTCTCTGTTCCTTCTTCCTCTGTTGGATCATTTGTTGAGAGTCCGCTATCCACTCACATGTACAGTCAACAATCAGTCATCTCATGGAAAAGATTGGCTATGACTTTCAAAAGGCGGAAGGCTTGAATTATGATAAAGGAATATGAATTCCTTTACAAATTCAAGGTCAAAAATCTACCATTGGATTGGGATTTGAGGTTCCTCATAAAAATCCTCACACGAAGAAGACTAATGGAAAGAAGACTAAATCCTGTAATATGGTACTTCATTCTCCTGAGTCTGAAGAAGAAACTTTTGCTGGTACGAGATCTGGGAAAGAGTACCACAAAGATTATGAAGGAACTCCAAAGAAGCAGATGACGTCATTGAAACACTACCAACTCAGTCATCTTCTATTCCTAATGAGACAAAACCTTCAAAACCATCAGCGGTTGAAAAAGGGAAACAGAAAGCAGTACGCTTTGACGTTCCATTGAAGTCTGCTTCAAATCAAGGGGTAGTGATGAAACCCTACAAGTTTGATATCCTAGCCCAATTAGCTAATACTCCGGCTAGACTTTCTATCTTTGAGTTGCTTCGTCTTTCTAAAGAAAGTCGAGAAACTTTGAGCGAAGCTTTGCTACAGGCAGATTCATGCTTAGCTCAACTCAAAAGCCCTGAATATACTAGTGTCGTGTCCCAATGTCATAGTGTGATGGAATCAATTCCTAACATTACCTTCACACAAAAAGATATCTTGAAGCATAATAGACACGACAGGCCTCTGTGTTACACAGGGTATATTGACTCTACTGAAATTGACAGGATTTATATTGATCCTGAGTCTTCTATTAGCATTATTCTTCAGAGTATGCTACGACCCTTGAGGATTCCTACTAGTGATTTGACTTATACTAGTACAACAATAGTTTGTTTCAATTCTGGAAAGAGTAAACCATTGGGGAAGATTCGTCTGAAGATCAAATAGGTGATCTTCGAACTATGGCGACATTTTATGTTATCAACTCAGATGTATCTTACAACATTCTTCTTGGAAGACCATGGATACATGAGCATAACATTGTGCCTGCAACTCTCCACCAATGCTTCAAGTATGTGGATTCTCAAGGGATTATGAAGACTGAATTCGCAGATATCAATCCTTTTAAGGGTGTTGAAGCCTATTTCTCTGATTCAATACTCTACAAACAGGAGCATATGAAAGAAATATCTGATATGGTTGAAGATCGGTCGCCTGCAGAAGATCAATCTCTTAGAAGATCCCCCAGAAGATCAACCTTTGATGATTAAAGTTAAAGGTTGAATTCAACCCCAACCTGTCAATGACGAACCTTTGATGATTAAGGTTAAAGGAAGAACTCGAGCTTCGTCTAAGGAATCTGTGAGAATTCCAGTCAAGAGCCAAGTTCAACCACTCATGATCAAGGTTAAAGGACGTACTTCTCGTACAATCGATCCAGAACCATGATCATCAACCTTGGAAAGTCTACGCCGAAGACGGATGCTGGTCCGTTAATGATCAATCCAAAGCGTAATAGTCAATCTGTAAATGATCAATCCAAAGCGTAATATTGATCATTCTGTACTTTCTATATTAATGAAGATTTCCTTTTGGAGTATATGGCTGTCAAATTTATTGAAAGAATGACTTTATCTGCTGATAATCAAAGTCATCAACATAAAGATGACATAAATACAGAGAAACCTTATATATTAATCATAAGAAAAATTTTCTCCTCATGTCGATGTTGGACCCTATGCTCAAAGGTTCCTAACATCTTCTCCTTATCTTCTACATATAGCCTTATCATCACAAGCTTGTGTAACTTATAGACGTCATGAAGAATCTTATTTTGTGATCCCGTCTAATAAGATAAATAAGCGCCAAATTGTGTTTGGCTTGGCTAGAAATATCCCTGTTACTCAGACATATGATCTCATAGAGAAAGATAAAGAAAAAAATCAGAATTGACAAATATAGTCAACAATCTCTTAAAATTATCCAAAATATGGGATATAATTTAAAAACTATGCTAGGTCTCATCAAGGCAAAGTAGACGGTTACCATTATATGGTGATCCATTTTACCAAAAAACTTGTCATGGGTTGGGATATGATCCATCCCACATGTTTAATGAAGATATGAAAGACGAATTTTCTTCCAGTTCTTTACAATCCTCAGATTCTGGAGGGAACCAGTATGTTGAATCTGAGTGCGTCTTTTCAGTCAACATGGTTCAAGCTGATGGTGAATCTGAGCCATTTGAAAATGACCCTTGGCACAACAAATGGACACTCAATGGGAGCTTCGTTTTGAACAGCTACAGCCACCTACAGAAGATGAAATTTTTCAGATTGACGTTGGAGATGGAACTACGTCTAAGCCGATATTCATTAGTAAAAATCTTTCTGAAGATGAAAAAGAAGAGTTGATAAAGCTGATTAAAGAATATATTGATATCTTTGCATGGAGTTATGAGGATATGCCGGGTCTAGATCCTAAAGTAGCTACTCATAAACTCAATATTCTTTCTAATGCCAAAACTGTAAAACAACAATAGCGGTATTTTTGACCAGATATGATGGATGCAATTGAAGCAGAAGTCAAAAAGCTGATCACATGTGGCTTTGTTCGTGAAGAACAATACCCAGACTGGGTTGCCAACATTGTACGTGTCATGAAGAAGAATGGAAAAGTCGAGTTTGTATAGATTTTTGGGATCTTAATGCAGCTTGTCCAAAAACGAATTTCACTTCCGATTACCGATGTCATGATGGACAATACATGGTTTTGAACGCATGTCTTTCATGGACAAATTTTCAGGATCATCAAATTAAGATGCATCCAAGAGATGAAAAGCATACCGCTTTCGTACACCCCTTGGAGTTTACTGCTATACAGTTATGCCGTTTGGTCTGAAAAATACCGGTGCTACATATCAACGAGCCATGAACAATATCTTTCAAGAACATCTACAGAAAATAGTTGAATGTTATGTGGATGATATTGCTGTCAAAAGTCAATTAAAAGATGATCACATTCAAGACTTGAAGACAGTATTTGAGTTGATACGTAACATCAACTAAAGATGAATCCCACTAAGTCTTTCTTAGGGGTTTCCAGTGGCAAATTTTTGGGATTTATCATCACTTCTCAAGGTATCCATGTTGATCCTGGTAAAATCAAGGCAATTCTTGAAATGCGTCCTCCACGTAATCTGAAAGAACTCCGTGGCTTCCAAGGTCGCATTGCTTATATCAGGAGATTTATATTCAATCTTTCTGGGAGATGTCAACCTTTCTCTCGTTTATTAAAGAAAGGTGTGTCATTTGTTTGGAATGAAGCATGTCAAAAAGTATTCAATGACATTAAGCAGTACCTTACAAATCCACCTGTTCTGGTACCTCCAGTAGTAGAAAGACCATTTTTGCTGTATGTTCGAGCCTTAGATCATTCTCTTGGTGCTATTCCTGCACAGAAAAGTGATAAGGGTCATGAGCAGGCAATTTATTTTCTTAGCCGAATGATGGTTGGAGCTGAACACATGTATACTGCTGGAGAAAGAATGTCTAGCCTTGGTTTTTGCTGTTCAAAAGATACGACATTACGTGTCAGGACAAACTATTCATGTCATATCCAGAATAAATCCTATTCGGGTATTGATGAGAAAGTCGAGCATTCTTAACTCCAGGTTAGCCACCTGGGCAATGTTGTTTACTTCTTATGATATGGTCTATGTACCTCAAAAATCAGTGAAGGTCAAGCATTAGCTGATTTCTTAGCAGCACACCCTATACCTGAAACCTCTAAGCTATATGAGGACATTCTAGATGAAGTCGTGGATTGCAACATGACTTTGAGGGATGACATTTGGCAACTTTGATGGAGCATCGCGGGTAGGACCTAAAGGCAATATTGTCTCCAGATTAAGCATCGTCTTGGTCTCTCTTGATAAAATGGTCATATACCGTGCTTATTCTCTTAATGAACCATGTTTCAATAATGTGGAAGAATATAATGCTCTGCTAATTGGTCTTCAAGTAGCAAAACAATTGGACATTGAGTTCCTGGAAGCTTATGGAAATTCTCAACTGATTGTTAATCAGGTCAGAGGGACATATAAGTCAGAAATCCTGACCTCATTCCCTATCATCAAGTTGTAATCGAATTGGTTCTTTCAATCAAAGGATTCTTCATTGAATTCGTACCACGTTCTAAAAATTTGGAAGCTGATGCTCTCGCTAGTCTAGCTGCATACTTAGCAGTTCCAATTAGAAGACAAATACCATTACTTTGTTGGATAGAGATTTATTCTGTGTCAAGAATAATTTACATATCGAACAGAGTTATACTACATAATCAAATTCTCAGCAAAGGGATTGGAGAAGTCATTTATTGATTATGCGATCCATGGGATTTTACCTGAAGATCCAAAAGAAGCTACATCAATCAAAAGACGATTTCGATTCTACTACGATTCTTCTTTGCATATGTTATATCGTCGTTCTTATGACGAACTTTTGCTGCGTTGTCTATCTGAGAGTGAAGCTAAGCAAACAATCCTGAAGCTCATGATGGTGTCTGCGGTGCTCATCACCGGGTCCGAAATTGCAGGATCGTATTCGAAGAATGGGATATTATTGCCCTTCCATGATAGCAGATGTGTGGATTATGCCAGACGGTGTAAAGCATGTCAGATTCATGCTGATTTTATTCACTAACCTTCTGAATTCTTACATCCTACAACAGTTTCTTGGCCCTTCGAAGCTTGGGGCATGGATATTATTGGTCCAATTAATCCTCCTTCTGTAAAAGGGCATCGATTTATCTTGGCTATAACCGATTACTTTTCTAAATGGGCAGAAGCAGTTCCTCTTGTGGAAGTAAAAACGTCTAATTTGGTTAATTTCATCAAACATCATGTCATTTACCGTTTCGGGATTCCCCGAAGGATAATCCATGATAATGGACCACAATTTGCTAGTCAGGCGTTTTATCGATTCTGTGACAATAATCGGATCCAGAACTTAGCTTCTACATCTTACAATCCAGCTGCTAATGGTTTGGCCGAAGCTTTCAACAAGACAATTATTAAACTTCTCAAAAAGTTTCTTCTTCTAATAAGCGTGATTGGAATGAGAAACTTGGAGAATGTTTATGGGCTTACCGAACGACAGTCCGAACTCCTACTAGTTTTACACCATTCTCACTGGTTTACGGATGTGAGGCTGTTCTTCCACTGGAAATCCAGATTCCATCTATTAGAATAGCTATTGCTAATGAGCTAACTACAGAGAATAATGATTGGTTGAGACTTCAAGAACTTGAAGGTCTAGACGAGAAGCGTCTTCAAGCACAACAACACATCGAGTTATATCAAGCCCGCATATCTCGAGCTTTCAATCGTAAATTTAAAGAGAGGGTATTCAAAGTCGGTGAGCTAGTTTTAGCTGTCCAAAGACCGATGGTGATGACTCATAAGAGCAAAGGGAAATTTCAAGCAAAATGGGAAGGTCCTTATGTAGTCTAGACAGTATTCTCTAATGGTGCCTATAGGTTGTCTAAACCTAATGGAGATTGCTCATGATGCCAATTAATGGCAAATTCTTGAAGAAATATTATGTCTGAATTTTTCTTTATTCTCCAGCTACCAATGTTTGGTTAAGCTGATTATTTGTTCTCCTAAAAGAGAATTTTGATCTTCTGTCTTACCAGCTAATTTTAGAAAGAAAAAAAGATTTATTATTTAGCATGTTCTCATGACCTCTGAATAAATATTAAGTTTACTTCTTTTCTTATCTATCATGTCCATATGGCCTCTGAATAGATTAATCTATTTTCTTTGAGTTGTTACGATCTGTCACGTTCATATTACCTCTGATAGTATTGTATACTCTAAAAAGAAAACAAGATTCATTATCTATCATGTCCACATTACCTCTGGATGATATAATCTCCTTCGTTGAGTTTAGAAGACTTATCATGTTCATATTACCTCTGATAAGTGTTTTCTATCTCATACCTATTATTTAAATTTAAAATAAATGATAGGGTGATAAAACAAATATTTTATTCACTTCTTAAAATATTACAGAATGGAAAAGACAGAAGAATACAAAATTCTTTATTGATGATATAAAAGAAGAATACAAAAATTCTTTATTTTTAAGGTGGAATAGATACATCTTCAAGCAGTTTCTGCAGCTCTGCCAAACGCTTCTCACGAGAGCTCAATACGGTTGTAGTAGCTCTAGATCGACGAGCTTCTGGAGTACAAAGATGGGAGAGTTCGGCAAAAGTAGCTATCATTTTATCCTTGGCATCATCAAGGGTTTTGATGGTAGCTTTATCACCAAAGACTTTCTCCTCCAATATTGAGCTCTGCGCCAGATGTTTGTCTCGAGCTGCAGTCATCTGCTCTCCCTCCGCCTTTAAGTGAGCTAATTCTGCCTCAACTTCACGAATTCTATCATTCTGTTGATGAATTCTCATATTTGAAGTTTCATAGGCTTCTCTGTGTGTCTCCAGCAGAGGTTTAGTTTCAGCCAAAAGAGCTCTCTCTCTGGCGACTTTGAGGCTGTATTCCTGGAGAGATTCCTTAAAAACAGTCTCCAGAGTGATGTATTTGCAGATAAAGCATCATACTCGGTTTGGATGAGACTTTCAAGGGTTTCACTTGACAGCCTTAGATATTCTTTAACAGGCTATTCAAGTCCTTCTACCACCTTCTCCAGCGATGCTGCTCTCTCGGCGTCATTGAACATAGCAACATTCCCAATGGTGGGAGCAATCGCAACCTTCAAGCTTTCATAATTTAGGCCCTTCTTCAGGACCATCTTGATCAGAGTCGCCAGGGTTTTGTAGAAAGCTTCTGTATGAATCTCAACTAGAAGATTTATTTCTGCATTAGAGCTTGGTGTGGCAGCGAGCTCTACTAAATCCCTCTTTTGAAGACTGGGAACAGATGTTGTTGTTACTTTGGTAGCAGGCTGAGATGAAGTCATAGTTGTTGTTGCTACCAAGGCTAACTGATCCCAGAAGTTCCAGAGACAATATCTTCGGTATGAATTATTTCTCCAGCCGTTCCTGGAGCTGAAACTACTTGAGTTTCGGTGGCGGTGATTGTAGCGGGAGGAATGGTGACTGTTGTAAATGATTCATGTTCAGACATTGTCGTCTCAAGAACTTGTGCCGGATCAGTAGCAACAACTGAGGATTATTACTACGTCTCCAATTTTGGTTGATGGGTTGACAATATCTTCATCACCTTCGTTGGCTGCAGCACCTTCAAGTTCTGGGAATATTTCAGTTGCAATTGGTTCTTTTACAACTGTTTCTTCATCTGTAGCTGGTTCTTCTGCAGCTAATTCTTCTTCTCTGTCTTCAGCAAGAGAAGGCAATTTTGCTGAGCCCCTACTGCAGGCTCTTGTTGTATCTCCGTGGATGGGGAATATTCTTCTTGAGCATATCTCTTTTGAAGAAGGACTCTCTCCTTCAAACTCTGTTTGAATAGTTTCTTGAGGAGGAAGAGGAGCCACAGGCTTTACTGCAGCGATGACACCTACAAAGATTAAGCAAAATAGTTAATAAAATCATAATACATAATTTTGTATAGATTTTGTGCAATTTATTTTTACCTGGAGTAGGTGCAGGACGTGCCAAGAGTGAGTCATAATCTTGATCCCAGTCATCATCGTCTAAATCAAGCCGGTTCATCCGAGGGGATGAGTTCCTGATCATTAACATGAGTCGTGGCGGTGTCTTCAATAGCTTTTGCCTTTTGTGGCGAAGTCAGATGTAGTGAAGCGCTGAGGCGTCTGGGAGACAAGACTCCTACCACTTCTGTTGATGCTGCGGGCTGGGATGCTGAAGACCCTTCTCCAGGTTGAGCTGAAGAAGATATAATATTTTGAGGCTCCTCGACAGGAGTTTTCCTCTCTGGAGTAGCGGCTCTCTGTCTAGAAGGCCCTTTAACAGTGACTTTTTCTTCTTCTCCTGGAGGGTAACAGCTGTACTTGATTTTCGCTTCCAGGTTTTGGAGATGATAATTGGTCCTGCAGCTGGTTCCCCAACTCCCGTAGGGATCACTTCCAGATACTCGTTTGGAATAGCAACATCATCGGGTATGTCCGAAGGTACCCTGACTGGTTCTTCGACGTTTCCTTCCTTGGCCCATCGAAGACTCCCCTTCTTGTTGTAGTCATTCGCGAAGGAATGAATGGATGCATAAAAACGAGCATACGTATGAAGCATTCGTAGCTCAGTTGTACTTGTAGCAGTTGATACCCGAAATCTAGCACCGGTACATGCAGTGCTAAAGTACCTCCATGCTCTTGCACCATCAACTAATTTTCCATAATGGTGGAAGTTGGTGGAGGGATTACCAACGTGAAGTTGGTCATATCCAAACTGAGCGAACCGACTGGGTAAATACGGTTCGAACACAGTTGTCTTCATTCCTATACATCATATGTGAGGGTTGATGCACATTAGCTATTTAAAAACTGGCGCAGGTAATGAAGTCCTCCCTTCACCTATATCTTCAAATTGTATGCCGAAACAGTCAGCTGGGACTGGTGGTCTTGTGCAAAAAAATTCCACCCGTAGGAATAGTTGAGTGTTGCCCGGGTGTCTACTACTGAAGTTGCAGTCCACGTGGCTTTATTAAACTTTTGGAGGAATACCTCGTACCATTTCCAGGGATGGTGGCAACAGACTGCAGTTGTGATGCAACAACCAGCCCATCAAATAAGTGTAGGGCATCTCCACCCTAGGGAAAACTTTTTGGTGAGGAGCATTATTGATCAGTTCGTCACCAAATGCTCGCAAACCTGCATTTATCCGCATACCATTGCCGATAACAGGTTGATTCTGACTTTGAATACCAAACGTACTGCTGGCCATAGTACGTTTCGGTGAATCCTGTCGGCTGTGCCAATCCCTGGTACAACCCATCTCCGCAGCCACAGAGAAAGAAAGCCCGCCAGCAAGGCTTCTTTTGAGAGCTTTCGACTGCCATGTCTCAGAAAGCTCAATGCTTCGGTTCCAGCAGAGAATTCTCCAGCCTTGGTGGCCAAATATTTATCCGAAGACTTATAGATGGCCATCCAAGTGTTTATTGAATCAACGGGATGATTGAACAAGGGTTGATAGGCTGAGCCTTGTTATCTTGAAATTTTCTTTGTCATCCTTGGATATTCTATTCTTATGGTAGAATAGATATGTTGTCCATTTTGATGTATGCCAAATGCAATCCACTTTCATATATAGTGGTGCAAGTCAGGTAATGGCACATCAATTCTTGGTAGACCTCAACTAACTAAGGATTTTTCTCTCTGATCTCTGCTAGTTCCCGGTTGGAGGGAACGTACTCTTCATATGGAGCTTCATCCATCGGCAGCTTGGAGATGAATTGCATCTCATGCAGTAAAAACCCATTTCACCTATTGGGGTTGCAAAAGTCACCATTGAACTGATATATAACTCCATTAAAGTTAAGAACAGGTTATTGTTCATTGGTATGCCATGACTCGTGGAGGCTAATGCTTCATATAATCCAATGGCTTGCAGTTCTGTTTTGAAGTTCTTCATGATCCAAGCACTGAGTTGAATCCAGTTCTGATTATGAGGAGTCATCCACCCATGCAGCCTAGGGTTGGCCTAGGGATATAATATTGAGGCCTTCATAAACTTGTTTATGAACATTGGGATCTGCACTGGTTGAATCAAAGTTGAATCTTCGCTTGGTGTGAATCAAGGCAGTAGACCGCGAAAGGAATGATACCACCACTAGGAGTACTAGTATGGTAGCCCATTTGGTTGGCCCCGTCCCTCTTAAAATAATTCTGCCTGGTCTACCATGACTGCTGGGAGTCAGGTTCATAGCATCTGTCTTGGATGGGTGGCGTGAACAAATGAAGATAGGGGATAATCCCTTGCCATGTCTGGGAGATACATCGTACTCTCTTCAAACTTAAACACCCAAGCCTCCTTCTTAGGGTTCGTTTGTGATTTTCCCAATGGCGTCCCCAAACATGAAGGCAGGCTTCAAAAATTGTCGACCATCTAGCGACACCAGCAATTCTCCATTCATCAATGATAGCAGCATTCTGTCTCCCTGAGCAGCTATCAGTTGTTGTCTCTCTTCAGGGTACTGCTTGTCACTTTGTGGGAATTCAACGTGAGACAGATTTTCCAAATAGTTTGAGCCCACAATACCAGCTGGTGAGTCGAATACCTCTGCGAGAGGATGAATCTGCAAGTCCACTGCAAAAAGAAAATAAGCAAAAATCAAGTTAGTAGAATTTAGAATTGATCTTTATACAAAACTTTACGCAAATGCTTCTACGCAAGTACATATTTGTGCGTAAGGATTTTTTTTACACAAGAGTTATTTTACGTAAGAGAAGATTTGTGCGTAAAGGATTTTTGTTGATTAAAAGTTTTCTACGCATACTTTTCTCTGTTCAAAAGAGTAAAGTTATATGCATGAAAACATATAGTCTTTGGACTTATTTTACGCTGGCACGTATAGACGTGAGCGTATGTTGTTTTATGCTGGCACGTATTGACGTAAGTGTATTTTGTTGTTTACATTTTACGTGGGCACGTATTAACGTGAGCGTATTTTGTTGTTTATATTTTACGCTGGCACGTATAGACGTGAGCGTATGTTGTTTTACGCTGGCACGTATTGACGTGAGCGTATTTTTATATTTACGCTGGTACGTATGGACGTGAGCATATATTGTTTTTACGCTGGCACATATTGACGTGAGCGTATTTTTACATTATATGCTGACACGTATAACGTGGGCGTATTCTGTTTTTACGCTGGCATGTATAGACGTGGGCGTATTTGGTGAGTTTTATTTTACGCTGACACGTATAAACGTGGGCGTGAAGTTTAGGGTTCGGTTTCTTCTTCTCCGACGAACCCATGGCCAAATTAGGTAGGGTTCTACCTATCATGGCCGGAACCACAGCGGGGTTGGTTCTTCGGGTTGCCTCCGATGATGCAATGGCGGCTTCCGTACTCTCACTCATCGACGAAGCAGCAGCGGCGGGCTTCTTGCCCTTGCCGCCGGCGGTAGTTTTGCTCTTGGGGGCCATTGATTTGAACTGAGATATTTGGAGAAGAGAATAAAGAAGATAGAGATTGCAAAGTTGTGTAAAGTTCTCTTCTACTCGCAAAGCTCTATTTATAGAGAATTTTTAAAATCGGTTCAAATTCCCAAAAATTACGCGAACTGTTGGATATCCCGAATATTACGCTTCTAAGCTGACTGTTGGATATCCCGAACTTTACAAAGACTGGGTATCCCGAATTCTACGCGGATGATTGTTGGATATCCCGGATTTTACGCTTATGTTCAAAGTATTTCAAATTTTAGAAAAATTGAAAACTTTGAAGGGGGTCTTGTAGAAGCATAAAATAAACTTCATAGACCAAGTCAAAGAAATTGAGAACTTTACGCAAAGTCAGACTCGCAAGGCTCATTAAAGAACTCTATTGAATCAGATTCAAATTCTACGCGAGCTCTTTTACGCAAGAGCTATCCTCAAACTTTACGCGAGGGCGACAGGCTGTCAGACTGCATTTAATGCGTGATATTGATCTGACAATATGATTTTCTGACAGAACATTGCACAGAAGCCGAGAAGATTTTTCACCAAACCCAACACTTGTCGTTTAGTATGCAGATAGGCTACTTTACGCTCAAGAGACCACTTCCCTACGCATGAGAGATATTTAGTCTTTACGCTCAAGGCTTTTGTGTGCGTAGAGTTTATTTGAGCTAATTATACGCTCAAGGCTACTTTTCAGCCACTTTACACATGAAGTCTATTTTGGGTTATTTTACGTCCAGTCTACTACTTTACGCAGGAAGTCTATTTTGGGTTATTTTTACGTCCAATCTTTTCTGGCTATGTGAGAACGTGGTCTACATACGTGGCTTTCATGCCACATTTATCGAGGAACGTGTGTAGGTGCTCTCCCTACATTGTTGAAGTTGTGGGACGCATGTCACCATACGTATAGATCACAACTCTATATGGGACACGTGTCATCACATAAAGGTTTATTTTCATCGTGGGTGACAGTTACTTGCGTAGAGACCCAATTTTGTTGCTTTTTACGCACAAGGGTCTAGTATATAAATAGACTTATTTTTAACGGAAGAAAGACATCAAGAGAGATATACAAAGGAGGAGATTCTGAGAAAACTCATACTTTCAGAGTGATATTCCCAGAAGTATTTCTTAAACTTTTTCTCAAGAACAGGGTAAAGCAAAACAGGAAAGCATTCAAATGTGCCATCAGTGCCGTTGTGTCGATACCTTTCTGGTGATTTAGTTCTTCCGATTGTTCATCTTCCTCAAGCAGTTCTCTTCATCATCATCGTGTGGTCCAATGAACAAAGTGATCGCTCTCAGATCAGACTTCTATAGCAATACTCTCCAGAATCTATTTGTACTTTCGTACTTTTTCTTGTTTTCTTTCAAGAGCCAATTTTAGGCATTTTGTTAAGTGAAACAGGGCCAACTTCTGTCCTTGTTTGGTTGGGAAGTTGGTTCGAAGTGTCGTGATGTTGTGTGAGTCCTAGTAGCAAGCGGAGACTTATTTATCATATTCTTAACTCTTACCACTGGTTTTAATTCTCATGTCGTGCTTCCTTGTGGTACTTTCTATTTGGGGTCTAACCTTTCTGGTTTTGCATGCCAGATTTAGAGCCAATTTTCGAGGACTCACTTGCTTCTACCTCCAGGATGGTCAATACTAGAGGGGTGATCGCAGGAGGACACGAGTGGATTTCTTGCTTCCTGCTCGTTTTTACTTATATTTTGCCGCTTGGCACCGACATGTTAGTCGGATAGTCTTGCACTTAATTTTACATAATTGTAATTAAGTCAGACTGTAGCTGATAACGATTGTGTATACCTTGTCATATCATCTGGCTATTTTTGGTAAAGCCAGATCTCAAGAATATTTTGACTGAGCGTTTGGGACGCCTTATTGCTTTATCTTACATGTTCTCTATTACTACTTCTTGTTTGAATGATTAAGACAATAGATTGAGTAACCCTAGTGAGACTTTCATGTAGTATGCACCCCCTCGTCTTTTAGACAGCATTGATTGTATTATACGGTATTCATCTACCCGTAATGCGTAGCTGGCTGAGTCATTTCCCCGCTCTCTGGTATTCTGTTCTGGGGCGTGACAAGATTTTAGTGGTGGCCTATGCAGGTCTGATTTTAGACTTGTAGGGTGTTTTAATTTATAGGATGTCTCAATCATACATGTCTCCCCTTGAACTCATGATTCGTTACTCTTGACCCTAGCTTGACATTCCGGTATCCTTTGACTTCATTGATCTTTTCTGTCCGATCGTTTGATTGCTCTCCTGTCCCTTTTCTTAGGGGCACCTCGTCCGCATCTGTCAGAGCTGGACAACAACAACAAGGGCAACACGAACAACATGACCATGTTGATCAGCAACAAGGGCCAGTACTATCTCAAGAGAACATCCAAGAAGAAGTAATAGTGGAACCAACAGCTGGACCGCAGTATCTGGAGGTTCCAACACTATCAACAGTTCGACCTACCCCTATGGCAGTAGACACACCAGCCCTTCTGGAAATCATAAGACGGATGATGGCTACTCAGCAACATCAAATGTTGACCCAGCAACACATACACACTCAGCTGCAAGAGCAGAATGTATTGCTCAACCAAGGATTGCAAACGGCTTTAGAAAGGGGAGTGAGGACTGATTCAGGGACGTCAACCAGGTTCTGCAAGTACAACCCCCGTCGTTTTGAGGGCACGGAAGATGCCATTTCAGAAGATGCATGGCTTAAGGACATTGAGGCTATTTGACAGCGGCTAAGGTACCGACGGGAGAACGGGTGTATCAAGTGAAGCTGTTGCTTCAGGACCTCGTACGTGATTGGTGGAAATCAGAAGAAGTGGGCATCAGACATCCCATAACTTGGGATAATTTTACTGCAAGGTTCAAGACGAAGTACTATGGAGTTGTGGCACAGATCGAGCTACAACAGAAGTTTATCAACCTCAAACAAGCCGGCAAGACAGTGGATGCTTATACAGCAGAGTTCTGCAGACTGAGTAGGTTCGCCCCGGAGATGGTAGCAACAGAGAGCCAGAGGGCTATGAGATTTCAGCAAGGGTTTCATCTTGAACTCTTACAGTTGATAGAGGGGCATAACTATCAGAATTTTGATGATGTATTGACGGCAACTCGGAGGCATGAGATCACAATCCAGAGGATCACATCAAGGATTGGAGGTCAGAAGAGATCTCACAATCAGATTGAAGGAGGAGGGGAGCAACGCCCGAGTTACAGCACAACCCCCTGGCATTCGTATTCACGATGCGGCAATGCGAGGGCCAGTACCCCTAGCATGGCAACAGCAGCAGCAGAGAAAGAACCAGCAACCCTAGCGGGCTGCACCTATTGTGGGAAGGCAGGGCACACTAGAGGCGTGTGTCGGGCATTGAACTGACAGTGTTTGATATGTGGAAGTCCAGATCATCGGGTTTTCACCTGTCCCATGAATTCGAGGTCAGAAGGATTAGTGCAACAATTTCTCTGCCAGCACCAGGGGCAGGCCAGTATCAAGGACCAGCGGTAGCGGTGCGACCGTTGGCACAACGTCTGTTGATGTCACAGTCTCAGATGTTTCAGCAGCAGGGACCGCCAATGCAGCAGCAACAACAAAGACCACCCCAGCATCACCAAGGCAGGGGCCAGCAGCAACACCAGCTAGGCCACTGCATGGGAACCAACAAGGAGGCGAGGGCAGTCATTCAATTGTCCTTGGAAGAGGCATTGGCATCGCGAAATGTTGTGGCAGGTAACATTCTCGTCGCCTCATATCCCGCAGTAGCATTGTTTGATTCGGAGCATCACACTCATTTATATCTGCACAATTTACGACACGACTAGGAATGGAATTCGAGACATTGCCAGGGAGGTTGAATATACTCACTGGTAATGGACTCGTAGGAGTTAGTATAGTTATTCTAGCATATAGAGTTGTAGTTTGCGGGCGTTCCTTACCCGCCAGGTTGATAGAATTTTTGTTGGAAATTTTGACGTTATCTTAGGCATGGACTGGAAAGACAGTCATGCAATAATAGATTATCGTAGAGGCAGCGTATCTTTTAATATTCCAGGCATGAAGCAGTTCACCTTAGTCAGATCAGAGACATACCAGCATAAACAAGGAGTAGTGACAGCAATGGAAGAAGTTCTAGTCCCAAAGGTAGTTGAAGAGTTTCTTGATGTATTTCCTGAAGAACTTCTAGGTCTACCACCGGTTAGGGATATTGAGTTCAGTTTAAGAATTGTCATGGAACTAAATCGATATCAGATCGAGTTTACAGAATG
>JANAVB010025594.1:492307-517307 GCA_029216955.1 Iris pallida
CGCACTAGCGAACTTGTAGCCTACCGCGAGTATGGCACATTTCCAGCACAAAGTCATGTGGTGCACCCTTCATAAACGGACATTCGACCCGGATAACTTGGATGGTCTACAGGGCTGGTGGCTGTTGGAATAATCTTATTGCATCTTGCTAGTAACTAGGCCTGTGATAACCCTAGTTAGTTAAAGTATTAAGCCGTACTCATTGCTTGGCAGTGATTGATTGGATGAAATTTATTCCAGCTTAGTCTTGCCCCGATCTTGTACAAGATTGTTACATGACAGGATTATTTATACTGGCCTTAAAAAAAGATCAGGGGACCAGTTCTGTTCAGGCGAAGGGCTACAACCCCGGTCCTTGTTTGGTTTAAGGGTTGTAACCTGGCTCCGGAGCAGTTCTGTGTCCTCTCTTCGATTGTCTTATTGCTCTCCATGCCATGCTCGTCATATTTACTTATTTCAATAGCTGATTATTTATACTGGCCTCAACAATAAAGATCAGAAGTCCAGTGCTATTCAGGCGAAGGGTTACAACCCGGTCCTTGTTTGGTTTAAGGATTGTAACCTGGATCCCGGAGCAGTTCTGTGTCCTCTCTTCATTTATTGACTTATTTCACCCTATGTTCCTTCTTACCAACAAGTAGTGAGATGGGTTCTATTCAGGTGAAGGTTACAACCCCAGTCCTTGTTTGGTTTAAGGGTTGTGACCTGGCTACTTGAATGGTTTCCTCGTACTCAGTTTATTGTTGTTATATTTGCTATTATCAGTTTCGTTTTAATCATCTTTAATATTCTATTGTGATGTGTTGGTTTTAGTTCCTAAGCGAAGCCTCCTTTGTGGCACTTGCTCTTTCTGGGGTCTGGCCCAGCTGGTTTTGTGTGGCCAGATATCGGAGCAGCACCAGAGGATCCACCTGTCTTCCAGCCAGATGGTGACCACCAGGCGTAATGCTGGCAACGAGTGGGTTTCCTTTGTTCTTCCACTTCGTTGTAAATTATTTTTTGAGGTGTTTAGCCGACGAGCACGTGTTAGCTCGGTTGCACCTTTATTTACTGTCTGCCTATGGACTGTAACATGATTGACAAATCCTAGGGTTGATCATGTATGACTGAAACTCTTGCTAGTCTTGACATTTTTAACGACTAGCTTCATGATCAACTGAATATGTAATGTTTAGGACGTCTTATTATTGTGTATTTGGTGATCTTACATCTTGCAATACTTACTTACTTGCTTGCGATTGAGATACTAGGCTTGTTCATGACCATAGGAGACTGATGGATTGTAGTTAAACCCTCATGTATCTAGACAGCCGTGACCGTATAGCGAGGTGGGTTGCATTTTAATATACGTAGCTGGCTATGTACGCCCCCGCTCTCCAGTATTCTGGTTCTGGGGCATTACATAAACTACTCACCTAAGCTTCTAGGTAAATACCTACACTTACCCTTTATAAAGGTATTCCCGATACCTTGCCCATTACAAAGGAAACCCCGCTAATTCTCAAGATACTAGCCTAGGCTCCTTAGGGTAGCTAGATACTATCCTATCTAGGGTTTACCTACCAAGAACTATGGGTTTCCTAGATATCTAGTCCTTCTTAGGTCACATGTTGATTATTCAACATTATCTTATCCTATCATTCTCACATCTAACTAAACACCCACACACAACACTCACTCACTAACTCACATATGGCACCATACTTTAGGTTCACATATAGGCACTCTTATAGGCTCACACCTAGGCTCACACACATATATACATAGACTAAAAATAGGACTGATTTGGGGCTATTTTAGGACTGGAAATTGGGACTGGAATGGGGCAAATATGGATGTCCCATGGCTGTCCTATTGGGCTGAGTTCTAAGGCTAAAGAGGGCTGTTAATATGAACTATTAAGGGGTCCATGGGGTTGCCTAGGGGCCTGAAATGGCTGGTTGATGTGGGGGCTGAATCCCCCCATCCCTGCTGCAAATAGGCAGCACAACAAGGGGCAAGCCCCTACCATACTGCTGCTACTGCAGCTGAACAACAGTCCCCTGTGTGGGGACTGTTCAACCTCCAAATCAGTCCCCTTGTGGGGACTGATACACTGCAAAGCAGTGTATACTGCTGCTGTTGCCGAAATTCTTCTTTCCTTCTTCATTCATCCCCTCACTCCTCTCTAATATTCACTCCTCTCCAACACTCTCTAATTACTCTCAATCTCTCACCCTCTTCCACTCTAACATTCTCAATACAATCCCATTCTCAAACTCAAACCACTCTCTAATCTCATGCCCGAAATTCATACCCACAAATCTGAATATAAAGACACCATATTGTATATAAATTAGAGAGCCAATATACACACACACCCACACACACACACACACACACACACACATATATATATATATATATATATATATATATATATATACAGCAAGACAACTGGACACCGAAATTCGAAATTCGAATGAAATTCGAAACCACAGAACAAACAAAAAAAAGGGGGGAAACAGTCCCGCTGCACGCGTCCCAAGGGGGGCTCGAGCCACGCGCGAGCGGTCCCGAGGAGACCAGGCACGCCGCCCAAGGACCGGAGGGGACAGGGCCAGGCCGAGGAAGGTGCGGCGCCCGAGAGGACGCAAGGGGCCCGATGAACCGCCGCAGTAGCCACCGCTGACCGGCTAGGGGGGTGGCTCGCCCCGGGGAGTCGTCGCAGTCCGACGAGCAGGGGGCGGACCGGAGGTTGGGAGGAGTAGCCTCTGAAAACGGAAGGGAAAGTCGTCGAAAGACTGAAGGGTGAGCCGCCGGAAGGCAGAGGTACTCGGACCCGCCGGGAGACGGGAGGGATGGAACGCCGGCGGGGAAGGACGCTGGCGAAGGGGAGGGGGGTCCGACACCGCTGCGACGGAGGGGAACGCCGAAGGAGAGGGGGGCGGGTCAGCCCCGGGGGGGCCACGGCCGTGGGGGAGGCCCGACGAGGGCGCCGGCCCAAGTGGGGGAGGACGGTGAGGACGTCAGCCGGAGTGCCAAAGGGATACGACCCCCACCACGACGCTGACGGGAGGCCGGCTCCTCCAAGGGCATGGGATGGCCAGCGGGCCGCGGCCGGCCGGGCCGGACCGGGGAACCAGAACCACCTCAATGAGGTGGGGTCCTGCCAGAAAGTCCCCGCCGACGACGCCGCAGAGTAGGAAGGCGGGGCGAGGCGAGCGACGAGCGGGGGGAGGGAGGCCGAGGGATGCGCGAGGGACGGGAGCTCCGGGGGGACGCCCGCGAACACAGCTGGGGGAAGTGCCGGGGGGTAGGACGAGGCGGGGGAGGAAGCTCCGAGGGAACGGCGAAACAAACCGGCGGAGCGGAGGGGGGCCCTGAGCCGCGCGGTGACGGAGGCCGAGAGAGGAGGATGGTCCGCGGCGGGCGTAGCCGGCGGCTCGGAGGGTCGCGACTGGAGGGAGGGGCAGAGGGATGCTCCGAGGCCGAGGGAGGAGGCGGCGCAGCGACATGGGCGCCAGCCAAGGGGAGCGGCGGGCCTGGGAGAGGTCGCGAAGCGCGCGGGTCTCCGAGGCGGACTGGCGATGGGCCGAGAGGGGGACGGGGTCGGAGATGGCCGAGGGCGCCGACCTCGTCTATGCCGGCGGCGTCGAGGGCGGCTTTTCTGAGGAAGAGAGAGGAAGGGGATGACCCGCCACACGTCAGGCAAGGCGGGCGCCCCAAGGGGGGCGGCCGGAGGGGACCCAGCGGATCGAAGGGACCTGGGGGGGAGTCGCCCGGCGGGAGTGGGGGCACCCAGGGGCGGTCGGCCACCGGCCATGACCGGGGGGGGGAGCGACTCCATCGATGGGAATCCAGACCCACATCGACCCTTTTTATATATCAATATATATATATATATTTTTTTCAATATTTTTTTTTTATATATATTTTTTATATATATATATATATATATATATATATATATCTAGCATATGTGCACATGCCTTGCATATTTTAACATTTCTTAATTAGTTTAGGAAGGCTCTTTAGGAAGACCAAAGGGTAGTCTTCCTAATTACTAAGTTGTCCTTATTAAAATTAATGAACTATTTTTAATTAGTATAAGTATGTAAGGGTATTTTCAGAATTCAAAAGTTTTACCAACTAAGTTTTCCTTATATAGTAGAATATATATATATATATATATATATATATATATATATATATATATATATATATATATATATATATATATATATATATATATATATGAACAATGTAAAAATCTGAGATTAAATTCACTAATAAATAATTCTACAATATAACAAAATACAAGTGTCCAAAATAGGTTTTTCCCACTAGGACACAAAATCACACATAGGACACACCTATAAGTATCCAAATTAACACGAAATGGACACAAATGGAAACACAACCATGGGGGTCATTCCTATGGGTCTAAAATCATCCTATATGCATGAGAAAATGAAAAGGAGAAGAGGTTTATACCTTCCGGTAGATCGAATCCTGGAAAAACCCTCCCGATACGACACCGACACGTAGGAATCCCAAATGGACACGAACGAGCTCCGAATTCTCCCAAACTTGGCTAGCTCCTTCCTTAGCTTGAGTAGAGAAGAAAAGAAAAGGTTGGGTGGAGGAATGGATTGATTTGGTGGAGAAAATCTATAGGAACCCTCTCTAAAATAATTGAGGAAGAACAAGAGAGAGAAAGTGGATGGATAATATCAATGAGTCATTTCTATTCCCCCTTGTGGCCGGCCATAATGGGCTAGGTGTCCCCTTTATTAAATGACTAAAAGCCCCTCCCCCCACTAATCTATGTAATTAATATTAGGAAGGGTAAATGGTTGAGACTAAATTAGTCATTCTAAATCTCTAATCTAACCAAACCCTATCCATAAATAATTAGTCTAACCACTAACTAAAATTAATATCTGTGGGCCATGGCTAACTAATGTGTGGGTCCCACTAGAGTCACACTACCCCGGGTCCCCGATACAAGTCGGATTGAGTTGAAATTCGAACCTGACTTAAATAACCCCAAAATAATATCATAAATAAATAAATAATTCTAAAATAATTCTAAAGTAGAAAATGACCAAAATACCCCCTGTTTATAAAAATTGGGGGTGACACGGAGGAAGGGGCAGGGGAGTGCGGGTGGTTGGGGGGTGAGGAATGGTCCGATTGGGGGGTGAGGGGGGGAGGATGCGAGAAGTTAGGTGGTGAGTGGGGGTGGCTGGGGGGTGAGGCAGTGGGGTGAGGGCGGCTGGGGGTGAGGAGGGTGAGCTAGGGGGGAGGGAAGGGAGGGGAGGGTGAGGGCGGCTAGGAGTGAGGAGGGGGGCTGGGGGGAGGGGAGGGTTAGGGTTGGGATTCAGGTTAGGGTTAGGGGTGGTTGGTGGAGGAGGGGAGCAGGGGGGTGATAGAGGGCTGGGGAGGGGAGGGTTAGGGTTGGTTAGGGGTAGGGTGTGGGGGAGAGGGACGGGGGGGGGGAGGGTGAGGGCGGCTAGGGGTGAGGAGGGGGGGCTGGAGGGAAGGGAGGGTTAGGGTTGGGGTTCGGGTTAGGGTTAGGGGTGGTTGGTGGGGGAGGGGAGCAGGGGTGATGGGGGGCTGGGGAGTGGAGGGGGGCTGGTGGGTGAGGGTTAGGGTTAGGGGTGGTGTAGGGGGGAGGGGTACGGGAGGAGGGGGGGGCTGGGTCAGGGGCACCGATAGTGCCAAAAAATTGATAATTTAGTAATAATTATTTGTTTTCCGACACCGAAAAATCTGATACTCCGATTCGAAACCACCGATAGTGCCGATATTTGTAACAAGTTGTTTTTTTGGTTGGTTAATGCCGTCGTCTATTTTCCTTGATCCCGATACTCATAGGAATGGTCCTGAGTCACGGCGTACGTCGGGTTAGGACCTTCTTGCTGCTCGTGGGGTTGGGGGATCTGCTGCTCAGGGTGGGTTGGGGGGTCTGCTGATCGTCCGGAGGCACTCCTTGAGGATGAGTATATTAAAACTCTAGCCAAGGGACCAATTTATCAAGTGAAGACCTGGCTAAGTTACTGCGTAAATGGCTTCAGGTTCAAGTGAACAAATGCTCGAATAAGAGAAGACTTCTTGGATTTGGATTCTACGAAGAATAGCTGTTTGTGCATAAAATCTTCAAACTACAAAGACGTCGACCCAGGCAATGACTTCTTTGGCGTCTTACGGGAGATTGTGGAACTGACATACAATTATGCTATAGAACCTTGTAAATCGTCTTGTTCAGATGTGACTTGTTCGATCCGATCCAAGGTCGAGGTTGGAGAGTTGACAAACATGGTCTTGTTGACATAAATTATTGTCGTCGATATCAAGCTTATGATCCGTTTGTTCTAGCAAGCCAGGCTCAGCTAGTTTACTTTACCAGCTATCCAAAATGAGGCCGGGAGATCAGATTGGTGGGCAGTCTGTAAGACTAAAGCTCAGAATACCTTCAATGTCGATGAGATAGCATATCAGGAAGACTAAATTACTTACGTGGCACCGAATCTGATGTCAGCACATCGACGCCAAAACATCGCTAAAATGTCGCTAAACGGCAACCACACACTAACGTCGCAAATATCGTCGCTAATTACCGACCACATGAGAACATCGCAAATAACGTCGCTAACTACCGACATTAACAACGTCGCAAATTAACGTCTCCATAGCGACGTTTTGTGACATTTTTCCGATTAACGATACGCTTTTTTCTGTCGTTTATACAACGTCGCTAGAAACGTTGCTAAAAAATTAGCGACATTTTAACTGGGTTTAGCGACGTTTGTGAACGTCGCTAATTCGACAGATTCTGGTAGTGGAAGGGAGGGGGAGGGGGGGTTGCCCGAGGCAGGAAGGATGAGGGGGGGCTGGGCTGGCCGGGGCGGGGAGGAGGGGGTGCTCGCCGGAGTAATGAGGGGGGCTGAGGGAGGCAGGGAGGAGGGGGGCTGCCCGGGGAGGGGAGGAGGAAGGGGGCTGGGCTGGCCGGGGGGGGGGGGAGGGGGGTGCTCGCTTGAATAAGGAGGGGGGCTGAGGGGCACGGAAAGGAGGAGGAGGGGTGGATGGCCGGAGGGAGGAGGGGTGGCTGGCCGGAGGGAGGAGGAGAGAGGTTAAGGAAGGGGTAGTTTAGGTATTTATTTATTTTTTATAAGAAAATGTTACTTAACGGTCAAAACTAACGGTCAACAGACGGTAGGGGGCTGGCCGAGCAAGTCATAGATTGTGGGGGCCTTTATTTGTCAAATTTGACTAAAAGGTCTTTCTACTCAAAATGTGCACATTTAACGAGGGGTTTTTTGCAATTTACCCTTGAATTTTGATAATATTTTAATTGGAGCTTTTGTGTTAGTAGTTGGTTTAACCTTAGCTAACCATGATTAGAGACTAACCATGACTTTAGAAACTTAATTATCAAGTTAGATTTGAATTTTAAGTTTTAGTCCTAATTAGAAAACTTTTTGAATTCATTTTAGTTTTTTTAATATATTACTTTTGGGCTTTTTGCTAAAAGGCTTTCTATTAAACTTAAGTGGATGTTTGCCATGAAATATAAAAGAGCAGAACAGTTTTATGGGAGGACTGGACTTTTACTTCACGTTACAAACTCGCTTGTACAAAGAAAGCCTAGGGACGAGAACCTAGGTACAGCAATCTAAGTACAATTGTTTATTTTTGATTCTGGGGGGTGACGATAGAGGCTCGGGAAGGCGACAGCAGCCCTGCCTTACTCCTTGGACGATCGGTATGCAGCCTTGGCTCCTGTGATGAGATGGTTGGCGTTGATGAAAAAATGCTCTTGTTGCTCTCCTCGTATTGCTCTTCTGGCTTCTCTCTCTCTGGATTGATCTCTGTGGATTCTTCTCTCTGATTATTGGGGGAATTGTCTCTCTGTATGTGCGTATCTCTCTCCGTCCCTATATCCTTTGCAAGGAAATGGCACCCTGCTATTTATAATAGTGGGGGGCATCATTAGGGTTTGTAATGATTGCCCACTCTCAAAGTGGCGGCGGCCTGATAAGTGATCAATCGGGGCCATTAATTTTGAGCGTGAAGGATCTGGGTCATTAATGAGGATTATGCCAAATCATGTCAGTCATTAATGTTGATTGCAATAAATCTCCATCATGATGATTTGCTGATATCTGCAAATCTGAATGAATCAATTTAATTCATTCTCTTGCCACGTGTCCCAAATCATTGGGATCTGACCCAAAATTTGATTACCTTTAGGACACGTGTTCTGTCATCGTTGTTGAACCGCATGAGGAGGGTTCATATTTGGGCCGCATGAAGGTCGTCATGACTGAGCCGCATCAAAGGTTTCATGACCGAGCCGCATGAATAATCTCTATACTCGAACCGCATGAAGGTTGTCATGAGACCGCATGAATATGTTCATGATCGAGCCGCATGGGAGTCTTCATGGTCGAGCCGCATGAGAGTTTTCATAGCCGAGCCGCATGGGTTTCTTCATGGCCGAGCCGCAGGGGCACCTTTATGGTTGAACCGCATAGGTTTTTCTGTACTGGCCGCATGAACTCATCTTATTCTGGCCGCATAAGCTTGCCTCGAAACTTGGTAGACAGCGCCACCTTGAAGATTTTTCTTATTCCCGAAACTTGGCAGACAGCGCTACTCATTATGACAACTTTATGTCAGGTCTGTCATCTGTCAACTGTCAGCCGTCAGAGCATTAAATACGTTGGTGGGTACAGCTATTTTGAAATGCCACGTGGCCTTTCTCTCTGAGCCGCATGAGTTTACTCGAACTGCCTATGTGCTTTGAGCCGTATGGGACTCATGGGCCCTCCGAGCGCATGAGGCTTTTTGGCCGTATGGACCATTTTTCTCCTCATTTTTCATGCTTCTACAAGACCCCCTTCAAAGTTTTAATTTGCAAAATTGAAATACTTTGAATAAGAAGCATGATTATGCGAGAGCCGCAGGGATATATTCTGTCCTAGCCGTATGGAACTTTCCAGCCGCATGATTATCTCGGTCGCATAACTTCCTGAACCGCATAGGCGGTTTTAGCTGCATGAGCTCCTTGCCACGTCTTCCTGCCACGTGTGCAAATCTTTTGTAAATCTTCTGCATTTAATGCTCTTGATTTGCTGTCAGATCTTAAGAGCCGCTTTTTGGTCCAGGATCCCAAGAGTCAGGCTATTATTCAGCCGTCTTTTGCCTCGATGATCGAAGAGTCGGTCATTGTGTTGCATGCGGATCGAGGCGTTCCTTCCTTGTCTATAAATAGGAATACTTTCATTCTGGGAAATCTTCTTTTCTCTCTCTCTTCGATCTTTTGCTGCTCTAACTCCTTTCTCCCAAGCACCCATGGCTCCCAAGAAGGCTGCTGCGTCGAAGGCTGCGAAGGGCAAGGCGGTCGCTTCTGCGGCGGCTGCGGCGACGAACGTAGCCACTCCTCCGCCGCCGCTGTTCCCTCTGTTCATCCCGACGTTCATCCGCCCATCGCTGGTAAGGGCATTGCTTTAGAATCCTAACTGCCATGGCTCTGCTGCATAACTTATGCACAAGCCGCATGTATAAGGTTTGTCATTATGACCGCATAAGCACTTTGCGCAGAAGGTCGCATGGGCTTGTCATACTCGATCTGAACCGCATATATACTCTCGGTTTGGGCCACATGAGCATAGTTCACTTTTGGACCGCATAAGCTCCTCTGCTCGTTGCCGCATAAGTCTGTATGTTCAGGGCCGCATGAGTTCGTGCAGACTTTGAACCGCATAATCTCACCTGAATCCGAACCGCAGAAGCTTTATAAGCTCATCTGACTTGATTTGTATGGACTCGTCTGACTCGGAGCCGCATAAGGCTATGATGAATCGAACCGCATGGACTCATCTGGTTCTGAGTCGTATGAGGCTGTGACGACCCGAGCCGCATAGACTCAAATAATCTTTCAAATGCTCCTCTTGTTTTGACTATCTTCTAATCTTATTTCTTTCGTCTCTTTCTTCAGTGAATCTGCCAGTAAATCTTACAGGGGAACTCCTAGTGGGCTCAAATCAGTTCGCCTTGGGCGTGCGTCTTGATGACTTAGTTAAGTACGTGCTGAATCAATTTCCTGCTAATGAGCCTTCGGAGAGGTTGAACGCCATCGAGAATCAGACCCTCCATTATATCCGTGCCATGATGAATTCTGGGAAGTTGGATGGATTATACCTGAAGCCTTCATTCCTCTTTGGAGACGCTTTAATCATAAAGAATCCCCGAGTATTAGAGATCTCTGAGAACTAGGATTTTTTTTTTGGATGGGGTAGCGATCCATATTCCTCTCATGGAGCGTCATTATCCTCTGTCGTGGTTCAATATGGTGTTGTTAGACAGGAAGATGGTGTGTAACTTAACTTCTACCCAATCAGAGATGTTGATGGACGACATCCATTATAATTCGAACATGCGGTCAGCGTACACGGGTAAGGATTCCGTCCTCCGGTACATGATGGGCCTGGCCCCAGGCTCTTTCATGAACGTATACGGTCCCAACTTCACATTCACTCAAGCTGATACATTCCTGAATCGGCTCGCTCGCAAAAAATCTTATCCCGTTGGCAGACTGGCATTGCTGAACTGGATAAACCCACTTCTACGTGGGCCCACTTGACCACTTGGGTTCTACAGACCTACAGAACATTCCTGCAGGAGGTGGGACTCTATCATGACATTCGGGGCACTTGTCACGGGCTTCCTATCAATAAACCATTGTTCATGGCGCTCTTGGAGATGTATAACCGGCGAACGGGGACGTTCTTTGCACCCGAGGGGAGTTGGGGCTTGCTCTCCATGAGATGTATACTGTCTCCAAACTTCCGGGGGAACGAGCCTTTCGAGGTGTACACCCCGTCGAACGAGGAGTTCGAGGACTTGAACCGACGACTCCCAGGTTGTTGCGGTGTATCAGGAGTTGCTGTGCCATCATAGTGCTTGTCACCAGATGGCTATAAAAAAGAAGGATAGCTCAGAAGGGACCGCTCCCCACACCACATCCTGGGTCAATTATCTTTTTAAAGTTGACTCTTTGGCGAGGTTACTCCTCGAACCCCTCAAACCCAGGGAGAGATAAAGGACCTGATGTTGAGCGTCAAGAAGTCGCGGTCCAAGAGCGGCATATTCGGGAGTCAAACTGACTCTCTTAGCTATTTTTACTACGGCACCAGGCAGATGTCAGAGAAGGCGCTCCTGGCTGGATTTTTAATAATATGGCTACAGAACTGCGTAGTCTCGGGAGGGGCAGGTTCTATTTAGAGGATCAGCCGTCACTTCATTCTTCCTGCCGTTAAGCTGGTATTTGGAGTTAGACTGGCTCTTTCCGGCTATGGTGTGTAGCATACACCATGGTCTTCGAACATTCTCGTCCAAGGTCATTGCCCGCAAGAAGACGCTGGATTTTGAGCGAATAGAGCTACCTTTCCACTATTTGGGGGTGGTTGTTGATGCACTACAAGTCTTTGATGGGACCTGGAATAGCGGAAGATGCTACAGATGAAGACGCTTTCCTTTTCAAATGCCATCGCCAGTCTTGGGAATACAATACTATGCCAGCTTGTCGGAGGGCGCTGGCGAGGGTGGATGGGTGTAACTTTTTCGTGTCTGTTCCTTATTTTTCTGATGAGGAAGTGAGGAATGTATACCTTGATGGTACCGGACCTTCTCACTTTCTGTCTCCGAATAGGCTCACCTGGTTGCGCAACATCCGCCTCGCGCATCTGGTTTATCGTAACCGCGATAATGTGTACTTGGAGCCCTACCTGCCTAGTAGGTTTTCCTGCCAATTTAGCTATAGCCAGTTATTCCTTGACTGTCCCAGCCCTTGCTTGGGCTTTGAAGGTAGCGTTCTTGATGGTGTCAGGGCATGGAATTATTATGACGCTTATCATACTCGGGCCAGCTTCTCGGTTCCCGATACTAAGGTGCCGAGGGAAATTTTGTACGTGGCTGTTGTATCATGTTATGGCGAACAAGCCTCCTGTTAATTTTGATCCGAGTACCAGTTTCATCGTGGGTACCGGTTTAGAGGAGAAGCCCAAGGGGGCTAAGGCTAGAAAGCAACTAGCGCTCCAGACTCCCCTCCCTGAATCAGAATCTTCCGAGTCGGCTGAGGAGGATGATGATCATGATAGCGAAGACTCTCTTTCTGGTGGGGGTGAAAAAGTAGCGGATCAACCGCTTACCACACCAGACGAACTGGAGGAGGATCCGTTACTTGCTACACAAGAGGAAGTAGTGAGGGAAGGACAGCCTCCAGCTGTGCCTGGTCCCTCACGCAAATGAGTCAGACGTGAGTCTTTTGACGGCAGAGCGACCTTTTCTGTGAAAAGAGCCGCCGTTAGGTCTCGTGGATTGCTTATTACCGAGAGGGGTGAAAATGCTGATGCTACTCCGGAGGTACGACTATGTTGGAGCTATCTCCTTGTTGTGGCTTTTTTTTTTTTTGGAGGTATGACCTAACCATTTTTTCTTTGTAGGCGTCTGACGAACCAGGCTCTCCTGAACCGTCTGCTGCCCCTGGAGTTGATCCGGCCCTTGCTGCTTTGATTAGTGACATGGGTGCCGCGGTCCTCTCTGCGGGGGCTCTCTCAGCGGCGGCTAGGGGCTCCCAGGTTGCTGAGGCCTCGGCCCGGGGTGACGAAGGTTTCTTCGGGCCTGTCTCCGGGGTCGCTGAACTTCAGTAAGGCGACGCCGATCTCGTTGCATCCCCTCCCGAGGGTACAGAGGCGGAGGAGTCTATTATATCCGACTCGGAGGCTGCTGGTGGAGAGATCGTGGTGGCCGTAGGCGAATCTCAGCCTCCACACTCTTCCGCTGGTAAAATAAGCCAAATATTAACTAGTGAGGGGGCTTATTTGCTCTATCAACATATCCTCCAGGTCAAATCGATTCATGGTTGTCTTGGCCCTACAGGTCCTGACCCTTTACTTCCCACAGCGGATATTCTTGGGGAAGGCTCGGCCTGCCGTGATCCGGGGGAAAGGAGCGTTTTCTCTCCTTCTCCTACTCATGTCGAGGAGCCTCGTGCCAGCTCCGGGCCGATAGGAGGGGAGCTTGTTCCAGGAGCAATGGTCTCTGTCTCATCCTATGCTGCTCATACGGCTTCAGAGACTGACTTTTCTGCCCTGCCGAGCATTCAAGTTCTGCGGGCTGCTGAAGAGGAGTTGACAGCTGTTCAGGCGTCCTTCCGTATGGAGTTTGTTTCCCTAGTGGCAGGGGCGGCAGATTCTGTCGCGTCCTCTTCAGTGCTGCCAGCTACACTCCCGTTGACGCCGGCTTCTTCGGAGGCTCTGGACGAGGTGTCGTAGGATGTGGTCGATGGCTTCTACCGCCATTTAAAGAGGGGCGTAGATGCTGCCGTAGAACGGGGGACCCCTTTCTCTCTGTCCCTGCGGTGTGCTCGGGGTCAGATTGAAACTTTAAAGACTCTTCCTGGCGGGGTAGGGTTGGCTGCGCTCCTAGAGCCCACGTTGGCAGAGGCTGATCAGCTCGTGACCCGATTGCTGGTGTTACGGCAGGCTGACTTGCCTGCTGCGATTGAACGGGAGCGGGGCTTCCTTATTGCCGCTCGGGATAGGATAAAGCTCGCTCGAGACACCGCCGGGCCGGTTGTGAAGGGGGACCTTGATAAGCTTTCCGCTTCGTATGACAGGCTAGGTCGTCGAAGTCACGCTTGTAGGGCTCGGGAGGAGGCTGCTTCTCGTGGAATAGCTGACACGAAGGAGCGGATTCTCACACTTCAGAAGGAATTGGCCTTCCTGGAGTCGGAGCTGAGGGCTGCTCATGCGGAACAGGAGTCAATTGTTCAGGAGGCCGAGAAGGTTTCCCGATCTTCTGTTAACCTGGAGCGGGCTTTCAAGAAATTTGAGGACAACTGGCAAGCTTATGCTCATCTGGAGGACGAGGCGGCACTGACCCAAGAGGCGGAGCGTCGAGCTAGACAGAGGTTTGAGCAGTCGGTTGCCTTGCTGACGGACCGTCTCACAACACTATATGCCCCGGAGCAGTGATCGGTTTTCTGTTTTCTTTTACTCCTTTTCCCTTTTTTTTTCTTTTTTTTTGTCAAGGGATATGATCCCAGATGATGTAGTACTTTGAATTTTGAATAAATGAGCATGTTTTGACTCATCTTTTCTTTCTTGTACTTGTGGTATTTGTGGAATTGGACTTGCTGGGGGATTATTTGTGGACCTGTTACCCTAGGCGTACCTTGGTTTTAGGTACGGATAACAAGTTTGGTCAGGATCTCCGAAACAGCCATGGCGAAGTGGTCATGGGTGCTCTCGGTATTGGGAAAAGGGAATGTCGTAGAGCGACTGGGCTCCTGGGGCATGACGAGATGGTGGTGGATTTATGCTAAGAAACTTAGTAGAGGATATTTGTGGATCTATTATCCTTGTCGTACTCCGGATGTGGGTACAGATAATAGGTTAAAAGGGAACCGACATACTTACTCAGAGGTTATGAGGACATGGCAAGCATGAGGGTTTTACCGTGGAATCTTCCTGCTCAGAGGTAATGAGGACATGACAGGAGTGACTTTACGGAAGATATTTGTGGTCAACAGAGGACATTTGTGGTCAACAGAGGACATTTGTGGACCTATTAACCTTGTCGTACTCCGGGCGTGGGTACAGATAATAGGTTGAAAGGGAACCGACATACTTACTCAGAGGTAATGAGGACATGGCAAGTATGAAGGTTTCTTCTACGGAGCCTTCCCGCTCAGAGGTAATGAGGACATGGCAGGAATGGGCTCAATGAAGAGGGGGTACATAAAATGACTCAGAGGTAATGAGGACATGGAAGTTCTATGTAGGGGGTGATTTGTTTTGGCGGAAGTGAAATGACTCAGAGGTAATGAGGACATGGCCGTCTTGGGAATTTGTGGATCGATTACCCTTTTTTGTGCACTAGAAGTACGGGTATTGGATCATGGGGGAGGATCTCCTCCAGGAAGGAAGTTTAGAGGTATGATCATACATAACTTTCTATCTGAAAGAGTGACCGGGATGTGAGTTCAGAGGCACCAGCGGGTACATGACTCGATATTGTGAAAGTGTGAGTTCAGTGGCACCAACGGGCGTATGACTCGATAATCTGGGATGTTTGTGGACATGAGTTTAGCGGCACGAGAGGGTACATGACTCGAGAATCTAGGGAATGGCGAGTGTGAGTTCAGCGGTACCAGCAGGTACGTGACTCGTATGATTGTAAAATGTGGGAATGAGATCGGAGGTACCAGCGGGTACATGACTCGAATGCATGGAACCAGAATATAAGTTCAGTGGTACAGGGAGGCACATGACTCGACACTCTGAGATGTCTTGAGGATTTTGTTTCAGACATAATACTTCTTCATAAACTTGTGTTGATGGGCAACATGAGCAAGTCTCCATTTTGTTTTGCGAGGCGGTAGGCGCCGTTGGAGAATACAGCTTCGATGATGAATGGGCCTTCCCATTTTGGTTGGAATTTGCCGGCGGTTTTATGCGTCATAACCATCGGCCTTCGAACCGCCAGAACGAGATCGCCTACTTGGAATGTTCTGACCTTGACCTTCTTGTTGAAAGCTCCGGAGATTCTGGCCTGATATAGTTCGATTCGCTGTTGAGCTAACAGGCGTCTCTCGTCTAGGGCCTCCAATTCCTGTAGTCGGCGATGGTGTTTTCGTCTGTCATCAACTGATGTGTGAGAGCGAGGGGATCTGAGTCTCTAATGGGAGAACTGCCTCGCTCCCGTATACCAGGGAGAACGGTGTATTCCCGGTGGCTGTTCGGACTGTGGTGCGATATGCCTATAAGCATTCGTCGAGCTTCTCGTTCCAGTCGTGCTTGTTAGAAGACATAAATTTCTTGAGTAGATTAATCATGGTTTTGTTGAATGCTTCTGCTAATCCGTTGGTTGCTGGGTTGTAGGGTGTCGAAGCAATGTTCTGAATTCGGTGCTTGTCGCAGAACCGATAGAATGCGTGGCTTGCGAACTGTGGCCCATTGTCGTGAATGATTCTTCGGGGCAGTCCAAAGCGGTAGATGACATGATGCTTAAGGAAGCTGATCACGTTTGAAGTTTTCACCTCTGCCAATGGGATGGCTTCCGACCATTTAGAGAAGTAATCGGTGATTGTGAGTATGAATCGGTGTCCTCTGGACGAAGGCGGGGTGATTGGGCCGACGATGTCCATACCCCACGTTTCAAATGGCCAGGAGGCTACAGTCGGATGTAGGAATTCAGATGGCTGGTGGATGAAGTCGACATGGATTTGGCAGGCTTTGCACCTTCGTGCATAATCTATTGCGTCTGCAACCATTGTGGGCCAGTAATAGCCCATTCGGCGAAGGCGGTCTTGCAGTTTTGGGCCAGGTTGATGGGCTCCGCAGACAGCATCATGGGCCTCGCGCACGGCTTCCTTGGCTTCTGTATTTGATAGACATCGAAGCAGTAATCCGTCATAGGAGCGGCGATACAGCATTTTCGTCTCTGTATCGTAGAAGAATATGAGAGAACGCCGTCTGATGGAAGTGGCTTCCTTTGGGTTCTCGGGCAGGATGTCGTAGATGACAAAGTCGATGAATGGTTGTCTCCAGTCTGGGGCATCATCGATCGTCTGGGCGGAATAACTCGCCACGAATTGCACATTGTTCTTGGGACAGACCAGTTCGTGGCCTATCACATCCACTGATTGGCGATCATAGTTCGGAACTGCTAGGGAAGCGGCAAGACCAGCTAGGGCATCAGCTTCGATATTTCGGAGTCTGGGGACATGTTCGATGAAGAACCCCTCGAACGACGAGATGATGTCAATCGCTATTTGGTGATAAGGGATCATGTCTTCGTAGCGGACCTCGTATGAGCCCTGGATCTGATTGACGATTAGTTGGGAATCGCCGTATGCTTCAAGGTATTCTACCCCAGCTCTTGCAAGTTGGAGGCCAATGACCAGAGCGTTGTACTCGACCACATTGTTAGAGCAGGGTTCTGTGGGGAATAAGCGCGGTTAATCACCAATCCGGAAGGGAAGACCAGCACTACCCCGACTCCGACGACTATATTGCCTTTAGGTCCGGTCCTCGAAGCACCGTCAAAGAACATTCGCCATATATCATCGTGAGAGGTTGCATGCGAGTCGGCGACCTCATCTGGGATCTCTTCATACATTCTGGATGACTTCGAGCCTGGGTGGGCTGCTAAGAAGTCTGCCAGGGCTTGACCTTTGACTGCCTTTTGTGGGACGAAGATCATATTAAGGGGACAGCAATATTGCCCATGTAGCAAGGCAAGAGCTGAGTGCCCCTGGTTTAGTCATGAGGACCCTGAGAGGGTTGACTCGCGAGATCACATGTATCGTTTGTCCGGTGACATAGTACCGCGTTTTCTGAATGGCAAACACCAGGGCAAGGCATTCTTTCTCCACAGCGGTATATCAGTGCTCTGGCCCAATCATCATTCGGCTGAGGTAATATATGGCTTGCTCATGGCCTGCGTCGTTGTTTTGTGCTAGCAGAGCCCCGAGGGAGTGTTCCATTGCTCGTACATAGAGCAGAAATGGTTTTCCAGAAACCAGGGCCACCAGGACTGGAGGGTTCGACAAATATTCTTTGATGCTGTCGAAGGCGCGCTGGCATTCTTCATCCCATACGAATGAGACGCCTTTCTTCATGAGATGGATGAATGGTCGACATCGCCCGGAGAGGTTGGAAATGAACCTCCTGATCTAAGCTAGCCTCCCTTGGAGGCCTCGGAGTTCGCGAAGATTTCTCGGGGGACCCATCTCCATGATTGCCTTTGTTTTCTCGGGGTTGATGTGAATGCCCTGAGAAGTGATGACGAAGCCCAGGAATTTCCCGCTGGAGACACCCAAGAATGATTTCGTAGGGTTTATCTTTAAATTGTGGGCTCGTATTAGGTCGAACACTGTCCTGAGATCTTGCAGATGATCTTCCTTTGAACGGCTTTTGACGGCGATGTCGTCGACGTAGCATTCCACTGTCTTGCGCAAGTGGTCTCTAAAGATGACGCTCATAGCTGTCTGGTAAGTGGCGCCAGCATTCCTTAAACCAAAAGGCATAACGTGTGTAGCAATATATACCAATTGGTGTTCGGAATGATGTGTGCTTCTCGTCGTCAGGGAATATCTTGATCTGGTTGTATCCTGAGAAGCCATCCATGAAAGACATACGTTCGAAATTGTAGGTATTGTCAATCATAATATCCGTGATAGGGAGAGGGAATTCATCTTTAGGGCATGCCTCATTCAGATTCCGGAAGTCGATGCATATTCGGATTTTCCTATTCTTCTTGAGAACTGGTACGATGTTGGCTACCCAGTCTGGATGCTGCTCTTCGCGAATGAAGCGCTGGCTATCAGTTTGTTGACTTTGGCTTCAATAGCATTCATGACATCGGGGCAAAACCGTCGTTGCTGTTGCTTGACAGGTTTTGCATCCGGACGAATATTGAGTTTGTGGAGTGCGATCTCGGGGTCCAATCCTGGCATATCTTCATAGCTCCAGGCGAACACATCGATATACTCTTTGATGAGTTGGAGCAGCGATTCTCGCTCTTCATTTGTCAGACTCTGGCTAATGAAGATTGGTTTCGGGGAGGCTTCATCACCAAGATTAATTTGTATGACCTCGTCTTCGGTGGGAGGTTCTTTTTGCTCGAAACGCTTCTCCCATTGTTCGTTTAGCTGTTGTGCCCACGGTTCTAGCTCAAGAAGTTTGGGGATATCGTCTTCTTCATAAGCGTCGGTGAATACCATGTTGACTGACAGGACTTGTCTGAATACGTCTCCGATGCTGGTATCCGAATCAGAAGTTGGTGACCCGGTCGAATGTGAATGCCAGTCACATTCTTCATCTGAACTTTCAGGGGTCATCGTGGGTGTCACATACCCTAATCCACATCGAGTCTTGCTATAGTAGTCCCGTGGTTTGTCAGCCGGGATCGGAGGCTTCAAAGGTAGTCGTCGTCCAGTACCGTAGTTCAAACCGGTGTCATTTTCAGGTCATACCCTGTTTCTGCATGAGATATTTAGATTGGGGGCTATAAAGATACAGAGGTAGTCTCCCAGCATCCGATCCAAGGTCGACTTCTTCTATGGTGAAGGGATGCGGATCGTCCTTCCGGCCGAAGATGATTGGATGGTCCCTCCCTCGATTATTCGGTAAGCGTCTTCTGCTGGAGTAAGCTGGATTGTGGTGTAGACATTTGTCACCTGTGTGTAGGTGAGTGCCTATACCGTGTTCCATAGCGTACATTGTACAAAGCTTATTAAGCTCGAGGTAGTTCAAAGATAGCCCTTTATTGATGAAGTAAGGTATCTTTTCTAGGGGAATTATATCATCTGCAGAGGGAACATCAGTGTGGGCGGCCACATACTTGGCTAACTTTGGTTCCTCTTCGGCTACCCCTGTGTGAATGAAGACTGAGAGGATGTCCTGGGAAGCTTGATTGTCAGTGGTTTAGTTGATGGAGCTGAGCGTGGAGTTGTCGGCAGACTAGCGACCCCCAGTTTGGTACTCGATGTGGGGCGAGGAGTGGCTGGTTCGCTAACAGTGTCAGATCTCGAATCGGGGTGACGACCCTTCTTGGGAAGGCGTATCGTCAGCAGTTTGTCGGAGGGATTGAGCTTCTCCGTTTGGGGCTGACCGACTCTCGGCAGTCTGATTGTTAGTGGCTCCGCTGTGGATCTTGGCACTTGGCCAGACCTCGGTAGCCGGATTATCATCTGCTCTTCTTGTGCCGAGAGGCTGATTGCGTCCTTACGCAGAGTGGCGGTAAGGGGTGCAGACTTGCCCGGTTTGCGAGCTTGGAGGTGGATCGTCAGAGGCTCTTCTGATCTGTGGCTGTCTCGGTACTAGCTTGTACATCTCCTACACCAAGGTGCTTCTTTGACTTTTCGTACAGGCAGGAGTCTGAGTAGTAAGATTTGACCCCTTTGAAGGGATCGATATCAGCAAATTTCGTCCTCACGAAGCCGTGTTTGTCCATATTTGAAGCATGGTGTAGTGTGGAAGGCACGATCATATAATCGTGTATCCATGGGCGCCCCAAGAGGATGTTGTAAGAAGTGTCTGCATCTATGACGTAGCAGGTGACTTCGGATTGGAGGTCGCCAATTTGACACTTCAGACGAATCTTCCAATGGAGTAGCTCCAGCCCGAATTGAAACCGCTGATGGCGGTGCTTGTAGGTGTCAGGCGATGCATTGGGATGCGGAGATGATGTAGCAGACCCTTCGGGATGATGCTTATGGAAGAGCCAGGATTAATGTGCATCCGATCCACCTTTATGTCACCGATGTATCCAGTATAGTATAGTAGGCGATCGTGCAGATTAGTTTTGATGATCATATCTTGCGGGATGAAGACGATGTTTGGCATTGCGCCAGTGCAGGCACTATCCTGGAGATCCACAGGTGAGTCCTCCCGGTGAGGTTGGATTGAGCCAGATAGGCATCGACATTTTGGAGTGCTTTGCTCAATACATACGAACGTCCTTGGAGAGCCTTAGGAGTTTGTACAGTAACAACTTGGCCGGTGTGTTAGCCAATTGCGCTAAGATGTCAAAGTTGTAGGGCCTCTCTAGCCCTTGGGCTGCCTCTTTTCGGAGGGATTTATCGAAGCGAGTCTCCTCGGCCTAGGCTTGTCGGTCGTCGAAGGCTGAGCCGGTTCCGGAGCATCAGTTGTGGTGGGTTGATGATTTTCAGCTGAATTGTCAACCACAGGTTGGGATTGCGCTCCAGACGCGTGACGACGACTGTAGCTTCCTCGATGTAGGTGGAAGATGGTGTGGGCCGAGTCACTTATGACACCAAGTCTGGATGGATCTACATGACCTCCCCTCGTGATGTGGTGAGGGGTACTAGACCAGCAGCCTGATCTCAGGGAGGTGGAAGATTGGTAATCTCTATTGTCGCCAGAGGAATGGGGACCACCCCGTCTTGAGTTTCCGTCGGAGGGAAGCTGCCGAATTGTACGGACATAATATTGGCTACCACGGTTACCTCTTCGAAATCGATGGCCAGAGCGTTCGAATCGATGAGGTTTGGATGTACCGTTTCAGCTGGTAGCAATCGTGTGTAGCATGATGGACATAGCGATGATAATGGCAGTACTTTGGATTCTCCATCTCTGCCGGCCACAGTTTCCGTCTTGGTGGAGGAAGCTGAATTCTTTTCCCTTGTATGAGCATGTCCAAGATGGGCCTGACGTGACCGTCTTGGAAGGAGTAAGTGATTTGCGGCCATTGTTTGTCTGCTGGCTTTGGCTCAAGTTTGTGTGTATCGGCCACCATAGCCTGCTTTCTTTGCTATCCCGATTGTTGAAGGGGCTCCCCATTATCGTTGTTGGGACGCTTGCCCTTATTTTCTCCTTTCGAGATGTGCAATCCCAGTTGGCGAGCCTTCTTCAATCGTTCTTCGGCGCTTGTGGCGCTGATGATGAACGCCTTCCAATCCTTGAATTGACTTTCGCCCATCCAGAAACTGATCGTTGGAAGTAGTCTCTTTTGGCAAATTTCAATTAAGAAGGAATCCGGATTTCCAGAGGGCAGCTTCATGGCGGTTTGGCAGAACCGCTCAATGTAGTTCCTTGTCAGCTCCTTCTCCCCTTGGACGACGTCCATGAGGGTGGACATGGTGACGTCCTGTCCTACTTCGTAGAATCTCTCCAAGAACAGGTGCTTAAAGCCGGCGGAAGGAGTGGATGCAGTCGTCCGGCAGATTGCGATACAGTCGAAATCGACTTCTTCCAATGCCCCGACGAATAATCAGGTGAGAATAGCATCGTCATGGGGCAGATGGTCTGTGGTGACCTCGAAGTAAGTGATGTACCGACTCGCTGAGGTCTTGCCATCATAGGGATTGATGTTGAACGGCTTATCTTGGTGGGAAGGGAACATCCCTCCATGCAGCGGGTATGGTTGCCGTATTCTGAGGTCTTGAGAGTTTTCTCGAGCGTAAAACAGGGCTCGAAGCTCCTGGACCTCTTCTTGCTTCCCTGGCATCATCTGCAGCGGTAGGAGTCGTTATTTCGGGAGGATTGTTGCACGGGTTCGTGTGTCGCTGAGTTCAAGTCGTATTGACCGTGGGACCCGTGCTTGTTTGGCCAGGTGTTCCTCCTTGCAGAGTTGGAAGAGCCGTCTTGATTTCATCTACAGACTTGACCAAGGCCTGTAGTATGGCCTCCAGAGTGTCGATGCGCTGGCGATCACTGGAACCACTTTGATTGCTGTCCGTCATGAACACGTCCTTATATGATGAGAAACGGAAGGGACGGTGGAGGACGTATCCTCCGAGTCATACCCATGTACCGAGAAGTCATCGGGATATGTGGGAATATTCTCTTCTAGTTCGAACTCGGAGGGAATAGTACCCCAGCTTCAGAGCTTGCTTCATCTTGAGAGTCGTGGACGTCCTCGGGGATGCGGCCTCGGCTGTATCTGATGGGAGAGTTGTCTCCCGGGCTCGTCTTTGGAATATCGGATTGTTGTGGAGGCTCGGAGGGGTGCTACCCCAGCCGCAGCAACCCCTGCGTTATGGACGACGAGCTTCCCACTGTAGCAGATTTCGTCTTAGAGCGAGTTACTTGAAAAATTCCGGTGGTGGGCACCCGTTAGACGACGTCTTTAGTGCAGTGGTTGAGGTCTTTGGGCTGGAAACATTCGTCTTCTTCCCCCTTCCATCAGCGGGGATTTTCCGAGCAGAGTTGCAGGAGACGACGGGTAGTGCCTCGTCTTCTGAAGATGGCTGTTATAGTCTTTGAAAGACAGACTGCCGGTCTTCTTGTATCGTCGGCCATTGCAGCAGCAGTTGACGATGATTTGGGTGCAGTGAGTCCGTGGGAGGACTCTTTGCATTCCGATGCTTTTCTTTCCTTGCGTTTGTGGAGGATGGCCTCACGCAAGTCAGACGGGTCTGGACCGACCATGTTTGCTCCCGAGATTTTGGGAGACTTTTGTGAACCTCTCTGTCCGTCTGCCGCTGGGGGCTGGACTCGAGTGGTTTGTACAACTTCCCATCCGGGGCCCGCATAATAATTAGCGGGACGCCCTGATAGTCAGAGGTTGGGGCAGCTGACTGGGCTGGTGGGCCCGCGCTGCCCTAGACTTCTTCTTTTAGCACTCGGGGTGCGTAATAGGAAGAGTCCAAGTGATATCACAGAGTCGGGCTTATCATCCAGAGAATCATCAGGGTCAGGACCGCTGAGAAGCGGTCGAAGACTGATTGAGCGAAGCGTGGAACAGCCGCTATGCGACTAGGATTGGGAACCGTGCAGGCTGTCTGCATGCGGCTGCTTTAGCTGTCGGACGGGTTATCCTTGTGCGACTAGAAGTCACGACCGTGCAGGTGGCCAACATACGGTTGGCAATTGTGGGCAGGGTTTTCTGCAAGCGATTGACTTCAGTAGCGCATAAGCTTCGTCCATGCGGTTGGCAACTGTAGCCGTATAAGCTATGCGGTGACAGATGGGTGTGTGAATTTTCTTCCTGCGGTTTACGGATGTAACCGCATAGGCTTTCTCCATGCGGCTAGAACCCTTATGCGGCTCGGATCGCATAGAGTTCCTCTTTGCCCCTGCAAGTCCAGCATCATAATGTTTTCTTCTACCGGACTTGGGGACAACAGAGTCGTCTATGATCTGAAGTGGGGCGGGAGAGTCTTCTCCACCGTCATGAGCAACAGAGGATATCTCTGCAAGAGCTTCAGTAGGAACGAAGGATCGGGGTCTCCACTCCTTGTGGGCCTTCTTTGTGCGGGCTCGCTTCTGGACCAGACCAGCGCTCTTGTCGGAGGGCATTTCTTCGAACGCTGTTGGTCGAACCGGGTGACCATTTCTGTTGCGTGGAGCCAAGCTTGGCTGCATCCGATTGCGTCACCAACTCCTCAGTCGTGGAGAAGTTTGTCCCCAGCAGAGTCGCCATCGTGTTTGCCATGAAATATAAAAGAGCAGAACAGTTTTATGGGAGGACTGGACTTTTACTTCACGTTACAAACTCGCTTGTACAAAGAAAGCCTAGGGACGAGACCTAGGTACAGCAATCTAAGTACAATTGTTTATTTTTGATTCTGGGGGGTGACGATAGAGGCTCGGAAAGGCGACAGCAGCCCTACCTTACTCCTTGGACGATCGGTATGCAGCCTTGGCTCCTGTGACGAGATGGTTGGCATTGATGAAAAAATGCTCTTGTTGCTCTCCTCGTATTGCTCTTCTGGCTTCTCTCTATCTGGATTGATCTCTGTGGATTGTCCTCTCTGATTATTGGGGGGAGTATCTCTCTGTATGTGCGTATCTCTCTCCGTCCCTCTATATCCTTTGCAAGGGAATGGCACCCTGCTATTATAATAGTGGGGGGCATCATTAGGGTTTGCAATGATTGCCCACTCTCAAAGTGGCGGCGGCCTGATAAGTGATCAATCGGGGCCATTAATTTTGAACGTGAAGGATCTGGGTCATTAATGAGGATTATGCCAAATCATGTCAGTCATTAATGTTGATTGCAATAAATCCCATCATGATGATTTGCTGATATCTGCAAATCTGAATGAATCAATTTAATTCATTCTCTTGCCACGTGTCCCAAATCATTGGGATCTGACCCAAAATTTGATTACCTTTAGGACACGTATTCTGTCATCGTTGTTGAGCCGCATGAGGAGGGTTCATATTTGGGCCGCATGAAGGTCGTCATGACTGAGCCGCATGAAAGGTTCATGACCGAGCCGCATGAATGA
The DNA here is from genome assembly GCA_029216955.1 of Iris pallida. Classification (NCBI taxonomy): domain Eukaryota; kingdom Viridiplantae; phylum Streptophyta; class Magnoliopsida; order Asparagales; family Iridaceae; genus Iris; species Iris pallida. The sequence goes on from JANAVB010025594.1 coordinate 517,065, forward strand.
TCTCTATACTCGAACCGCATGAAGGTTGTCATGACCGAGAGCATGAATATGTTCATGACCGAGCCGCATGGGAGTCTTCATGGTCGAGCCGCATGAGAGTTTTCATAGCCGAGCCGCATAGGTTTCTTCATGGCCGAGCCGCATGGGGGACCTTTATGGTTGAACCGCATAGGTTTTTCTGTACTGGCCGCATGAACTCATCTTATTCTGGCCGCATAAGCTTGCCTCGAAACTTGGTAGACA
>JANAVB010025594.1:522307-804409 GCA_029216955.1 Iris pallida
AAGTAGGTAATCATGTGCAAACTCTGTAGCTTAGTCATGTGCAATTCAAGCCGTTCACATAACCATCTTGTGCTCTAAATCACTTAGTCACTTACAGTCTTTACTTACCATATTTGTATTTCAGTTTATCAGATATTCCTTTAGTCTTCATGTTCATTTCTTACAGCTTTTCATGTATTTTATTCTATAGCTTGCTTTATATTTCGTGCATGACATGAACTGTGTGAGAGATATGTATTCGTTCCTGTCCTGATTGGACCTGTTAAAAATATTACAGAGAACGATGAGGAGTTTTCCCTACATATTATGACGCTGGCTTAGATGACACAGGTGACTTGGACCCCCAGGAGGATCCAGCAGTTGCTGAGGATTTGCCCATTGTCTATATTAGACTGCTAGACTAGTTATCTTTTTAGTTGTTTTGCCTTGATATTTCAGATATTTGGATTTTGGGTTGTTTAAACACCCAGACTTATTTATTTCTGTTTGTAGTTCTCTATTGAGATTATCTATCTTATCTTTCTATTTCCATCTTAGACATTGTGATTGAGTTGTACCTTCTGTGTTGTCCTCCTTTTTGGAGAGTTGTACAGGTATAGTTATATATGTGACCTAGGACAGCGTTCTACCACCGACATTGCGGCGTAGGCTGGACGTACCCACTTATCGTGCCCCTACACTGCGTCGGGTCGTGACACGTGTCACGACCCGCACCCACTGTGAGGATACGAGTACGTAACAACGCCCAGCCTACGTCGCAGTGTCGGCGGTAGTAGAACACTGTTCTAGGTCATGATCATAACTAACACAATATTAGATACTCTCCAAAAGGAGACCAAATCACAGAAGATACAGCCCAATCACAATCTAGAGGTAGAATATAACACGATGAAATAGATAAGAAAATTCTCAAAATTGAGGTAAACAGAAGTGAATTAAATCAAGGTCAACAACACAAGTCTCAACATCTCCATAATAATACAACTCTAAAATCAAGACAACAACTAACATGAAAAGAAGGAACAGTCTAAACTATCTATACTATGCATGGGTATCATCCTCAACAACTTCCTGAACCTCCCAAGGGTCCAGGTCGCGAGTGTCATCTAGGCAACCTCTATAGTAAGGGGTGCAGGGTTCCTCATCATCCTCCGTAATATTTTCAACAGGTCCAATCAGGACAGGAGCGAGCACAATACATCTCACACAGATCATAACATGTTAGAAAATATAAACATGCAAGAGAGTACGATGCATGAAAACTGAGAATGTATGATGTAAAAGAGAGAGCTGTAATGAAATATCTGCTACAAGTAGAGAATTATCAGTGACTAGTAATGTAGAGTACAAAGTCGACATGTGAACGGCTGGAATTGCACATGAATATACTAAAGAGGCTCACATGGTTATACTACTTTGGAATTGTTCACATGACTATTTATACTCCCCCATACCCTAATCAATACACAAGGATCCAGACAAGTTATGTTACGCACATAATTTTCACATGAAAGCCATAGATGGGTGTACATGAAGTATATATGAGGGCTCAGAACTGAGTGCACATGAATTTCACATGAAGGCCCATGAAGGGGTACACATGATCAAGTATAGGTTACACATGAAGTACATAAGGAACATGGCCTACATGAGAGCACATGAGAGTGCACGAGCGTACATGAACGTACATGAAGCATATAAGAAACAGGAATAACATGAGAGCGAGGAATACATGATGTACATGAAACACATGACATAAAGTATCCGATGCTCCCAAGGGGATAACATCTCATTGTAGGGATCCATATAGTACCAATTCGTGATAATATCGTGACAGCATCAAAAAGGTAATCTAGAGCAGAAATATAATCCTAAGCAAGTTATGAAATGATCAGAGAATGTACTCGCCTGCGATGTGAATATCTGTAAGAATATATTGTCCGAGATGAGGTATCTGACTCCTATTCAGAGCAACACAAGTCAAGATGTATACAGGGGATGATAAATGAAATGTACAATGCATCTGCATGCTGTGTAGGTCAAACTAGACTAAAGTCAACACTTGGTCAACTCTAGTCAACCACACTAGTCAAACTAGCTCAACCTAACCCAGACAAGTCTTACTAAGCCTAACCAGCCTATTCTAGCAAGCACATATCACATTGGGCTATACATCTATCACTCAATTATATAGGAAATTGTATTATTATTTCACATAACTTATTTCATTACACATATTCACTAGGTTAGATATTATCTATATATATATATATATATTATATATATATACATAACAGAGGGAAGATATGTATGTCAAGAAAATGTGTGGCTGGATGTGTGTATGGATGCACAGGAAAATAGTGTTCAGGATTTTAGTCTACATGGGTGAGAGTGTAAATGTGTGTGTGTGGGTGAAACTCAGTTTTGTGTCTGTGTGTGTGTGTAAAATGAACTGTGTACAGGAGAGTCATGTGTGTGTGTGTGTGTAAATGTGATAAGAGGGTAGTCAACATGTGAGGGGCTGTGTGGGGTAAATTGGGGACTGTCATGGACAGTCATATGGCTAAAATTTGGACTGTTTTGGATGTTGAAGGACAGTATGGGTAGGTGTGTGGACAATGAAAGAAACGGGGAATGACATCTATATAATCATATACATACGAAGTACAGGAGCCTTGTATGTATACATAAGGTAAAATGCAGTAATCCAAGACAAACTAAATCTCATCACAATGAAAAGAATAATAATATAAAAATCAACTTGAATATTTATGATACAATCGTTGGGCAGAGACAAAGTCCACTACCAACTATCTCAATGAAAAAATGTACAAGAATCGATCCATAAATGGCAAGTCGAACCAAGCGCAATCGTCTTCGAAGGAACGGAGAAAATTACGGCCTTGGCTAGAACACCTACAGTGAATCATGAAAGCACACACCTGGGGAATAACCAGGTCCTCAGATGGACGTAGCAAGATACAGGAAGAACATGCTAATATGAACTGTCAGAATAATAAAATAATATATAAAAGACTATTCTAGACACAAATATGTAAAGGAGATTCTAACCGCCTACTGTACAATTTAGAGAACAACTTTATGCGCATGGGTAGGATTTTAGGCTATGTGTACGTAACTGGCATCCAGTCATCTGTATCCGTCTGTAACGTCTAAAGCGTCAGAGGGCATCTGCAATAAATCGCCACAGTTCCATCCAGAGACTATGGTTTACCTGTTTGGATTCCCATATGCACTAGCGACTGTCCTCCCCAATATTTCCTACACTGACCAAGTCATGTCCATGACCCGTCCAGTTTTATAACTGCTTGAGTCTCTAAAACCCTAGTCATAGCAGTTACGATCATCTATCCGTCGCACGACTTTAGATATGGCCAGTCTATAAGTCATGTCCCTAGCAAAATATCTCAAACCGTGTAGTGTAAGTGTCATGGCCCAGGGAGATATAAGGATCCCCCAACAAGAAGGTAGTCCGCTAATAAAGTTAACATGCATATAGTAAAGTAAAACGACTAATATAGTCGCTTGCACCCAAGTGTGACTTGGACGCGCAATTTATAACAAAGGAAACTAACAATATGAAACAAAGTAAATAATACGGAAAATAAATAATATGACAGTAAATTAGCAAGGTATACTTGCCTGTTGCGACACCAGGTTAGCTGCCTGATGTGGTACAATAAAGGTGGCACAAGATCGACTTCGATGTTACAACTACGCAAGGGAGCCTCTGTTGCCGACACAGAGTATTCATCGGGTCCAGAACGATCAACTTAGTTAGGTTTGACTTAATGAAATGCAGAATTGGAGAGGAAATAGGAATAATAGGATTGGTTATGGGCAGGAGGTGATTTAGAAGAAAAAGGATAATAATATATACAAATTTATTTTCATAAAACTATTAACCTAAAAAATATTTATTAGTAAAAATAGTTTTTATATAATATATGAAAATGTAAATAAGTTCGCCTTTAGGCAAAAACAAAATTGTACATTTGTAAAAATAATTGTCAATAGCGCTCTCTATTTTTATTAGATAAATATAAAACCTAAAGAAATGTATTAGGCTAAAATACTCCAAGGTTGTCAAAAATGATTTTAGGTAGTAAACTACATTTTAGAGGTCAAATATATAATTTTAATAATGATAATGATAAAAATACTTATATACAAAATACTATAAGTGATACTAATAAAAGTAAACAATTTAAAATAATAATAATAATAATAATAATAATAATAATAATAATAATAATAATAATAATAATAATAATAATAATGATATTAGCAAATGTCTGATGTTTGCAAAGAAAAGAAAAGAAGAAGAGCAAGATTCAAAATAAATAAAATTGATAATAGTATTACTACCCTTTGTTTCCTTTTCCCGAGAAGAACCACACAAACTGACAAACAACAACCATATAATACGTAACAACAAAAAAAAAGTCCAAATGCTTTCCTATCACAGTACTATTTGAAGTAAAGAAGAAAGAGAATTAGAGAGAGAGAAGGAAAGGGAAAGAAAGGAGAGGGAAGGAGTCGGAGGGAAGCGAAAGTGAGGAGCGGGAGGGTTTACGAGAGGGAGCGAGGGGCCGAAGAAAAGGGGGCGAAGGGGGGCGGCCACGGGCTGGGACGCGCGGCGCGTCGGTTAGCACGACCACTATGGGAGGATGGCGGCGGCACGGGGCGCAGCGGCCTAGGCGGTCGGGTCGCGGCAGGCCGTGCTTTGGACTGATGCGGCCAGGCAGCGGCCGGTGGGAGCTCGGGGTCGCGGGGGGGGTTTTGTGGAGGGCGCTCGGCAACGCGGTGGGGATGCGCCGGGCGGGAGAACGACGCGGCGGAGAGCGGCCGGAGTTCGGTGAGCAGAGGCGGGAGGTCGAGGGGCGACGGAGCTGCAGCGGCGGGTGGAGGTTAGTTTTAGATTTAGGGTTTTTTTTTTGGCTGTGTTGGTGAATGATTTTGGGGTTCTAGGGATTTGGGTGGCGGTGGTGGTGCCTGGTGGGATGGTAATTCGGTCGGCGGCCGAGGTGCGACGGGGTGGCGATGTGTGGTGGTGTTGCTTGGCCGGGGTGGCGGACTGGTCGGGTCTGTCGATGGTGATGGGGGTTTGGTGGCAGCAGTCGCAATTGGCGGTGCCGGGGTGTGGTCGTGCTGTGGGATGATGATAACGTGGTGGCAGCGGATGCTGCGGTGGCGGGAACGCCGGATGGCAGGAAGATGTGGCGGAGATGGTGATGCACTGGCGGCGTGGTGCTGTAGAGGCGGTGGTCGGTGTGTTTGTGGGGGTGACATTTGGATAGGGCTCATGGAGGAGCAGAGGGGTGGTGCGGCAGGTGGTGGAGGCACTGGTCGCTAGACTGCCGGGGTTGGCCACGCATGGCTGGGGTCCGGAGTCGAAGGGTGCGGTGGACGGCCGGGATAGCGCTGTTATTGGTAGTGGCTTTGGGAATTTGGTCGGGATGGTGAATGGGTTAGGTTTAGGATTTGGGGACTGGGTTGTGTCCTGCGCGACGTGGAGACGAGTTGTGTCCGGCATGTCGGACACGAAAAAAGAATAATGTATATGTAAAAAATAGTGGATAGGAAAAGGGGACACGGACACGATGCACGGTACTTGGGTGGAGGAATTTGTGGAATAATTGGAATTTATGGAGGAGTACCTACCTATTTATAGGATTTGGGAATTCCCAGTTGGATAAGGAGTAGGGGTTTTAAATCTCCCATAGATAATTTAATATTAATTTAAACCAATACTTTCATATCTAAATCTAAATCCAAATCCAATTTAAATATAGGTAATAACACATTTAAATTAAACTATTTAATTTAAATCAATAAATCTAATCACCATTTAATTTTCATAAATAAATCCAAAATATCTTTTTAGAATTTATATAATAATTAATTCGAAAATCATAATAAATATTTAAGTATTAATAGAAAAAATTTCACACTACCTTTTTATTTAAATAGCATAATAATTTTGAAAATGATAATAAATATTTTAAATAGCAATATGAAATATCTAAAAAAAATCGAAAATAAACATAAATATATTTAAAATGTCTTCTTGCTAAATAATTTATTAAATAATAAAAATTAATTTTGAAAATGTACATGAAATAATTTTCATGTGTTTTAGTCGAGTAGATATTCACATAAATCTAGTTTTCTAAATTACCATTAAAATAAGATAGCCTTTTATAAATAATTAAAATAATAAGTTTGGCAACCTCGATAGATACTTATCACAACTTTTAATAAAAATTATTTTATATATATATTTTTTAAACCATCACCGATATAAAATAAAAACCATTTTTCTAAAAATATGTACCTCGCACATATCGCACTTGACGAGTAAATACGAAAAACGTAAATTTCCGCGACGTACAATACGGCTATGCGACGTATAAATATAAATAAGTACAAAATATAGTAGAATTTTAGGGGTTTTACATTCTACCCAACTTATAAAAATTTTGTCCTCGAAATTAGAATAAATAGTGGTTGAAAAGTACAAGGGTATATCGATCAGGAACAATCAATCACGACGATCAAAACATACATTAAAAAAATCATGATTTTGATAATTGCAAAAATAAATCACGAATTTAATTTAGGGAGTAATTGATGGTCGCGTGTTAACGCAAGAAGGACAAGATTAATGGTCAATAAGGGGTGGTAAATTGATTTGAGATCAAGGACAGGCGTTTTCCTAAGGGAGAAAATACTCGTCTAGGTTTTAGGGGTTAAGGAAATAATTCTAGTCATTTCTAATTTCAAATTATTAGAGATCATGATCAAGAGTCGAAGGGTAGGGCGAATAACTCGAGGCGAGGTTGTAAACACGTGGCTTGGTTGATGCTAACTATAACTATCATGGTCATAGGGAAACACTTGGTTTCTATCTATCAGTACAAGTGTTCTGTCCTTCCAAATTAAAGAAAGGCAAAAAAGAATAAGAGTTCGAAGGAGATTTTATTGAATACGAACACGTGGTTCAAAGGCGATTGAATAATTTCAAAAGAGTTGCCAAGGCTGTCACGGATGGGACTCTAGAGGGCAAGTTTAGCTATGTCCCCATCCACATAGAAGATAAATAAAAGCAAACCAAAGTGCACTCGGTTGATCAGACCATCATGCACCGGTTCTGACTAGACAATATGTTAGTGAGCGCGCGCTCAATAGCATGTGTCTTGAACAAGCTCGATAAATGGATAAGCTTGCAAAACTAGATTATAGTAGCAACATTAGTCAAGATTGTAAAAAATGGGCACAAGATACTAAGATTGAAGGAAAGTAGAATTAGTTCAACTCCTTAAGAATCTAAGTCATGTCCTATGTGTGCCTATACAGTTGCCCTATGGTTTACTTGTCTAAGGCTTGGTTAAGGCCATAAGGAAGGTTAGGTCGTAAGGCGTTCTACCCAACTTACAAAACTTACAATAGTTAAACTAGTAGGGTGATGGAACAATGGGTTATGTCCACCTAGTATGGGTTACCTTATTAATCTCTATCATGCACGAAAGAAGAGCACGAATCACGATAGAAAGGATCAAGCAAGATGCAACTCGAGAAGTCAAGCGAGAAGGAGGTCAAGTAAGTGGATGAGATCCTAGACTCTAATCCTATACGCAGGCTTGCTTGGTACGGTAAGGTAACCAAACAATTTATCTTGACCTGCATGGGCTACCACAAAAACATGATACGCCCCAGTCCCAAAATACGTAAGACTAAAAACATAAACATGCCAGCTGTATACATACTAAGTACAGGGGCCTTGTATGTATATATAAGCTGTAAAATACACTAATCCAAGACAAACTAAATCTCATCCACAACGAAAAGAATAATAATATAAAAATCAACTTGAACATTTATGATACAATCGTTGGATGGAGACAAAGTCCACTACCAACTATCTCAATGAAAGAAATGTACAAGAATCGATCCATAAATGGAAAGTCGAACCAAGCGCAATCGTCTTCGAAGGAACGGAGAGAATCACGTCCTTGGCTAGAACACCTACAGTGAATCATGAAAGCACACACCTGGGAATAACCAGGTCCTCAGACGGACGTAGCTAGATACATGAAGAACATGCTAATATGAACTGTCAAAATAATAAAATAATATATAAAAGACTATTCTAGACACAAATATGCAAAGGAGATTCTAATCGCCTAACGTGCAATTTAGAGAACAACTTTCATGCGCATGGGTGGGATTTTAGGCTATGTGTACGTAACTGGCATCCAGTCATCTGTATCCGTCTGTGACGTCCAAAACGTCAGAGGGCATCTGCAAATAAATCGCCACAGTTCCATCCGGAGACTGTGGTTTACCTGTTTGGATTCCCATACGCACTAGCGACTGTCCTCCCCCAATATTTCCCACACTGACCAAGTCATGTCCATGACCCGTCCAGTTTTGTAACTGCTTGAGTCTCTAAAACCCTAGTCATAGCAGTTATGATCATCTATCCGTCACACGACTTTAGAGATGGCCAGTCTATAAGTCATGTCCCTAGCAAAATGTCTCAAACCGTGTAGTGTAAGTGTCATGGCCCAGAAAGATATAAGGATATCCTCCAATAAGAAGGTAGTCCACTAACACTAACAACACTAACTTAACATGCATATAGTAAAGTAAAACGACTAATATAGTCGCTTGCACCCAAGTGTGGCTTAGACGCGCAATTTATAACAAAAAAAAACTAACAATATGAAACAAAGTAAATAATACGGAAAATAAATAATATGACAGTAAATTAGCAAGGTATACTTGCCTGTTGCGACACCTGGTGAGCTGTCTGGTGTGGTACAATAAAGGTGGCACAAGATCGACTTCGATGTTACAACTACGCAAGGGAGCCTCTGATGCCGACACGGAGTATTCCATCGGATCCAGAACGGTCAACTTAGTTAGGTTTGACTTAATGAAGTGCAGAATTGCAGAGAAAATAGGAATAATAGGATTGGTTATGGGCAGGAGGAGATTTAGAAGAAAAAGGACAATAATATGTATATACAAATTTTATTTTTAGAAAACTATTTAACCTGAAAAATATATTTTATTAGTAAAAATAGTTTTTATATAAATATATGAAAAATGTAAATAAGTTCGCCCTTAGGCAAAAACAAAATTGTACATTTGTAAAATAATTTGTCAATATTTCTCTCTATTTTTATTAGATAAATATAAAACCTAAAGAAATGTATTAGGCTAAAATACTCCAAGGTTGTCAAAAATGATTTTAGGTAGTAAACTACATTTTAGAGGTCAAATATATATAATTTTTAATAATGATAATGATAAAAATACTTATATACAAAATACTATAATTGATACTAATAATAGTAAACAATTTATTAATAATAATAATAATAATAATAATAATAATAATAATAATAATAATAATAATAATAATAATGATATTAGCAAAATGTATGATGTTTGCAAAGAAAAGATTAAAAAAAAGAGCAAGATTCAAAATAAATAAAAATGATAATAGTATTACTACCCTTTGTTTCCTTTTCCCGAGAAGAACCACACAAACTGACAAACAACAACCATATAATACGTAATAACAAAAAAAAACAAAAGTCCAAATGCTTTCCTATCACAGTACTATTTGAAGTAAAGAAGAAAGAGAATTAGAGAGAGAGAGAAGGAAAGGGAAAGAAAGGAGAGGGAAGGAGTCGGAGGGAAGCGGAAGTGAGGAGCGGGAGGGTTTACGAGAGGGGAGCGAGGGGTCGAAGAAAAGGGGCAAAGTGGGGCGGCCACGGCGCTGGGATGCGGTGGCGTGTCGGTCAGCACGACCACCTGCGGAGGATGGCGGCGGCACGTCGGGCGCAGCGGCCCAGGCGGTCGCGGCACGGCCGCGCTCTGGACTGATGGGGCCAGGCAGCGGCCGGTGCGAGCTTAGGGTCGCGGGGGTTTGTGGAGGGGGCGCTTGTCGCATGCGGCGGAGATGCGCCGGCCGCGGGAGAACGGCGCGGCGGAGAGCGGCCGGAGTTCGGTGAGCGGAGGCGGTAGGTCGAGGGGCGACGGAGCTTGCAGCGGCGGTCATGGTGGTTAGTTTTAGATTTAGGGTTTTTCTTTGGCTGTGGTGGTGAATGATTTTGGGGGTTCTAGGGATTTGGGTGGCGGTGGTGGTGCCCTTGGTGGGATGGTGATTCCGGTCGGCGGCCTTGGTGCGACGGGGTGGCTGACGTGTGGTGGTGTTGTTGGCCGGGTGGCCGGACTGGTCGGGTCTGTGGATGGTGATCGGGGGTCTGGTGGCAGCAGCCGCAATGGTAGTGCCGGTGGTTGTGGTCGTTGTTGTGGTGACGATGATAACCGTGGTGGCAGCGGATGCTGCGGTGGCGGGGACACCGGATGGTAGGGAGCTGTGGCGGAGATGGGTGAGACACTGGCGGCGTGGTGCTGTAGGCGGTGGTGGGTGTGTTTGTGAGGGTGACATTTGGACAGGGCTCATGAAGGAGCAGAGGGGTGGTGCGGCAGGTGGTGGAGGCACTGGTCGGCTAGACGGCCGGGGTTGGCCACGACGATGGCTGGGGTCCGGAGTCGAAGGGTGCGACGGACGGCCGGGATGGCGCTGTTATTGGTGGTGGCTTTGGGAATTCGGTCGGGATGGTGAACGGGTTAGGTTTAGGATTTGGGGACTGGGTCGTGTCCTACGCGACGCGGAGACGAGTTGTGTCCGGCATGTTGGTCACGAGAAAAGAATAATGTATATGTATTGAATAAAATATAGTGGATGGAAAAAGGGGGACACGGACACGATGTACGGTACTTGGGTGGAGGAATTTTGTGGATAATTAGAATTTATGGAGGAGTACCTGCCTATTTATAGGATGAGGGAATTCCCAGTTGGATAAGGAGTAGGGGTTTTAAATCTCCCATAGCTAATTTAATATTAATTTAAACCAATAAATTCATATCTATATCTAAATCCAAATCCAATTTAAATATAGATAAATAACACATTTAAATTAAACTATTTAATTTAAATCAGTAAATCTAATCACCATTTAATTTATCATAAATAAATCCAAAATATCTTTTTATAGAATTTATATAATAATTAATTTCAAAAATCATAATAAATATTTAAGTATTAATAGGAAACATTTCACACTACCTTTTTATTTAAATAGCATAATAATTTCGAAAATGAGAATAAATATTTTAAACAGCAATATGAAATATCTAAAAAAAAATTCGAAAATAAACATAAATATTCAAATATTTAAAATGTCTTCTTGCTAAATAATTTATTATAAATAATAAAAATTAATTTTTGAAAATGTACATGAAATAATTTTTATGTGTTTTAGTCGAGTAGAATATTCACATAAATCTAGTTTTCTAAATTACCATTAAAATAAGATAGCCTTTTATAAATAATTAAAATAATAAGTTTGGCAACCTCGATAAATACTTATCACAACTTTTATTAAAATTATTATTATATGTATATATTTGAAACCATCACCGATAATAAAATAAAAACCATTTTTCTAAAAATATGTACCTCGCACATATTCGCACTTGACGAGTAAATACGAAAAACGTAAATTCCCGCGCGACGTACAATACGACTATGCGACGTATAAAAAAAATCAATACTAAAATATAGTAGAATTTTAGGGGTTTTACAGAGAGAGTGTGTGGCAATGTGAGGGTACATGGCATCTAAGGAATGAAACTAATGCATGTGGTGACTGATACACCTGTCTTGTGATGGTATCTGTCACATGGTAATTGGATTGAAACAAACTAATGATAGGCTGAACATGTCCAAAGAGGACTGGACACCTATGGTGAGATGGTCATCTAAGGATGGGCTGCAGGGCATGTAATGAAGTGTTCATTTAAGGTGTGTGCAGGCAGGTAATCCAAGTTAAGGACATGACACTCAAGCATCAAAAATGGACTGAAATCAAATGGAGACTGAGCATTATTCTAAATGGGTTTGTGTCACATAGAAGTGAGTAGATGAGTGTTAGTGTGTAGTCAACAAGAATGTGAATATAATGAAATATGTGTGTGTGTGCCATAGTAAGTGTGAGTGTCAAATGTCCGAGCAGTGATGGTGTCAAGTGTCATGTGAATGTGAAGGTGTCAACAAGTGATGCAAGTGTGAATGTGTGTTTGTGACAGCAAGGTGATCTCAGGTTTTAAATTCATATATGAGCAGTTGAGTTAACAATAAGCAAATTCGAAACTGCAGTTAAAATCAAATCTCAATTTACAATACCAGTTTCATTTTCAGCTAACCATGCTTTTAAATCTCAGTTTTAACATTCTCAGTTTTATAAAACATTTCAAAATCCCTAAATCAAACTGTGAACAAAACACAACCCCATTTCACAGTTTTAATATTTGAATTAATTCTCAGGTTTCCTACTGTTTCAGTCATACAACTTGTGAAATTCGAATACAACACATTCCATTCAAATTCCTAGTTATCTACACATCTATCAATGTATTTATAATATGTACAATATGTATTTAAACAATTTAAATTCAGTTAAAAATATATCAATCCACATTCGAACACAGTATCTCAGTCGATATAGTGCACACGGGCTCGTGGGGTGTGTTCGTGTCCTCGTGGACACGACACAGTGCACCAAGTGTCACGTGCACATGTCAGAGGGTAGAGGGGATATAGGTGAGGGTGTACACGTGTCTGTATTAAGTAGGGGTCGTGTCGTGTCTTCATACGAAAGGCGTATCAGAGCCAATTTCGTGTGTGTGCAGACATGTCTCGTGCGGCCATGTCGAGCCACATTGGACTCGACACACAATACGAGAGACCACGTGCTCGTGTCCAGTGTTAGACTAGGTCTAGGGTTACGTGGTCAACACCTCATTTGGTGTCCTCGTCGTGTCAGGACGAGGTACGAAGTGACTGTCAGTCGAAGAAACTCGACTGTACAGCGCCTGTGTAAAACCAGTGCACGTGAGATTTCGTGTCCGACACGATACGAGGGTCCATGAGACTCGAGGGGGGTCTGTCAGTGATGGCCCCCACCTCTGTGTCGAAAATAAAGTGTCCACATATAAGCCCCCTGAATTTATGGCTTATTTTTTTAATTTTATAATCAATTATTTGTAATAGATATTATTATTTGATTAAATGTTCTTTTCCGTGACTTTGACTTCTGGAGCGTCAGGGATGCCAATCTCTGGAAACTCTCTTCATCAGTGTGTAGTAGACAAGATTACCTTCATGTTGGTATATCATGTCCCATCCAAACTTGTTCCTTTGTACTCTTTTTGCTTCACACAACTTCGGATAAATTTAGACCATTTGATCATTAAATAATTATTAACTAATTTTTCTACTTTTATCTTTGATCATCATATGCACGTTACCGTGACTTTTAATTTAGGAGCACAAGGCTAGTCATTTTCTTGAAACCAACTTCTCATGCATGATCTACTCGAGACGTCCTACATCTCTGACCTTCGTGTCCCACTCAGACACACCATCTTGTGCTTCATTTGCTTCGCACAACTTTTGGGTCAATTTAGGCCAATTAATTATCCACCGTAAAATGAGACCTGACTTCCAATTTAATTTCGGGACCCGACATCGATCCAACCTAGTCGACCCAAAATATGGATATGGCCCACACGAAGCCTACTACCCACCTGACACTTGTGTTCCATTTATTTGAGTTCCCACATGCTACTTATTTACCCATTCATAAACACCCAAAATTAATTCATTTATTGCACCCAGTCTGTTTTGGCCCGACCCGGCTCAACCAAACCCAGTCCAGGCTTCATGTTACCCTCCCTCATGACACCCTCACTCTCTTTTCCTTTGAAAAATATTAAACACCTAGGGTTCCTACTCCAAATAATAAGGGAGAATTCCATTGATTTAATTCATTAGTTATTAACTTAATCCCTATTCAAAACTAGCCATTGATCTTGTCTCTAACAATCCCAACCACCCATCCAAAGCAAACTTTAACACACTCAAACCCCCTCCATGTGGCCGGCCCTAAAATCCATGAAGAGAATTTCCTATTCTCTTTCTCTCTCTACTTCTCTCTCTTTCTTAATATTTCTTTCTCTCTTTCTCTCTCTCTCTCTCCTTCATTAATACCTCATCTTCTCTCTCCTCCCAATGAACTCTCAGCCGACCCCCTCTTCCTCCCATGGTGTAGCCCCTTCATGGCCGAGCTCCTCCTCGACACAGCCACCGACCTCCTCCATTCCTCCACTTCTCCTCCTCTTCTTCATCACATCACCACCACCATCAACACCACTCTGCCACCATCTCTCCATCACCATCAACCGCCACCACCACCCCCGTGAGCACCACCATCTTCGCCGTGCCCCGCAGCCTTGTGGCCCCACCGCCGTGCCACCGTAGATGGCCAGCAGAGCAGCAGCGCAGCGCAGCAGTACAGCAACAGCAGGCGAACAGCAGCAGCGCATGGCAGCCGTGCGCGCGCACCAGCGGCTACGGCGCCGCCACGACCGCCGTCGCCGCCGACGAGCCCCTTCGGGCTGCGCGTAGGCTGGGCATACCTTCCCGTGGCGGCCATCGTCTTCCGGGATGCACCGTCTAGGCGATTTGTGCATTTGGCATGGGATCCCGTCGTTACACGCTCGGAATGGATCCAAAAATGGTGCCTCGTCGCAGCGACTTCGTGCACATTTTTCGGGAAATCCGATCGTTGGATCGGCGAACTTTTTGCTCCTCACAATTTCGGTATATCCATCTTCACTCCCCTCAAGTTTCGTCCGTTGATTTTGTAATTTGATACATCAAAACCGGCCACCAAGTTGACGCTTTAAATTGTGTAATTTTTGGACAGTTTTGTGGAGCCAACTTCGTCGGTTTGTATCTCCTCCATCGCAGCTCCGTCTGGCATGCCACTGGTTCCTATGCGCAGCAGGTATAACCCTCTTCCTATGCCTTAAGTTTTGTTTCATTGTGAGCACGTTTGATTGGTTGAATTCGACGCCAAAGTTGGCCGTCCAAATTCGTAATTTTCAACTTGTTAAATTCTATTTTTGAAACCCATGACTCCGGATTCAATTTCTGACACCACTAGTAGACTCGTGGCGTCGTTATGGCACATTTAATATAAAGTTTGTTAGATTTGGAGGACGTGGGCCCTGGCACGTATTTTGGTGCAAAGCGGGCCCCACAGTCCGGGTCAATCGGACTTTTTGACGCCGGCTCATCGGAATCCAATTCTGGATATACCGTTGGGTTCGTATCGTCATTCTGGACTCGATGACATATAATTTGCTGAGTTTTGAGGATATTGGCTCCGACACGCATTTCCGTGCAAATTAGAATTTCAATGTCCTGGTCAACGGACCAATTTGAGATCGGGTCAACGGAATCCAATTCTGGATATACCGTTGGGTTCGTATCGTCATTCTGGATTCGTGAATATATAATTTGTTAGGTTTAGTGGACTAGTATTCTTGCACATTTTTTGGTGCAAAGCGGGTCCGACACGGACACCGTTTTGATCCGAAATTACCTTTTTGTCCCTGTGTCCAAATTGGACTTATGGATAGGCTATTCTAGCTAATTTGACAATTCTGGACACGTTGGTGATATTTGTTTCATCATCCGACAATATTTGTAGATAGTTTCTATGTGTACTACCTTTTATTATAATTAACTTTTATTATAATTAATTCTTATTAAGTTTGTATTTCGGAATTAGTACAACGAAACTGAGATCAGTCGATTCCAGTGATCTCACATCGCTGAAATTGGCAAGATGATCATGTAGATCACTGTGATAAGATTATTAACCTTACCGTTGATTATCTTATCTCGATTTGCGTGTTGTAGGTTTCGATGCACGAATAACGAGGTACAACTTGATATTTTAATTCTTAGATTAGAGTTGATCCTGTTTGACCAAGATATATGGTATCTTGGTAGGTAATATTTGGAATAGTATGATTAGGCTAGTTTTGACCTCGGTTGACCAAGTTTGACTGCTTTGACCAAAGGTCAACACTTGGCCTAGAAATATCTAGAACTTGACATAGAGTTGACCAGTTGACCAAAAGTCAACTGTTAGTCAACATTAGCCTAGTTCGACCCAGAGTTGACCTGTTGATCAAAAGTCAACTGTAAGTCAACCTTTGACCCAGTTTGACCTAGTTTGACTTGGATTGACTTCCTGTGACCTAGTATGACCTAGTCTGACCTAGTTTGACTTGGTTTGACTTTCTGTGACCAAGTGTGACTCAGTGTGACCTAGTTTGACTTACTTGGACTGAGATTTGACCTAGATTACATAGCTTATACTATATAATCCTGCCTAACACTGTTGAACCCTAATTAGCTTATATATATCTCATCTTTATGTTTGTGGCATCACTCTGAGCATCGATCCTATTTGACATCTCAGGACCGTAGGCGAGTACATTCACTGATAGTTTTCATTGTCTTGATATATGCTATATCCGATTCAGTTGTAGTGTCTTACTTGATATTCCGACACGATGGTTCACGGGCTAGTATATGTCGGATCATGACATGAGATGTTGTTCCTGGATTTTTTTGGTATATTGATACATTTCCTGTCTTGTTCCCTGTACTTGTTTAGACACCGATTCCTGAGAGGGAGTAGCTACCCTCTTAGGGAATCCCGTGTCATGACGTGTCATGTCTGGATCCATTATACTATTCGGGGATGGGGAGTTATTAGTGGTTGTGTGATCAAAATCCCTACTTGTTCTTCACACTTGTACTTGTTACTTGTTCATAGCTATACCTTCGCCTCACGACGGGTAAAGCCTGACCCTACTTGTTCATATCTTTCCATGGTGGCCGGCCTGATCCTGCTCCGTTGTACACTTGTTCATAGCCGGTCAGATGGAAAGCCTGATCATGATTCCCAAGCCGATCACATAACGCTCTAATAATTCAAGGCACATTTTGTATTTATTTTATTATAGGAGGCTAAGTTATGTTCAGGAGAAGTGTTACAACCCCGATCCTTGTTTGGTTTACGGGTTGTAACTTAGTTTCCGAATAGTTCCCAAGTCATCTTATAAATTGTCGTCCTATTCAGTACTCACATCCTGTTATATATTTACTGTTGATTTTGTCTTGTATTTCACATGTTCTACATGCTCTTATGCTATACCTTGATTGGAGGCAAAGTTCTTTTCGGAAGAAGGGTTACAACCCCGGTCCTTGTTTGGTTTACGGATTGTAACTCGGCTTCTGAATAGCTCCCAAGCCATCCTATATCTTTGTTTTGTATTTTATTATACTATCTCTTATATAATTTGTCAATTCATATAGAACTGCTGTTAGTGTTTGTACTTGCTCATTTTCCTGACAGGATAATCGTTGATGTTTACAGAGTACATGTTAGCTGATTGCTCTAACTTTTACGGGTATGGCTAGGATAGAGTTTGATGAGACATTACCCCTGGTTTGTCTTGTGATTGAGTTATGCCATATTATACCTTCGTGCGGAGATGACAGGTACCCTTATATTTTGTCTAGTTGTAGTATTTATAGACGACCTATACAGCGTTCTACTGCCGATTCTGCGGCGTAGGCTGGATGTAACCACGTACTTGTGCCCCTAATCAGGGTGCGGGTCGTGACACCACGTGGCGTGTCTACAGAGAAACAGGACACGGGTAGAGGGCAACCGTGCGGGGGCTCGTGCACAAGTTCGTATCCAGATTTGGATACGAATCCGACTCGAAAATGTGCTCAGTCGGTGGGGTTAGAAAACACACATCAAGGGCTTTCCAAACATGAAATTAGTTTTGAAAATGGAGAACAAAAAGTTCGTTGAGGCATTTCATCAAACACATACATAGACATATTGATACGTGTCGATACGGACACCAAATGGACACGGTTTCCTACCAAACTTGATGGACAGCTAGGGGACACCTAGATCTACACACCCATGCAAAGAAATCAGAATAAAAACACAATTTAGAGGGTTTACCTATAGTGTGTCAAATGGCAAGAAAAGCCCCAAATAGGATGATTCTCCTTGCAAGCCCAAATCTTCAAATTGTTCAAAAGCTGAGATTTCTCTCCATGAATAGAAAATAGAGTAGGATTAGACTCTAATGCAAAAAACTAGAGTCAAAAAGGAATTAAAATGGAATAGTTATGAATTTGGGAAAATGGACAAATACCTTTCTTTTTCCACAAGTTGATTCAATACAAAAGAGGCAAGAACAATAGGAAGAGAGATTATATAGGGTGGGGATCCCTATGTGGCTAGTCATAAAAGGAGAAATTAGGGTTAGGGTTATGACTAATGGGCTTGGGCCAAGTTTCAATGGTAAAGGAAATAACTCCTTAAGTCAAACGTCCATGAACCCTATCATTTATTCTCCTACAAGAAACTTGATTCTAAATGACATAACTTGGGTTGGACTAGGGTCCCACCATGCTATTCAAGTCACCATAGCTAGAGTCAACATCTAGGTTAGTCTCTTAAGTCGCAACTAGTAAAAGTCAAAATTAACAACCATCAATCCAATAATTAATCAATTAATTCCAATAAGTCAAAATAACCAAATTATCCCTAGGCTAAAAATGATAAATAGATATCCCAATCACATGGTTAGGCTCTAGGTCAGGCATTCTCTAGGGTTTCACTAGCTGCACTTCAAAGTCACAAGTCATGGTTTTTAAATAGTTTTAAAATGATTTAAAAATCACCAAAAAATTATATTATGATTTAAATATCATAAATAAATAATTAAAATCACAAAATTTCAAAATTATCCTTATTTAGAAAATGGGTGTTACAAGTCTACCCTCCTTAGAAAAATTTTGTCCTCGAAATTAAGATGGTAGTACTCCTTCTAGGTCAAACACCCTACAATCATAGTCTCAAAATCACACAGTTCGATAATCATATACGTCTGTCTAAAAATCATGATACTCAGAATCTTCGTCATGCTAGTGAGCAAGGCTACGATAATCACAGAGTCTTTGACTAAGGTACATATTTCTAGAATCATGGTATTTAAAATTTTCGCATTGTCGCATGCTTGGCAGCGAAAACCTTAAATTCCCACACCCGAGAAATACGTCCAAAATCTGACTATTTGTTCTCACTACGCCAGCTAACACGACTATCGAAGATTATAGATCCCATAACTGAGGTAACCTAGCCCATATGACTTATCTCAAAAGAAAACCAATCATATTACAAGAACAACAAAACAAAATTGATCAATCAACAAGGAACAGAGGGAATCGAATTTCAAGACAGTTATAAGAGGCAATTGCAGAAATAGAATCAATAAGAACGGAACCTGCAACAAGATCTCCAATGGCCTGTGCATCCTTGGCTGTCCTGGCGAAAGCTCGCCCCTGCTGGCTTTCCCTGGCCTGCTGCTGATGCTGCATGTACCTCTGCTGCTGAGTTGGTAAGGGTAATCCCTTCTGCTGGCCCACCGGAGCCCTAGCTCCTGCTCTCTGAACTGTCCGTCCAAATGACTCAGGACACTCTCTCAGCCGATGATAGGATCCTTCGTAAAGTAAACATCTGCCCAGCCTCTTCCGGCATTCGCCCCAATCGTGCCCTTGTTTCTTACAGAAGGGGCAAAGGATAACAAGCTGCTGTCCCGGGGCCTGCTGCTGCCTCTGCTGCTGCTGTACCTGCTGAAAGGGTAAACGGTCCTGAAACTGCTATTGCTGAAAGTAGACCCTCGGCTGCTGATACTACTGCTGAATCTGTAAGTGGGGCCTCTGCTGCGGATAATGCTGCTAAATCTGTAAGTGGGGCCTCTGTAGCGGATACTGCTGCTGAATCTGTAAGTGGGGCCTCTTGGCCGGGCCCGCACTGCCACTAGCTCCCTGAGTGTCTCGCGTCCTCTTCTCCTTCAGCCCATGATCATCCTCCGCTGCCATGGCTCCTACCAGAATCTGCTTTAAAGTGGCATCGCGGCTGCTCTTGGTATACGACCTGATCTCCCTGATCAAGCCCCTATGGAACCTCCTCGCCTTCCCGACCTCAGTGAGATCCTCGACGAATCTACTCAAACGGCAGAACTCCCCGGCGTACTCCTCAATGGTCTGGTTCCTCTGAACCAAACTCTCGAACTGTGCCTCCAAGGCACCGAGTGCTGTATCGGGGAAGAATTTCTCCTTGAACAGTTTCTTGAAGGTTGCCCAAGTCTGACCGACTGTACCAACCCTCGGGTCTGTCTGGTACCAAGTACGGGCCAAGTCCTGCATCTGACTGGCTGCTGCCTCGATTTGTAATCCAGCTGGTATATGTGCCAATCGAAATATCTCCTCAATGTGCTCTATCCAATCGTCAGCGTATATGATGCCCTCTGTACCTTTGAAGTCTCGGGGTCCCATCTTCTTAAAGGATTGGATGTCTAGAGTCTTCGACTGATACTGCTGCATCTGACCTCCCAGTGGCTGAGCAGTCACCAGCTCTACTGTCGTCCTGACCAACTGGTGGGTATCGTATATGCTCTGTCGAAAATTAGCAGACTGGCTCTGCTGCATCTGCTACTAAGTCTCCAGGAATCGCTGGAAAAGGGTAAACATCTGAGCCACATCCACTGTCCCTAAAGATAACTGCGGCGGGAAGATATCCGGAATGATGGGGAAAGACCTCCGGACAGGTGGATGTGCACTCCCAAAAGCTGCAGACGCTCCTATATGAGCAGAAATAGAAGGTGTTGTGGTCCCAGCATCCACAATCGGGCGAGGGGTGGCAGACCTCTCACCAGCGTCTCCTGGACTAGAGCGATACGATCGTGTCTCAATCATCATCCTGGAGACAGATCAAACAAGGAATCAATACTGAGATAGAAACGATAATTCAAGGGAGGACAGTTATTCCAAGGAAGCAATCTTCAACAAGAATTTAGATGGCAGGAATTTAGTTAAGAGTTATTCCTAATGTGATTGAGTACCTCAAGAAAAATCCTAATCCTACTGCAGGCTGTAGTGATACTCTAGTTCAAATACCACTACACAAACTAGACCTGCATGGGCCACCACTAAAAATGTGTCACGACCCGCATCCACTGTGAGGGTACGAGTATGTAACAGCACCCAGCCTACGCCGCAGTATCGACGGTAGAATGCTGTTCTAGGTCATGATCATAACTAACACAAAATAAGATACTCTCCAAAAGGAGGCTAAATCACAGAAGGTACAGCCCAATCACAATCTAGAGGTAGAATATAGCACGATGAAATAGATAAAAAAATCCTCAAAACTGAGGTACAAACAGAAGTGAAATAAATCAAGGTCAAGAAACACAAGTCTCAACATCTCCATAATAATACAACTCTGAAATCAAGACAACAACTAACATGAAAAGAAAGAACAGTCTAAACTATCTATACTATGCATGGGTATCATCCTCAGCAGCTGCCTAAACCTTCCAAGGGTCCAGGTCACGAGTGTCATCAAGGCAAGCTCTATAGTAAGGGTTGCAGGGTTCCTCATCATCCTCTGTAATATTTTTAACAGGTCCAGTCAGGACATGAGCGAGCACAATACATCTCACACAGATCATAACAGGTTTGAAAATATAAACATGCAAGAGAGTACGATGCATAAAAACTGAGAGAATGTACATAATATAAAAGAGAGAGCTGTAATGGAAATATCTACTATAAGTAGAGAACTATCAGTGACTAGTGATGTAGAGTACAAATTCGACATGTGAACGGCTGGAATTGCACATAATATACTAAAGAGGCTCACATGGTTATACAACTTTGGAATTGTTCGCATGACTATTTATACTCCCCCATACCCCAATCAATACACAAGAATCCAGACATATGTTACGCATATGATTTTCACATGAAAGCCCATAGATAGGTGTACATGAAGTATATATGAGGGATCAGAACTGAGTGCACATGAATTCCACATGAAGGCCTATGAAGGGGTACACATGAAGTATAGGTTACACATGAAGTACTTGAGGAACATGGCCGTACATGAGAGAACATGAGAGTACACGAGCGTACATGAACGTACATGAAGCACATGAGAAACATGAATAACATGAGAGCGAGGAATACATGATGTACATGAAACACATGACATGAATTATCCGATGCTCCCGAGGGGATAACATCTCAATGTAGGGATCCATATAGTACCAATCCATGATAATATCGTGACAGCATCAAATAACGTAATCTAGAGCGGGAATATAATCCTAATCAAGTTATGAAATGATCAAAGAATGTACTCGCCTGCGAAGTGAATATCTGTAAGAATATACGGTCCGAGATGAGGTATCTAACTCCTATTCAGAGCAACACAAGTCAAGATGTATACAGGGGATGATAAATGAAATGTACAATGCATCTGCATGCTGTCTAGGTTAAACTAGACTAAAGTCAACACTTGGTCAACTCTAGTCAACCACACTAGTCAAACTAGGTCAACTAGGTCAAGTCCTAGCCCAAATAAGTCTAACAAGTCTCACTAGGCCTAACCAAGCCTAGGCTAGCACATAGACCCAAATACAAGGCTAACACAAGCTGTTAAACACACAAAATCACATATATATATATATATATATATATATATATATATATATATATATATATATAGGTGTGCTTAAATAGACATGTATGTATTTATAAGTGTGCCTTATATATAAGGTCGAAAAGTCAAAACCTACAATATGATTTCTCATGTTGTTACTCCAGATCATGATGATTTGGAACATCTTTGGGACGGCATTCCTTTGGAGGATAGACTAAGGGGTCTGAATATATGCCCTCCAAGTTTGGCTCCTCCTATCAAACTCAAACTTACTCATCGACAATGGTTAGCAATGAATTGTGTCCTTTTATACAGGGCACAACAAGTTTTTCCTGCTTATGAGAAAGCTCCTGTAGGGATTTTTCCTCCTATCTCGAAAGCCCCTACTCCTGTGGCTACAGAGGTCTCTGTTCCTTCTTCCTCTGTTGGATCATTTGTTGAGAGTCCGCTATCCACTCACATGTACAGTCAACAATCAGTCCATCTCATGGAAAAGATTGGCTATGACTTTCAAAAGGCGGAAGGCTTGAATTATGATAAAGGAATATGAATTCCTTTACAAATTCAAGGTCAAAAATCTACCATTGGATTGGGATTTGAGGTTCCTCATAAAAATCCTCACACGAAGAAGACTAATGGAAAGAAGACTAAATCCTGTAATATGGTACTTCATTCTCCTGAGTCTGAAGAAGAAACTTTTGCTGGTACGAGATCTGGGAAAGAGTACCACAAAGATTATGAAGGAACTTCCAAAGAAGCAGATGACGTCATTGAAACACTACCAACTCAGTCATCTTCTATTCCTAATGAGACAAAACCTTCAAAACCATCAGCGGTTGAAAAAGGGAAACAGAAAGCAGTACGCTTTGACGTTCCATTGAAGTCTGCTTCAAATCAAGGGGTAGTGATGAAACCCTACAAGTTTGATATCCTAGCCCAATTAGCTAATACTCCGGCTAGACTTTCTATCTTTGAGTTGCTTCGTCTTTCTAAAGAAAGTCGAGAAACTTTGAGCGAAGCTTTGCTACAGGCAGATTCATGCTTAGCTCAACTCAAAAGCCCTGATAATATACTAGTGTCGTGTCCCCAATATCATAGTGTGATGGAATCAATTCCTAACATTACCTTCACACAAAAAGATATGCTCTTGAAGCATAATAGACACGACAGGCCTCTGTGTTACACAGGGTATATTGACTCTACTGAAATTGACAGGATTTATATTGATCCTGAGTCTTCTATTAGCATTATTCTTCAGAGTATGCTACGACCCTTGAGGATTCCTACTAGTGATTTGACTTATACTAGTACAACAATAGTTTGTTTCAATTCTGGAAAGAGTAAACCATTGGGGAAGATTCGTCTGAAGAATCAAATAGGTGATCTTCGAACTATGGCGACATTTTATGTTATCAACTCAGATGTATCTTACAACATTCTTCTTGGAAGACCATGGATACATGAGCATAACATTGTGCCTGCAACTCTCCACCAATGCTTCAAGTATGTGGATTCTCAAGGGATTGTGAAGACTGAATTCGCAGATATCAATCCTTTTAAGGGTGTTGAAGCCTATTTCTCTGATTCAATACTCTACAAACAGGAGCATATGAAAGAAATATCTGATATGGTTGAAGATCGGTCGCCTGCAGAAGATCAATCTATCTTAGAAGATCCCCCAGAAGATCAACCTTTGATGATTAAAGTTAAAGGTTGAATTCAACCCCAACCTGTCAATGACGAACCTTTGATGATTAAGGTTAAAGGAAGAACTCGAGCTTCGTCTAAGGAATCTGTGAGAATTCCAGTCAAGAGCCAAGTTCAACCACTCATGATCAAGGTTAAAGGACGTACTTCTCGTACAATCGATCCAGAACCATTGATCATCAACCTTGGAAAGTCTACGCCGAAGACGGATGCTGGTCCGTTAATGATCAATCCAAAGCGTAATAGTCAATCTGTAAATGATCAATCCAAAGCGTAATATTGATCATTCTGTACTTTCTTATATTAATGAAGATTTCCTTTTGGAGTATATGGCTGTCAAATTTATTGAAAGAATGACTTTATCTGCTGATAATCAAAGTCATCAACATAAAGATGATATAAATACAGAGGAAACCTTATATATTAATCATAAGAAAAATTCTTTTTCTCCTCATGTCGATGTTGGACCCTATGCTCAAAGGTTCCTAACATCTTCTCCTTATCTTCTACATATAGCCTTATCATCACAAGCTTGTGTAACTTATAGACGTCATAAAGAATCTTATTTTGTGATCCCGTCTAATAAGATAAATAAGCGCCAAATTGTATTTGGCTTGGCTAGAAATATCCCTGTTACTCAGACATATGATCTCATAGAGAAAGATAAAGAAAAAAAATCAGAATTGACAAATATAGTCAACAATCTCTTAAAATTATCCAAAATATGGGATATGATTTAAAAACTATGCTAGGTCTCAGTCAAGGCAAAGGTAGACGGTTACCATTATATGGTGATCCGTTTTACCAAAAAACTTGTCATGGGTTGGGATATGATCCATCCCACATGTTTAATGAAGATATGAAAGACGAATTTTCTTCCAGTTCTTTACAATCCTCAGATTCTGGAGGGAACCAGTATGTTGAATCTGAGTGCGTCTTTTCAGTCAACATGGTTCAAGCTGATGGTGAATCTGAGCCATTTGAAAATGACCCTTTGGCACAACAAATGGACACTCAATGGGAGCTTCGTTTTGAACAGCTACAGCCACCTACAGAAGATGAAATTTTTCAGATTGACGTTGGAGATGGAACTACGTCTAAGCCGATATTCATTAGTAAAAATCTTTCTGAAGATGAAAAAGAAGAGTTGATAAAGCTGATTAAAGAATATATTGATATCTTTGCATGGAGTTATGAGGATATGCCGGGTCTAGATCCTAAAGTAGCTACTCATAAACTCAATATTCTTTCTAATGCCAAAACTGTAAAACAACAATAGCGGCATTTTTGACCAGATATGATGGATGCAATTGAAGCAGAAGTCAAAAAGCTGATCACATGTGGCTTTGTTCGTGAAGAACAATATCCAGACTGGGTTGCCAACATTGTACGTGTCATGAAGAAGAATGGAAAAGTTCGAGTTTACATAGATTTTTGGGATCTTAATACAGCTTGTCCAAAAAACGAATTTCTACTTCCGATTACCGATGTCATGATGGACAATACATGTAGTTTTGAACGCATGTCTTTCATGGACAAATTTTCAGGATTCATTCAAATTAAGATGCATCCAAGAGATGAAAAGCATACCGCTTTTCGTACACCCCTTGGAGTTTACTGCTATACAGTTATGCCGTTTGGTCTGAAAAATACCGGTGCTACATATCAACGAGCCATGAACAATATCTTTCAAGAACATCTACAGAAAATAGTTGAATGTTATGTGGATGATATTGCTGTCAAAAGTCAATTAAAAGATGATCACATTCAAGACTTGAAGACAGTATTTGAGTTGATGCGTAACATCAACTAAAGATGAATCCCACTAAGTCTTTCTTAGGGGTTTCCAGTGGCAAATTTTTGGGATTTATCATCACTTCTCAAGGTATCCATGTTGATCCTGGTAAAATCAAGGCAATTCTTGAAATGCGTCCTCCACGTAATCTGAAAGAACTCCGTGGCTTCCAAGGTCGCATTGCTTATATCAGGAGATTTATATTCAATCTTTCTGGGAGATGTCAACCTTTCTCTCATTTATTAAAGAAAGGTGTGTCATTTGTTTGGAATGAAGCATGTCAAAAAGTATTCAATGACATTAAGCAGTACCTTACAAATCCACCTGTTCTGGTACCTCCAGTAGTAGAAAGACCATTTTTGCTGTATGTTCGAGCCTTAGATCATTCTCTTGGTGCTATTCCTGCACAGAAAAGTGATAAGGGTCATGAGCAGGCAATTTATTTTCTTAGCCGAATGATGGTTGGAGCTGAACATATGTATACTGCTGTGGAGAAAGAATGTCTAGCCTTGGTTTTTGCTGTTCAAAAGATACGACATTACGTGTCAGGACAAACTATTCATGTCATATCCAGAATAAATCCTATTCGGGTATTGATGAGAAAGTCGAGCATTCTTAACTCCAGGTTAGCCACCTGGGCAATGTTGTTTACTTCTTATGATATGGTCTATGTACCTCAAAAATCAGTGAAGGATCAAGCATTAGCTGATTTCTTAGCAGCTCACCCTATACCTGAAACCTCTAAGCTATATGAGGACATTCTAGATGAAGTCGTGGATTGCAACATGACTTTGAGGGATGACATTTGGCAACTATACTTTGATGGAGCATCGCGGGTAGGACCTAAAGGCAATATTGTCTCCAGATTAAGCATCGTCTTGGTCTCTCTTGATAAAATGGTCATATACCGTGCTTATTCTCTTAATGAACCATGTTTCAATAATGTGGAAGAATATAATGCTCTGCTAATTGGTCTTCAAGTAGCAAAACAATTGGACATTGAGTTCCTGGAAGCTTATGGAAATTCTCAACTGATTGTTAATCAGGTCAGAGGGACATATATAGTCAGAAATCCTGACCTCATTCCCTATCATCAAGTTGTAATCGAATTGGTTCTTTCAATCAAAGGATTCTTCATTGAATTCGTACCACGTTCTAAAAATTTGGAAGCTGATGCTCTCGCTAGTCTAGCTGCATACTTAGCAGTTCCAATTAGAAGACAAAATACCATTACTTTGTTGGATAGAGATTTATTCTGTGTCAAGAATAATTTACATATCGAACAGAGTTATACTACATAATCAAATTCTCAGCAAAGGGATTGGAGAAGTCCATTTATTGATTATGCGATCCATGGGATTTTACCTGAAGATCCAAAAGAAGCTACATCAATCAAAAGACGATTTCGATTCTACTACGATTCTTCTTTGAATTTGTTATATCGTCGTTCTTATGACGAACTTTTGCTGCGTTGTCTATCTGAGAGTGAAGCTAAGCAAACAATCCTTGAAGCTCATGATGGTGTCTGCGGTGCTCATCAACCGGGTCCGAAATTGCAGGATCGTATTCGAAGAATGGGATATTATTGCCCTTCCATGATAGTAGATATTGTGGATTATGCCAGACGGTGTAAAGCATGTCAGATTCATGCTAATTTTATTCACTAACCTTCTGAATTCTTACATCCTACAACAGTTTCTTGGCCCTTCGAAGCTTGGGGCATGGATATTATTGGTCCAATTAATCCTCCTTATGTAAAAGGGCATCGATTTATCTTGGCTATAACCGATTACTTTTCTAAATGGGCAGAAGCAGTTCCTCTTGTGGAAGTAAAAACGTCTAATTTGGTTAATTTCATCAAACATCATGTCATTTACCGTTTCGGGATTCCCCGAAGGATAATCCATGATAATGGACCACAATTTGCTAGTCAGGCGTTTTATCGATTCTGTGACAATAATCGGATCCAGAACTTAGCTTCTACATCTTACAATCCAGCTGCTAATGGTTTGGCCAAAGCTTTCAACAAGACTATTATTAAACTTCTCAAAAAGTTTCTCTCTTCTAATAAGCGTGATTGGAATGAGAAACTTGGAGAATGTTTATGGGCTTACCGAACGACAGTCCGAACTCCTACTAGTTTTACACCATTCTCACTGGTTTACGGATGTGAGGCTGTTCTTCCACTGGAAATCCAGATTCCATCTATTAGAATAGCTATTGCTAATGAGCTAACTACAGAGAATAATGATTGGTTGAGACTTCAAGAACTTGAAGGTCTAGACGAGAAGCGTCTTCAAGCACAATAGCACATCGAGTTATATCAAGCCCGCATATCTCGAGCTTTCAATCGTAAATTTAAAGAGAGGGTATTCAAAGTCGGTGAGCTAGTTTTAGCTGTCCAAAGACCGATGGTGATGACTCATAAGAGCAAAGGGAAATTTCAAGCAAAATGGGAAGGTCCTTATGTAGTCTAGACAGTATTCTCTAATGGTGCCTATAGGTTGTCTAAACCTAATGGAGAATTGCTCATGATGCCAATTAATGGCAAATTCTTGAAGAAATATTATGTCTGAATTTTTTCTTTATTCTCCAGCTACCAATGTTTGGTTAAGCTGATTATTTGTTCTCCTAAAAGAGAATTTTGATCTTCTGTCTTACCAGCTAATTTTAGAAAGAAAAAAAGATTTATTATTTAGCATGTTCTCATGACCTCTGAATAAATATTAAGTTTACTTCTTTTCTTATCTATCATGTCCATATGGCCTCTGAATAGATTAATCTATTTTCTTTGAGTTGTTACGATCTGTCACGTTCATATTACCTCTGATAGTATTGTATACTCTAAAAAGAAAACAAGATTCATTATCTATCATGTCCACATTACCTCTGGATTGATATAATCTCCTTCGTTGAGTTTAGAAGACTTATCATGTTCATATTACCTCTGATAAGTGTTTTCTGTCTCATACCTATTATTTAAATTTAAAATAAATGATAGGGTGATAAAACAAATATTTTATTCACTTCTTAAAATATTACATAATGGAAAAGACAAAAGAATACAAAATTCTTTATTGATGATATAAAAAGAAGAACACAAAAATTCTTTATTTCTTAAGGTGGAATAGATACATCTTCAAGCAGTTTCTGCAGCTCTGCCAAACGCTTCTCACGAGAGCTCAATACGGTTGTAGTAGCTCTAGATCGACGAGTTTCTGGAGTACAAAGATGGGAGAG
Organism: Iris pallida; assembly: GCA_029216955.1. NCBI lineage: Eukaryota > Viridiplantae > Streptophyta > Magnoliopsida > Asparagales > Iridaceae > Iris > Iris pallida. The sequence continues at coordinate 551,615 of JANAVB010025594.1, forward strand.
TTCGGGAAAAGTAGCTATCATTTTATCCTTGGCATCATCAAGGGTTTTGATGGTAGCTTTATCACCAAAGACTTTCTCCTCCAATATTGAGCTTTACGCCAGATGTTTGTCTCGAGCTGCAGTCATCTGCTCTCCCTCCGCCTTTAAGTGAGCTAATTCTGCCTCAACTTCACGAATTCTATCATTCTGTTGATGAATTCTCATATTTGAAGTTTCATAGGCTTCTCTGTGTGTCTCCAGCAGATGTTTAGTTTCAGCCAAAAGAGCTCTCTCTCTGGCGACTTTGAGGCTGTATTCCTAGAGAGATTCCTTAAAAACAGTCTCCAGAGTGATGTATTTTGCAGATAAAGCATCATACTCGGTTTGGATGAGACTTTCAAGGGTTTTACTTAACAGCCTTAGATATTCTTTAACAGGCTATTCAAGTCCTTCTACCACCTTCTCCAGCGATGCTGCTCTCTCGGCGTCATTGAACATAGCAACATTCCCAATGGTGGGAGCAATCGCAACCTTCAAGCTTTCATAATTTAGGCCCTTCTTCAGGACCATCTTGATCAGAGTCGCCAGGGTTTTGTAGAAAGCTTCTGTATGAATCTCAACTAGAAGATTTATTTCTGCATTAGAGCTTGGTGTGGCAGCGAGCTCTACTAAATCCCTCTTTTGAAGACTGGGAACAGATGTTGTTGTTACTTTGGTAGCAGGCTGAGATGAAGTCATAGTTGTTGTTGATACCAAGGCTAACTGATCCCCAGAAGTTCCCGAGACAATATCTTCAGTATAAATTATTTCTCCAGTCGTTCCTGGAGCTGAAACTACTTGAGTTTCGGTGGCGGTGATTGTAGCGGGAGAAATGGTGACTGTTGTAAATGATTCATGTTCAGACATTATCGTCTCAAGAACTTGTGCCGGATCAGTAGCAACAACTGAGGATGTTATTACTACGTCTCCAATTTTGGTTGATGGGTTGACAATATCTTCATCACCTTCGTTGGCTGCAGCACCTTCAAGTTCTGGGAATATTTCAGTTGCAATTGGTTCTTTTACAACTGTTTCTTCATCTGTAGCTGGTTCTTCTGCAGCTAATTCTTCTTCTCTGTCTTCAGCAAGAGAAGGCAATTTTTGCTGAGCCCCTATTGCAGGCTCTTGTTGTATCTCCGTGGATGGGGAATATTCTTCTTGAGCAGTATCTTCTTTTGAAGAAGGACTCTCTCCTTCAAACTCTGTTTGAATAGTTTCTTGAGGAGGAAGAGGAGCCACAGGCTTTACTGCAGCGATGACACCTACAAAGATTAAGCAAAATAGTTAATAAAATCATAATACATAATTTTGTATAGATTTTGTACAATTTATTTTTACCTGGAGTAGGTGCAGGACGTGCCAAGAGTGAGTCATAATCTTGATCCCAGTCATCATCGTCTAAATCAAGAGCCGGTTCATCCGAGGGGATGAGTTCCTGATCATTAACATGAGTCGTGGCGGTGTCTTCAATAGCTTTTGCCTTTTGTGGCGAAGTCAGATGTAGTGAAGCGCTGAGGCGTCTGGGAGACAAGACTCCTACCACTTCTGTTGATGCTGCGGGCTGGGATGCTGAAGACCCTTCTCCAGGTTGAGCTGAAGAAGATATAATATTTTGAGGCTCCTCGACAGGAGTTTTCCTCTCTGAAGTAGCGGCTCTCTGTCTAGAAGGCCGTTTAACAGTGACTTTCTTCTTCTTCTCCTGGAGGGTAACAGCTGCACTTGATTTTCGCTTCCAGGTTTTGGAGATGATAATTGGTCCTGCAGCTGGTTCCCCAACTCCCGTAGGGATCACTTCCAGATACTCGTTTGGAATAGCAACATCATCGGGTATGTCCGAAGGTACCCTGACTGGTTCTTCGACGTTTCCTTCCTTGGCCCATCGAAGACTCCCCTTCTTGTTGTAGTCATTCGCGAAGGAATGAATGGATGCATAAAAACGAGCATACGTATGAAGCATTCGTAGCTCAGTTGTACTTGTAGCAGTTGATACCCGAAATCTAACACCGGTACATGCAGTGCTAAAGTACCTCCATGCTCTTGCACCATCAACTAATTTTCCATAATGGTGGAAGTTGGTGGAGGGATTACCAACGTGAAGTTGGTCATATCCAAACTGACGAGCGAACCGACTGGGTAAATACGGTTCGAACACACAGTTGTCTTCATTCCTATACATCATATGTGAGGGTCTGATGCACATTAGCTATTTAAAAACTGGCGTAGGTAATGAAGTCCTCCCTTCACCTATATCTTCAAATTGTATGCCGAAACAGTCAGCTGGGACTGGTGGTCTTGTGCAGAAAAAATTCCACCCGTAGGAATAGTTGAGTGTTGCCCGGGTGTCTACTACTGAAGTTGCAGTCCACGTGGCTTTATTAAACTTTTGGAGGAATACCTCCGTACCATTTCCAGGGCATGGTGGCAACAGACTGCAGTTGTGATGCAACAACCAGCCCATCAAATAAGTGTAAGGCATCTCCACCCTAGGGAAAACTTTTTGGTGAGGAGCATTATTGATCAGTTCGTCACCAAATGCTCGCAAACCTGCATTTATCCGGCATACCATTGCCGATAACAGGTTGATTCTGACTTTGAATACCAAACGTACTGCTGGCCATAGTACGTTTCGGTGAATCCTGTCGGCTGTGCCAATCCCTGGTACAACCCATCTCCGCAGCCACAGAGAAAGAAAGCCCGCCAGCAAGGCTTCTTTTGAGAGCTTTCGACTGCCATGTCTCAGAAAGCTCAATGCTTCGGTTCCAGCAGAGAATTCTCCAGCCTTGGTGGCCAAATATTTATTCGAAGACTTATGGATGGCCATCCAAGTGTTTATTGAATCAACAGGGATGATTGAACAAGGGTTGATAGGCTGAGCCTTGTTATCTTGAAATTTCTCTTTGTCATCCTTGGATATTCTATTCTTATGGTAGAATAGATATGTTGTCCATTTATTGATGTATGCCAAATGCAATCCACTTTCATATATAGTGGTGCAAGTCAGGTAATGGCACATCAATTCTTGGTAGACCTTAACTAACTAAGGATTTTTCTCTCTGATCTCTGCTAGTTCCCGGTTGGAGGGAACGTACTCTTCATATGGAGCTTCATCCATCGGCATCTTGGAGATGAATTACATCTCATGCAGTACAAAACCCATTTCACCTATTGGGGTTGCAAAAGTCACCATTGAACTGATATATAACTCCATTAAAGTTAAGAACAGGTTATTGTTCATTGGTATGCCATGACTCGTGGAGGCTAATGCTTCATATAATCCAATGGCTTGCAGTTCTGTTTTGAAGTTCTTCATGATCCAAGCACTGAGTTGAATCCAGTTCTGATTATGAGGAGTCATCCACCCATGCAGCCTAGGGTTGGCCTAGGGATATAATATTGAGGCCTTCATAAACTTGTTTATGAACATTGGGATCTGCACTGGTTGAATCAAAGTTGAATCTTCGCTTGGTGTGAATCAAGGCAGTAGACCGACGAAAGGAATGATACCACCACTAGGAGTACTAGTATGGTAGCCCATTTGGTTGGCCCCGTCCCTCTTAAAAATAATTCTGCCTGGTCTACCATGACTGCTGGGAGTCAGGTTCATAGCATCTGTCTTGGATGGGTGGCGTGAACAAATGAAGATAGGGGATAATCCCTTGCCATGTATGGGAGATACATCGTACTCTCTTCAAACTTAAACACCCAAGCCTCCTTCTTAGGGTTCGTTTGTGATTTTCCCAATGGCGTCCCCAAACATGAAGGCAGGCTTCAAAAATTGTCGACCATCTAGCGACACCAGCAATTCTCCATTCATCAATGATAGCAGCATTCTGTCTCCCTGAGCAGCTATCAGTTGTTGTCTCTCTTTAGGGTACTGCTTGTCACTTTGTGGGAATTCAACGTGAGACAGATTTTCCAAATAGTTTGAGCCCACAATACCAGCTGGTGAGTCGAATACCTCTGCGAGAGGATGAATCTGCAAGTCCACTGCAAAAAGAAAATAAGCAAAAATCAAGTTAGTAGAATTTAGAATTGATCTTTATACAAAACTTTACGCAAATGCTTCTACGCAAGTACATATTTGTGCGTAAGGATTTTTCTTTACACAAGAGTTATTTTACGTAAGAGAAGATTTGTGCGTAAAGGATTTTTTGTTGATTAAAAGTTTTCTACGCATACTTTTCTCTGTTCAAAAGAGTAAAGTTATATGCATGAAAATATATAGTCTTTGGACTTATTTTACGCTGGCACGTATAGACGTGAGCGTATGTTGTTTTTATGCTGGCACGTATTGACGTAAGTGTATTTTGTTGTTTACATTTTACGTGGGCACGTATTAACGTGAGCATATTTTGTTGTTTATATTTTACGCTGGCACGTATAGACGTGAGCGTATGTTGTTTTTACGCTGGCACGTATTGACGTGAGCGTATTTTTATATTTTACGCTGGTACGTATGGACGTGAGCATATATTGTTTTTACGCTGGCACATATTGACGTGAGCGTATTTTTACATTATATGCTGACACGTATAACGTGGGCGTATTCTGTTTTTACGCTGGCATGTATAGACGTGGGCGTATTTGGTGAGTTTTATTTTACGCTGACACGTATAAACGTGGGCGTGAAGTTTAGGGTTCGGTTCTTCTTCTTCTCCGACGAACCCATGGCCAAATTAGGTAGGGTTCTACCTATCATGGCCGGAGCCACAGCGGGGTTGGTTCTTCGGGTTGCCTCCGATGATGCAACGGCGGCTTCCGTACTCTCACTCATCGACGAAGCAGCGGCGGGCTTCTTTGCCCTTGCCGCCGGCGGTAGTTTTGCTCTTGGGGGCCATTGATTTGAACTGAGATATTTGGAGAAGAGAATAAAGAAGATAGAGATTGCAAAGATGAGTAAAGTTCTCTTTTTACTCGCAAAGCTCTATTTATAGAGAATTTTTAAAATCGGTTCAAATTCCCAAAAATTACGCGAACTGTTGGATATCCCGAATATTACGCTTCTAAGCTGACTGTTGGATATCCCGAACTTTACGCGGACTATTGGGTATCCCGAATTCTACGCGGATGATTGTTGGATATCCCGGATTTTACGCTTATGTTCAAAGTATTTCAAATTTTAGAAAAATTTGAAAACTTTGAAGGGGGTCTTGTAGAAGCATAAAATAAACTTCATAGACCAAGTCAAAGAAATTGAGAACTTTACGCAAAGTCAGACTCTATGCAAGGCTCATTAAAGAACTCTATTGAATCAGATTCAAATTCTACGCGAGCTCTTTTACGCAAGAGCTATCCTCAAACTTTATGCGAGGGCGACAGGCTGTCAGACTGCATTTAATGTGCGTGATATTGATCTGACAATATGATTTTCTGACAGAACATTGCACAGAAGCCAAGAAGATTTTTTCACCAAACCCAACACTTGTCGTTTAGCATGCAGATAGGCTACTTTACGCTCAAGAGACCACTTCCCCTACGCATGAGAGATATTTGAGTCTTTACGCTCAAGGCTTTTGTGTGCGTAGAGTTTATTTGAGCTAATTATACGCTCAAGGCTACTTTTCAGCCACTTTACACATGAAGTCTATTTTGGGTTATTTTACGTCCAGTCTACTACTTTACGCAGGAAGTCTATTTTGGGTTATTTTTACGTCCAATCTTTTCTGGCTATGTGAGAACGTGGTCTACATACGTGGCTTTCATGCCACATTTATCGAGGAACGTGTGTAGGTGCTCTCCCTATATTGTTGAAGTTGTGGGACGCATGTCACCATACGTATAGATCACAACTCTATATGGGACACGTGTCATCACACGTAAAGGTTTATTTTCAATCGTGGGTGACAGTTACTTGCGTAGAGACCCAATTTTGTTGCTTTTTACGCACAGAGGGTCTAGTATATAAATAGACTTATTTTTAACGGAAGAAAGACATCAAGAGAGATATACAAAGGAGGAGATTCTGAGAAAACTCATACTTTCAGAGTGATATTCCCAGAAGTATTTCTTAAACTTTTTCTCAAGAACAGGGTGAAGCAAAACAGGAAAGCATTCAAATGTGCCATCAGTGCCGTTGTGTCGATACCTTTCTGGTGATTTAGTTCTTCCGATTGTTCATCTTACTCAAGCAGTTCTCTTCATCATCATCGTGTGGTCCAATGAACAAAGTGATCGCTCTCAGATCAGACTTCTATAGCAATACTCTCCAGAATCTATTTGTACTTTCGTACTTTTTCTTGTTTTCTTTCAAGAGCCAATTTTAGGCATTTTGTTAAGTGAAACAGGGCCAACTTCTGTCCTTGTTTGGTTGGGAAGTTGGTTCGAAGTGTCGTGATGTTGTGTGAGTCCTAGTAGCAAGCGGAGACTTATTTATCATATTCTTAACTCTTACCACTGGTTTTAATTCTCATGTCGTGCTTCCTTGTGGTACTTTCTATTTGGGGTCTAACCTTTCTGGTTTTGCATGGCCAGATTTAGAGCCAATTTTCGAGGACTCAGCTTGCTTCTACCTCCAGGATGGTCAATACTAGAGGGGTGATCGCAGGAGGACACGAGTGGATTTCTTGCTTCCCTGCTCGTTTTGCTACTTACATTTTGCCGCTTGGCACCGACATGTTAGTCGGATAGTCTTGCACTTAATTTTACATAATTGTAATTAAGTCAGACTACAGCTGATAACGATTGTGTATACCTTGTCATATCATCTGGCTATTTTTGGTAAAGCCAGATCTCAAGAATATTTTGTCTGAGCGTTTGGGACGCCTTATTGCTTTATCTTACATGTTCTCTATTACTACTTCTTGTTTGAATGATTAAGACAATAGATGTTGAGTAACCCTAGTGAGACTTTCATGTAGTATGCACCCCCTCGTCTTTTAGACAGCATTGATTGTATTATACGGTATTCATCTACCCGTAATGCGTAGCTGGCTGAGTCATTTCCCCGCTCTCTGGTATTCTGGTTCTGGGGCGTGACAAGATTTTAGTGGTGGCCTATGCAGGTCTGATTTTAGACTTGTAGGGTGTTTTAATTTATAGGATGTCTCAATCACACATGTCTCCCCTTGAACTCATGTTTCGTTACTCTTGACCCTAGCTTGACATTCCGGTATCCTTTGACTTCATTGATCTTTTCTGTCCGATCGTTTGATTGCTCTCCTGTCCCTTTTCTTAGGGGCACCTCGTCCGCATCTGTCAGAGCTGGACAACAACAACAAGGGCAACACGAACAACATGACCATGTTGATCAGCAACAAGGGCCAGTACTATCTCAAGAGAACATCCAAGAAGAAGTAATAGTGGAACCAACAGCTGGACCGCAGTATCTGGAGGTTCCAACACTATCAACAGTTCGACCTACCCCTATGGCAGTAGACACACCAGCCCTTCTGGAAATCATAAGACGGATGATGGCTACTCAGCAACATCAAATGTTGACCCAGCAACACATGCACACTCAGCTGCAAGAGCAGAATGAATTGCTCAACCAAGGATTGTAAACGGCTTTAGAAAGGGGAGTGAGGACTGATTCAGGGGCGTCAACCAGGTTCTGCAAGTACAACCCCCATCGTTTTGAGGGCACGGAAGATGCCATTTCAGCAGATGCATGGCTTAAGGACATTGAGGCTATTTTGACAGCGGCTAAGGTACCGATGGGAGAACGGGTGTATCAAGTGAAGCTGTTGCTTCAGGACCTCGCACGTGATTGGTGGAAATCAGAAGAAGTGGGCATCAGACATCCCATAACTTGGGATAATTTTACTGCAAGGTTCAAGACGAAGTACTATGGAGTTGTGGCACAGCTCGAGCTACAACAGAAGTTTATCAACCTCAAACAAGCCGGCAAGACAGTGGATGCTTATACAGCAGAGTTCTGCAGACTGAGTAGGTTCGCCCCGGAGATTGTAGCAACAGAGAGCCAGAGGGCTATGAGATTTCAGCAAGGGTTTCATCTTGAACTCTTGCAGTTGATAGAGGGGCATAACTATCAGAATTTTGATGATGTATTGACGGCAACTCGGAGGCATGAGATCACAATCCAGAGGATCACATCAAGGATTGGAGGTCAGAAGAGATCTCACAATCAGATTGAAGGAGGAGAGGGAGCAACGCCCTGAGTTACAGCACAACCCCCTGGCATTCGCATTCACGATGTGGCAATACGAGGGCCAGTACCCCTAGCATGGCAACAGCAGCAGCAGAGAAAGAACCAGCAACCCCCAGCGGGCTGCACCTATTGTGGGAAGGCAGGGCACACTAGAGGCGTGTGTCGGGCATTGAACTGACAGTGTTTGATATGTAGAAGTCCAGATCATCGGGTTTTCACCTGTCCCATGAATTCGAGGTCAGAAGGATTAGTGCAACAATTTTTTGCTCTGCCAGCACCAGGGGCAGGCCAGTATCAAGGACCAGCGGTAGCGGTGAGACCGTTGGCACAACGTCTGTTGATGTCACAGTCTCAGATATTTCAGCAACAGGGACCGCCAATGCAGCAGCAACAACAAAGACCACCCCAACATCACCAAGGCAGGGGCCAGCAGCAACACCAAGCTAGGCCACCGCATGGGAACCAACAAGGAGGCTGAGGGCAGTCATTCAATCTGTCCTTGGAAGAGGCATTGGCATCGCGAAATATTGTGGCAGGTAACATTCTCGTCGCCTCATATCCCGCAGTAGTATTGTTTGATTCAGGAGCATCACACTCATTTATATCTGCACAATTTACGACACGACTAGGAATGGAATTCGAGACATTGCCAAGGAGGTTGAATATACTCACTGGTAATGGACTCGTAGGAGTTAGTATAGTTATTCTAGCATGTAGAGTTGTAGTTTGCGGGCGTTCCTTACCCGCCAGGTTGATAGAATTTTTTGTTGGAAATTTTGACGTTATCTTAGGCATGGACTGGCTGAAAGACAGTCATGCAACAATAGATTATCGTAGAGGCAGTGTATCTTTTAATATTCCAGGCATGAAGCGGTTCACCTTAGTCAGATCAGAGATATACCAGCATAAACAAGGAGTAGTGACAGCAATGGAAGAAGTTCTAGTCCCAAAGGTAGTTGAAGAGTTTCTTGATGTATTTCCTGAAGAACTTCTAGGTCTACCACCGGTTAGGGATATTGAGTTCAGTTTAGAATTGTCACCTGGAACTAAATCGATATCAGATCGAGTTTACAGAATGGCAGATTCAGAGCAGGCCAAGGTATATCAGCACATAGAGGAATTGAAAGAGAAGAAGTTCATTCGAGTTAGCGAATCACCATGGGCAGCACCAGTGGTACTTGTAGGGAAGAAGGATGGGTCATCAAGATTGTACATTGACTACAGAAAGCTCAATACGGCAACAGTAAAGAACAAGTACCCACTACCAAGGATCGACGATTTGTTTGATCAATTGATTAGAGCAAGAGTTTTCTCCAAGATAGATCTTCGATCAGGGTATCATCAAGTGAGAGTTCAGAAAGAAGATATTCCCAAGACAGCATTCAGGTCGAAGTACGGGCATTATGAATTCTTAGTAATGCCGTTTGGTTTGACCAATGCTCTAGCAATATTTATGGATTTGATGAACCGCATCTTTATGCCGTACTTAGATCAATTTGTCATTGTGTTTGTCGACGATATTCTTGTATACTCAGCTAGTGATGATGAGCATGCAGATCACCTCAGGAAAGTGTTACAGGTTCTGAGAGAGAACCAGTTGTACACCAAGCTCAGCAAGTGTAAATTTTGGACGGATCATATTTCATTCTTGGGGCACATCATATCAGGGGTTGGAGTAGTAGTGGATCCCAAGAAGGTAGAAGCAGTAGAGAGTTGGCCAATACCTAAGATCGTAGCAGATGTGCAAAGTTTCTTGGGATTGGCAGGATATTTCAGAAGGTTCGTATCAGACTTTGCAAGACTCTCAGCACCCATAACCCGCTTGACACGAAAGGATGTGCCACTCAGTTGGTCGGCAGAGTGCCAGGCATCATTTGAGAATTTGAAGCAGAAGTTGATTACGACACCTATTCCTACATTACCGGTTGGACCCGGAGGTTTTAGTGTATATTATGATGTATCGGGAAAGAGACTTGGGTGTGTCCTAATGCAATATGGGAAGGTGATAGCGTATGCATCTAGGCAACTTCGAGACCACGAGAAGAATTATCTGACTCATGACTTAGAGTTGGCAGTAGTAGTATTTGTTTTGAAGCTATGGAGGCATTACTTGTACGGTGATCGAGTGGACATGTACACAGACCACAAGAGTCTGAAGTACATCTTTACTCAGAAGGAACTGAACTTGAGACAGAGAAGATGGTTAGAGTTGATCAAGGATTATGACGTAGCGCTTTAATATCATCCAGGCAAGGCTAATGTGGTAGCAGACGCTCTTAGCAGGAGAGGCGGCACATTTATGTTGACATCACAAAAACACATTTTAGAAGATCTTCAAGTGATGGGCATCGAGGTTATACTCCCTAGTGATATAGGAATTCTGGCAAGTCTATGAGTTCAATCCGACTTGGTAGACAGGATCAAGGCAGCTCAAGTACGGGACCCAAGGATTCAGAAGCTTAGGACAGAATATGAGTCAAGACTCAGGAAGGAGATAAAAATTCATGAAGATGGTTCACTTGGATTTGGATCACGTCTATGTGTGCCAAGTGGGGATATCAGACAGGAGGTTATGACAGAAGCCCACAATTCTCAGTATTCTATACACCCCGGAGGGACCAAAATGTACAAAGATATCAAGCAGCACTTCTGGTGGAACGGAATGAAGAGGGAGATATCTAGATTTATTTCTCGTTGCTTAATATGTTAGCAAATAAAGGCAAAACAACAGAGGCCAGCTGGATTATTACAGCTGCTTTCTATCCCGGAATGGAAGTGGGAGCATATCACAATGGACTTTGCGACCGGTTTACCGAGATCACCAAGTGGTAAGGATGCTATTTGGGTGATTGTGGATCGGCTTACTAAAGTGGCACATTTTCTTCCTTTTAGAGTAGGGTAATCTACGGAGAAGTTGGCAGAGTTGTATATGCAGTAGATAGTCAGGCAGCATGGGGTCCCTGTCAGTATTGTATCAGATAGAGATACCCATTTTATATCAAATTTTTGGAAGTATTTACATTATAGCCTGGGTACCAAGTTAAGATTTAGTACGGCCTACCATCCACAGACAGACGGGCAATCAAAAAGAATAATTCAGACTTTAGAAGATACGTTACGAGCTTGCACCCTAGATTTTGAGGATCTTGGGAGAGTCACCTGCACTTAGTCGAATTCTCGTACAATAACAGTTATCAAGCCAGTATCCAAATGGCACCATTCGAAGCACTATACGATGAGAAGTGTAGGTCGCCACTGGCATGGGATGATATCAGGAAGAGAAAGATGTTAGGCCCAGAGATGATTATTCAGACGGTTGAAGTGGTTAAGGGGATTAGGGAGCGACTTCAAGTTGCACAAGATTGGCATCATCATTGGGCAGACCAGCATTGTAGGCCGCTAGAATTTTCTATTGGGGACCACGTATTCTTGCAAATCTCACCTACTCGTGGGGTCATTAGATTTGGCATTCGCGGAAAGTTGAGTCCGCGATACATAGGCCCATTTGCTATCCTTGATAGGGTAGGCGATGTTGCTTATCGTTTATCCCTTCCACCTTCGTTACGAGAGGTGCATGATGTGTTTCATGTATCTCAGTTGCGTAGGTATGTATCGGACCCAAGCCATATTCTCGATCATTCTGAGCTGGTTGTTGGTACCAACATGTCTTACGAGGAACAGCCGGTATCTATTTTGGACTGAAGAGAGAAGATACTCAAGAACCGAACAATTAGCCTTGTCCGTGTTGCTTGGGGTCATCACTCCTTAGGAGAGTCAACGTGAAAACGTGAGGATGATATCCGATCACAGTATCCGCACCTATTTGGCTCACAAGGTATATTTTTTTTCGTGTACCTTGATTGTCTTGATTCCTCATGCTTATCACCCTATGAGTAGAAATTATTTGATATCGTAGATATATATATATATATATATATATATATATATATATATATATATATATATATATATATAACTTGCTATTGATATTGTAGAATGACTGCTTGTTCGCTAGAATTGCTTGTACTTGGATTAGTTTAGCTCTGATGTTTCTATCCTACTTGGATTTGAAATTCCGAGGACATAATTTTTCTATGGACGGTAGAGATGTCACTCTCCGTTCCCAGAATGCGTATTTTAATACGTGTACTGCTTGAATGTATTTATTTAATATTTATCATGCATTTATTCTGTATTTAATTTCTTTAATTTTACGCTAATTTTTTTTATGTATTTTATTTTCTGCTTTTGTTTTTGCTCTTGGGTTCGGCTTGGGTTGGTTTGTTTTGGTGGTTCATCATGAACCCAACCAACCCCCTACCTATCATCATCTCTATTTAAAGCCCAACCCTTTCTCTCTTTTCATTCATTCTCATTTACTCTTCTACTTCCCTCATAACTCTCTCCACCTACCAAGAGCTTAGGCAAGTGCATCTTGTTTCCACATGAGAACCCATTTTTATGGTTTATTTATCTTCCTCTCAAGGTTCTAAGATAGTTTAGAACTTGACATTTTCCATTTTGAAAGTTTTATTTTTGTAGATCTAGAAATTTGCTATTTTTATATTTTAATGGTTTTGATCTCTCAAACTTCCTTCTTTCCTAAATTTGAGCATTCCAGGTTGTTGAGATTTGTGTTATACCCTATTTTTGATCCATGGAAGTCCTATTTTTGGCTTCGATTGAAGGTTTCATGGATTTGGAGTTCGGAAGGTTCTCTACGCCCACGTTTATACGTGCCCGCGTAATATCAAGCTCTACGTCCACGTTCATTCATGTCAGTGTGACTATGGATTACGCAAGTCTACTCTGGCTTGGCGTATTTTCTTTACGAGTATTCTTTCATGCGTAACGTTATTCTTTACGCGTACAATATTTTATGCGTAACTCTATTCTTTACGCGTACAATGTTTTACGCGTAACTCTATTCTTTACGCGTACAATGTTTCACGCGTAACTTTATTCTTTACGCGTATTTGTTCACGCGTTATATTATTTCTTTACGCGTACTTCCTTTACGCGCGTAAGGCTATTTCCTTTATGCGTATTTCATTGGGCGTACTCTTCTGGCTTGGCATATTTCATTGAGCGTGCTCCTTTGGCGTACATGGCACCCCTTATTATATCCTTACACCTTTTGACATAAACTCGATAAAATCATGATACGTTAATATTTTTATATATTGTTGTGCAGAATGGGCCCTGTGTCTCGATTAGTTTATGGATACCCAGAATGACTGAAACTTAACCCTGAGAGTTATAGACTCGACCATACCAAATGCTAGTTGACTTTCATGCCTTATCACGAATTGACATTGATTGTTACCTCGACTAATGATTGATCATGTGTTTCTAGTTGGAACTAAGAGACTGGCTAGTCGTCTTATTGAAATTGAATGAGACACGTTCATATTAAACATGAACCATTACAATCGACTAGACGATCCCGAACATTGACATATAGACACGTGCAGACTTCAGCTTGTTTCTATAAAAGTAGCATGTGTACCTTACAGTCAAGGCATGATTATTCCGTGGCTATGTTTGATTTTTACATTACGCTATATAAGACCTACAACCTAACCACATGGGCATCGTTGTAGAGCTATGCATATCGTACTCTGTACAAATGTACTCATTCTGAATGATCATGATCCATGGCATGAGATTTCAATTAACATAGGATCTACTAAGCTAAATAAAAATAACTATTGCATGGAGAGAATGGATTTTTGAGTTCTTACATGGCAGCCACCTCGCGATAATTAGTGCCCCGACATGCCGGCTAGTTCCTACAGATACTGCAAATCTGCCACACGAGCAGGGAGTGGTATCTGGTTATATTTTTACATATATTGATGACGGGCATCCCGCTGGGACTCGTCTAATTCATGATTGGCGTAATTGATTATTGGGTAGACTAGCCTTGCTTGTACATAGTAAAAACTGAGGAATCCCTTATTGCATATTTCTAGGACAACTTGGAACTTACAGTTAGCAAGCCGTAGTAGTTGTATTGCCATTTAAATTGATTTGTTTGTGTACTGTAACCTACTTTGTTAACTACTGAGACGATCAGAATGTCAGGACACGACGGGTCAACTTCTGTCCTTGTTTGGTTGGAAAGTTGGTTCGAAGTGTCGGGATGTTGTGTTAGTCCCAGTAGCAATCGGAGACTTATTTATCATATTCTTAACTCTTACTACTGGTTTTAATTCTCATATCATGGTTCCTTGTGGTACTTTCTATTTGATGTCTAACCTCTCTTATTTTGCATGGCCAGATTTAGAGCCAGTTCCCGAGGACTCAGCTTACTTCCACCTCCAAGATGGTCAATACTAGAGGGATGATCGCAGGAGGACACAAGTGGGTTTCTTGCTTCCCTGCTCGTTTTGCTACTTACTTTATATTTTGCCGCTTGGTACCGACATGTTAGTCGGATAGTCTTGCACTTACTTTTACATAATTGTAACAAAGTCAGACTGCAGCTGATAACGATTGTGTATACCTTGTCATATCATCTGGCTATGTTTGGTAAAGCCAGATCTCAAGAACATTTTGACTGAGCGTTTGGGATGCCTTACTGCTTTATCTTACATGTTCTCTCTCTATTACTGCTTCTTGTTTGAATGATTGAGACAATAGATGTTCAGTAACCCTAGTGAGACTTTCATGTAGTATGTACCCACTCGTCTTTTAGACAACATTGATCGTATTATACGGTATTTATCTACCCATAATACGTAGCTGGATGAGTCATTCCTCCGCTCTCCGGTATTCTGGTTCTGAGGCGTGACAAGGTCTGACCCCACTGGTTTTGTTTGGCCAGATCTGATAGAGGAGTCCAAGGGACCTTCCGCACCATCTACTCGACGGTGGCCATCCGAAGCACCAGGGTACCTGAGTGGGTTTCTTATCATTCTTCCACTTAATATGTACATTATTCTTTTATAGCTTTAGCCTCCGAGCACGTGTTTAGCTCATGTTCTTGGATCTTGACATTTAGCCTACGGGCCAAAACATGATGTGCGTATTCTAGACTATAGCTAGAGCTTATCATGTATGACTATTACTCTTGCTAGTTTTCTATTTTGGTATGACTAGCTTCATGATCATTCATGTATAAATGGTTTGGGACGCTTTACTATTGTATGTCTGATGATCATACTTCTTGTACTTTGTATAGTTGCTTGTGATTGAGATACCTAGGATTGCTTGACCTAGAATCGACTGTTGGCTTGTAGAAGTAACCTCCATGTCTTGACAACTTATACATGATTTCAGAGTACTGGCGTACTTTGGTATCACGTAGCTGGCCTTGTCCGTCCCCACCTGCCAGTATTCTGGTTCTGGGGCGTGACATAGGTTTTAGTGGTGGCCCACGTAGGTCTGATTTATCAGATATGTGGGGGTTACTAATGTTTAGTTGTCTCAATCAAAATTATCCTTTATTGATATCCTTGGTATTATTCTCTATCTCTGATCCTTTGACCTGATATCTGCCTTGATCGTTGATCTCTCATGTTCCCTCGATTTGATCCTTGTGTCCTTTAACTTTCAGGGACACTGTTCCTAATCCTTCCGATTACCTTGTTTGGGTTCTTCCAATGGCATGTCAACAATCTTCTGTTAGGCAAGTTGTGGAGGATCAATCTCAGCATTTAGGTACAAAGTCGAGAGTTGAATCGAGGGCAGAGATGTCAGTCTATCCCGATCATCCTGCTGTGCCCATACATTCTGCAGTCCGAGTGAAGGTAGTTCCAGATCAGCCCGATGTACCTACACTCATAGGGATTATCAAGAAAATGATGGAGTCACAACAACGACGAGATCTTATTCTCCAGCAGAGTATCCAGATGCTGATAGACCGAAGTGAACAAGGAATACCCGATAAATTTTAAGCCGACGACTTACATCCAGAGGAAGTACAGATTGGAGCCAGACAGTACCAGTCATCCAGCCAGTCAGCATATCGAGCCCGACCTACCATGGAGACAGTACATGAGCAAGAGCATATAGCCAAGAGGACCGAATCTAGAACTGAGGATCGTTAGAGGTACCATTCACCCGTATCAGGCTTTTCACCCCAACATCCCACACCAGTACCAGCAGACCAACGTCCATACCAGCACCAGAAGTTACCAGTCATATGTTCCTTCTGTGGAAGGGAAGGGCACACTCATCTTACTTGTCGGAGGGCCAACTTTCTATGTTTTTTGTGTGATTCACCTGACCAAATAATAGGAATTTGTCCCCTGAGGAGTCAAGGTGGATCGTCATCCTTCCAGCCTTCCAACCAGCAGGCACCAGCGTCACTTCAGTAGCAGCAAGCTCAGAGGCAGAGAAACCAGCAGCAGTATCAGACAGAACAAGCATGTACATATTATGGGAAGTTAGGGCATTCTAGATCAGTTTGTTGGACGGCCAATAGGCGATGCTTCCGCTGTGGAGCAGAGGACCATTCAATTAGCACTTGCCTATATCCGACATCTCGAGGACGACCATCTACACAATATATACCACCGCCATCCTTTCAATCACCCCCGGCATCACCTCCCGTGGTGGATGAGCAGCTAGGGCCAATACTAGATGTTCAACCATTGGCACAGTACCCACTGACATCGCGAGCTCAGAGGATCATGCAGCTCAGAGCACAGTTGTATGTGCAGTACCAGGAGCATCTCTAGTATCTGCATGAGGGTAATACCTTGGGAGTCTCAGGTACCATCTTCATGGTCTCCTTTCAGTTATGACCTTTGGATTTGTGTTTCAGTAGCAGGCCAGGTAGTGGCAGTATATATTGGGTTCTGGTCGACAACTTTGTATTCTATCTATATGTAGAGTACAATGGTCGGTTTGACTTATTTGGTGAGTGAATGCGGGTTTCTCGTCCCACTCTTCTGTATTCGTACCTTGAGATAGCTGATAATTATCACATGTCTCGACTACGACGATACGTCCTGGGTAGTGTCATGTCTTAGACTAAGTCATTGGTACCGACTTACTTTGAGACTTGACCTTTATCCATTTTGGGAGTCAGCGTAGGCCAACGAGGACGTTGGTCCATACTCAACTGACTCAGGAGGCATATTTAGTCATATTCCTCCAGCCCTTCTTTATTGTGGTTGTGTTATTGCTTACGTATTTATTTATATTACTGTTACCTTCAATTATTTATATGCCATGCTTCATTTTATGGAGATAGTTGTATTTTCTTGAGCTTTGTTTTGGTTATCTTCTTCGACTAGCTTTAGAAAATTCTGAGGACAAAATTTTTTTAAGGATGGGAGAGTTGTGAGACTCGTCTCACAGTATCGATATTTATATACTGATACGTACTTTTGTACTGTATTTCATATTATATTACTTTTCGGAACATTTTAAATTTTTTCTAACTTATGGATTTTCTCCTTGACCAGCATATCGCTAGTGTACCATTGTATGCCGACGGCATGCCTGTCACTTTCGCTTTCTGTTATACGTATTTTCAGTGTACGTATACGGAATTCTGGCCTTTGTCAGGTGACCCGTATTTTGACTTGTTTTTCTTAGCCTTGCTTTGGTTTAATTTTGACTTGGTTTAATTTGGTTTGGTTTAGTTGGTTTGAGATGAGATAGTTTTGTATAAAACCCAAACTTCTCTCTCTCCTCCATTATTTCATTTCTCTTCATCTTCTTTCTTTTCATTTTCTCCTCCAACTTAAGACAAGTACATCTTGCCAAATATTGGACAAATGTTATTTTCTTTATTCTAAACTCTTCCTTATATGATTATAAGCCTCTTTCGAACTTGGAGTTTTTGATTTTTATGGGTGTATTCTTGCAGATCTAAGTTTGTAATATTTTTTGTTTTTCTTGGTTTTGATCTATTAAATCTTGATATTTTTGAAAACTAATTGTCATATGTTGTAGAAAATTTCGTTCTACCCAATTTTGACCTTTGAAAAGTTAGATTTCGAATTGTTTTGAGGAAGTTATGGACTTTTGAAGTTCATGGGATGACCAAGCATTTTTATGCTGGTTGGAGAAGATGAACAGTGTGTATGCGCGCCTTAGCGCTGCGCCACTGTGGGCACATAGTGTTTCCCTTTGGACGCATAGTGCTTCCCTTTTGGCGCATAGTATTTTCCTTTGGGCGCATAGTTTTTCCCTTTGGGCGTATAGTTTTTTCCTTTGGGCGTATAGTGCTCCTTTGGGCGCATAGTATTTTCTTCGGGCGCATAGTGCTCCTTTGGGCGCATAGTGTTTCCTTTGGGCGCATAGTGCTCCTTTGGGCGCATAGTTTTTTCCTTTGGGCACATAGTTCTCCTTTGGGCGTATAGTGCTTCCCTTTGGACGCATAGTGTCCCTTTGGGCGCATAGTATCCTTGTGGGTGCATAGCCACTCCTTTATGTGGGCGCATGGCTTCAGGCGCATAGTATGGATATTTCTATGCTTCTGCACCACCTAGGTTGCGCACATCCCGGCACATCCTGACCCTGGCCCATGCCAGCTGTCGCCATTCTGACCTTGGCACCCTTCCTGGCCTAAGCGCCTTCTTGGCCATGGTGCCACCTTGGCCCGTGCTGGCTGGCCCTAGCACGAATGACTATTTTGACTGTTTTGTCCATTTGAGCTATTCAACTGTTAGTCTTGAAAAACACTCGGACACGAAGCTTGTAGACATTTGTCTTGGCTTCAGAATTTTCTCAGTTCACCTTATTGGAGTTCATATGCGGCTGTTAATTTAAATCTTAGTTTTGATCTTCTGGCATGTTTTCTGTACTTGGCCGAATATGATATTTCTTTAACGAAAATGAATTTCCTTAGCATGATTAGATGATTTTGTATCGTTAGAGAATGATTGTACACCCTTGTTACACTTGATACTAGCATATATTTAATATTTGATCTATGCCAAGTAGTTACTATTATTTATTCCCTCTTCCATGCCATGATACCCCTTTTTGGACAAGTTCTTACTTACATGCTATATTTGTTGCCATTTCTCTTCCTTGCGTAGCATGATTGTGGCCCGTCGGGGTGCACTCATGATTTATGTCTTTCCTTTGCTTTACATGATAGTGACCCATTGTGGTTCACTTATGTTACACGTTACTTCTCTGCTTATACTAGATAGTGACCCGTCGTGGTGCACTCTTGAACATGTCTTTCCTTGCTTACATGATAGTGGCCCGTAGAGGCGCACTCTTGACAAGTACTCTTTACATGACAAGTAAACCTAAACATGACATACTTAATTAAGATACTGTTGCGACGGCTATTTCTCCCTTGCTAATGTAACTCTTTTGGACACCGTGGTTAAATTCTTTGTGTATGCGTGCACAAGCTACATGTCTCGTCTTGCATCATGTCTAGGATATGGATTCTTGATTACCACGGTTAGGGATTCATATTGAATCTGACTAGGATAACGAATAGATTGATCAAGTAGCTCATAAATATATTTTCCAGTCACATGCAATCCCGTTATTTGGGCGCTTTAATTGGACTTGTAGCCTGCCGACGAGTAGGACACATTTCCAGCACGCTGTCATGTGTTGCACCCCCAAGTCATCTAATATAACTCTTGCAACCTGCGAAAGGATAACTCGGATAGTCTGCAGGGCTTGTGACTGCTGGAACATCTCATTGCATCTTGTTAGTAATTAGGATTGTGATAACCCTAGTTAGTTAAATTATCAAGTCGTACTCATTGCTTGGCCGTGATTGATGGATGTAGTCCAGTCCAGTTTAGTTTTGTCTAGGCAGTGTCCGTATGTTTATTTCAGTACATTATTGTTTATGCTTTACTTTTGTCGATGAATGATCGGAGGCTAAGTTCTGTTCAGGAGAAGGGTTACAACCCCGGTCCTTGTTTGGTTTATGGGTTGTAACTTGACTTCCGGAAAAGCTCCCAAGTCATCTTATCATTTGTCGTCCTATTCAGTACTCACATGTTCTACATGATCTTATGCTAAATATTGATTAAAGATTAAGTTCTGTTTAGGAGAAGGGTTACAACCCCGGTCCTTGTTTGGTTTACGGGTTATAACTTGGCTTCTAGAATTGTTCCCAAGTCATCTCATGCCAGTTATCCCACAAGTCCTACATGATCCCTATGCTGGATCACCATGCTCTCACGACCTGGATACCTTACATGCTTACATGACCTGGCTACTTAACATGTTTACATGTCCAGTTTATCTTACATGTTTACATGCTTCCGTCTACTTTACATGAAAACAGTTTACTTTATGTCACACACGAATTGTTTTATGCTCCAGATTGCTTTGCTTAGTATCTTTTCCATTCTCGGGATGAGTGCATTGGTAGTGCATGAGTCTCGATCTGCATTTACTTATTGCTTTCCCTAACCATTGCTATGTTAGTTATTGCTAGTTTTAGTCCATAGTTTAGCTTCCTTTGTGGTACTGGCTATTTGGGGTCTGACCCCACTGGTTTTGTTTGGCCAGATATGATAGAGGAGTCCAAGGGACCTTCCGTACCATCTACTCGACGGTGGCCATCCGAAGCACCAGAGTACCTGAGTGGGTTTCTTATCATTCTCCCACTTGATATGTACATTATTCTTTTGTGGCGTTTAGCCTCTGATAACGTGTTTATCTCGTGTTTTTAGATCTTGACATTTAGCCTACGGGCCAAAACATGATGTGCGTATTCTAGACTATAGCTAGAGCTTATCATGTATGACTAGTACTCTTGCTAGTTCTCTATTTTGGTATGACTAGCTTCATGATCATCCATATATAAATGGTTTGGGATGCTTTACTATTGTATGTATGATGATCATACTTCTTGTACTTGGTATAATTGCCTGTGATTGAGATACCTAGGATTGCTAGACCTAGGATCGACTGTTGGCTTGTAGAAGTAACCCCCATGTCTTAACAGCTTATACATGATTTCAGAGTACTGGCGTACTTTGGTATCATGTAGCTGGCCTTGTCCGTCCCCACCTGCCAGTATTTTGGTTCTCGACGTGACACATGGCTACCTCCGGACAGAGATATAGAGTCCTCTTTAGATTTGTTGCCCGACACAGAGCCGATATCTCAGCACGTCAATAGAGTGAACAACAGCGAGCTGGTAGAGTTGAAGAAGCAGGTGGATGAGTTGCAGGACAAAGGTTTCATCCGATCGAGTTCTTTACTGTAGGGTACACCGGTACTCTTTGTACCGAAGAAGGATGGGTCGGTACGAATGTGTATCGACTACATGGCTCTCAATATCCTCACGATCAAGAACAAGTACCCACTGCCGAGGATCGATGATTTGTTCGATCAGTTGAGCGGAGCGAGGGTATTTTCCAAAATTGATCTGAGGTCAAGTTACCATCAAGTGACGGTGAAGAAGGAGGGCATTCCGAAGACAGGATTCAGGATACGGTATGGCCAGTTTGAGTTAATGGTGATGTCGTTTGGGTTAACTAACTCCCCGACGGTGTTCATGAACCTGATGAACAATATGTTCCACCAGTACTTGGACAAGTTTATGGTGGTGTTCATCGACGACATTTTGGTGTACTCAAAGACCCCAAAGGACATGAGGAGCACTTGAGAGTGGTTCTGGAGACTCTCAGGAAGGAGGAGCTTTATGGCAAGCTCTCGAACTGTGAGTTCTTCCAGGATTGAGTTGATTTCCTAGGTCATATTATTACCGGAAATGGGATCTCAGTCGACCCGAGGAAGATCACGATAGTTGAGGCGTGGACAACACCGAGTTCAGTTGCGAAGATCAAGAGCTTCCTGGGATTGGCAGGCTACTACAGGTGGTTCGTTCAGGATTTCTTCCGGGTTATAGAGCCATTGACTAGGTTGACCCGGAAGGACACAAAGTTTATCTGGTCAGAGGAGTGTCAGGTCGCTTTTGATAAGTTGAAGAAATGATTGACGACAGCCCCGATTCTGACATTGCCATTAGGATCAGGCGGATTCACTATCTACAGTGACGCCTCAGGAAAGGGTCTGGGTTGTATCTTGCAGCAGCATGGAAAGGTGATTGCCTATGCTTCCAGGCAGTTACGTCCTTATGAGAAGAACTACCATACCCATGATTTGGAGTTGGCGGCAGTTATTTTTACTCTTAAGTTATGAAAGCACTATTTATACGGAGGGCGAGTGGAGATCTTCACAGACCATAAGAGCTTGAAGTATGTGTTTTCCCAGAAAGAGCTCAACATGAGCTAGAGGTGATGGTTGGAGTTGATGAAGGACTTCCAGATTTCATTGCAGTATCATCCAGGGAAGGCCAACGTGGTTGCCGAAGCCTTGAGCAGGTATTCGGTAGCCATATGTTTGATGGTATATAGTCACTTGTTAGCAGATTTGGAGAGCCTGGAGACCGAGGTGATAGTGTCGGGAGTTGAGATACAGATATGGGGTCTGCAGATTCAGTCAGACTTGATGGAGAGGATCAAGTCGACTCAGTTCGACGATATTGCTCTACGGTGTATCTGAGAGCAGGTTGGAGCATGACTTGTGGATGAGCTTGTCATTGCAGAGGATGGCGCATTGAGGCACGGTTCCAGGCTGTGTGTGCCTAGTAGAGACCTTCGGGAGCAGGTTATGCAGGAGGCTCACTGTTCTCAGTATTCTATGCATCCAGGTGCCAATAAGATGTATAGGGATCTGAAGGAGTATGTATGGTGGTATGGGTTGAAGTGGGAGGTAGCACGCTTCGTTGCCAGATGTTTAGTCTGCCAGCAGGTAAAGGCAGAGGCCAGGAGGACTGTTACAGCCATTGCCCATTCCGGAATGGAAGTGGGAACATATTACGATGGACTTTGTTTCAGGATTGCCACGTACACCAGGAGAAAAAGACGCGATTTGGGTCAACGTTGACAGGTTGACCAAATCAGCCCACTTTGTAACACCCATTTTTCTAAAATGAGGGTAATTTTAAACTTTTGTAAAGTTTATTATTTAATAATAGGATTTATGATTTATAGGGATTTTTAATTAATTTAATACTATTTATAATCGATGAATTATAATTTTGATGTGTTAGCTAGTGAACCCTAGAATTGTTGAGCCTAGATACTAACCATAAACATGGGGACCTAACCATGTGATTAGAATAACTAATTACAACTTTTTAGGCTAAGGGTATTTTGGTCATTTTGTGACTTTTGAATTATTTAGAATTTTGATTAATTGGTAAATTTTAAATTATTTTAATAATATTTAAATTAATGTATTGTAATTTTGGTCATATTTTATATTTTAATATTTTGGAAATTTTTATATTTTAATATTGATTTTACGGGATTTGTTTAGTCGGGTTTGAGTTTCGTTTCGTTCCGACTTGTGTTAGTGACCCGGGTAGCTTAGACTCTGGACGGGACCACAAGATTAGTTAGTCATGGCCCACAAACTCCACTAATTAAGTTAGTAAGTTTAGACTAATCCCACTTGTTAGATTGGTTAAGTTAGAGGCTTAAATTTAACCCTTTTGATCCCAAACTTGAATCTAACTTAAAATTAACCAAAAGTACTAGTTGAGGCCTTATTGGGTTTTCCCCTAAGGCCTAAATAGGGTTTAATGGTAGCCACTATAGGTAGGTTAGCCTCCCTTCTTTTATTTCATTCCATCAAGCCTCCATTTTCCTTGACAAGTGTTCTTCCCCAAATTAGAGAGCTTTTCTCTTTGATTTGATCTCCAAATCCTTACATCCCTCCACAAAAACTTCCATCCAACCTTCTCATACTACCAAGGGAGGGTGCTAGCAAAGATTTGGAGCAAAAGTGTAAGGAGGAGTGTCCTTTTTGGAAGATATTCGTGTCGGAGCCTTGTCCTTGAGAGTATCATTGGGATTCCACTCCCAATGTGTAAAACCAACCCTCTAAATTGATTTTCTATGCATATTAGTTAGTTTTGAATCCATAGGTTCCACCTCCATGCATGTAGCCCCTTTAGATTCAAGTTTGAGGCCATTTAGAGCTCTCTTGAGGATTTTAGATATGTGTTTTGTGTCCAACTTAACAGATCCCAAATTAGGACACCCCATGTGTTTGGTTTATTGCCTAATAGGATTAATTGTGTTTTAAATTCAGTTTTAGAATGGTTAGAGAGTGGATTGATCTTAGTTAGGATGGTTAGAATGAGTTTTATTTGGATATCTATGTTGGTATCCAAGTATCTTGGCCTACATGTATTTCTTTTGTGCAAAACAACCCAAATTCGTCATAATATTTATCCACGTTTTTAGTAACCATAGCAATTTAGAAATGCCATAACTTTTAGCTCAGAACTCCGATTAACCTTCCATTTTTTTTAAAAGAACCATATCTAAGTTAGCTTTCCAAATATATATTTTAATAAGCCAAAATCATTCTGAAACTTTCTGTAAAACTATTTGAGTGTCAGTTGTCCGAAAGATAAACGTATTTCAGTATTTTTGCGGACACGAAAATGCGATTCGTTTGAAGTTTCTGAAAGCTAACATGAAGGGCTACGATATAATTTAATCCTAGAATTTAGTGAATATCCAATTGGTACAATATTGATTTTAAGTAGAAGAGTGACTATACGATATAGATATTTTGTGTAACCTATGAGCCTATGTAGTATGGATATTAAATGAATGTAGGTATCATAGATTGTCGAATATATGTATGATATAGTATATATATATATATATATATATATATTATTGTTAGGTAATATATGTTAGTATGTTTGTTAGATGTTGGTTAGTAGAGGGTTAGATATATTAGAGTTGTTATATGTTAGTGTAAGTTATATATGTTAGTATGTTTGTTAGATGTTGGTTAGTAGAGGGTTAGATATATTAAAGTTTGTTATATGTTAGTGTAAGTTATATTTGTTAGTATGAATGTTAGTTATATAGTAGAGGTTAGTATTTTGTTAGATATTTGATATTTTGTTAGATAGTTTGATGTTAGATATCTAGTATATTAGATATTGAAATGTTAGTAGGTTATGTTAGTTCTAGATATTGGTATGTTAGCAAGTTAGTCTCTATAGGTCATATGTTAGATATTAGTTAAGATGTTATGTTAGTACATTAGATATCTTAAGGTAAATATGAATTACCTTTACCTTCAAGGTACACGATTAGTTTACCTTATGACCAAGGTATTGGTTTTGGGATGCCAATATAACTAAGGTTGATATGGTATCCTAGTGTTAGTGGGTTAGTGTCTAAGTGTTTGAGTTTGAGTATGTGATGTTAGATTGTGGAAGGGTTATATAGATAAGTATATATATTTTTGGGTTATATAGTATCTATATATATTATGAGAGTATATAGATATAGGTTATGGTTCATAGTGAGGATATGTATATACTTGATATATGATATCTATATGTATGTGTTAGGATGGTACTATATGGATAAGGATATATGTGATATATATGCAATGTATATTATATAAATAAGTTTGTGTGCCTTGTTAGCTATGTGGTTTAGCTATGTGCCTTGATTTAGGCTATGTGTTAGATAGCAATGGTACTAGTATACTTGATTGTTTAGGACATAGACTTGTTTAGACCTAGAATTGACTAACCTAGACTAGTTTGACCATTGTTGACCAAACCTTAGCTAGTTTGACCATATTATACTAGTTGTCCTAGTTTGACTAGACTAGGTGACCAGAGTTGACTTTGACCTAGATTGACTTAGACTCATGTAGATTGCATTATAATTTTAATTACCATATAAATGGAACTCTTTATAACCTGTGTTGTTCTAACTAGGACTCTGTGACTCCAGTTGGCCATCTTTTCATATTAGCTGTTCAGGATATCAGGCGAGTACATTATCTGATCGTTTCATACTTGTCAGGATTTATATTCTTGCTCCAGATTACTTTACTTGATGCTGTCATGATATCATCACGGATTGGTACTATACGGATCTTTTTATGGGATGTTATCCCCCTTAGCGGGCACATCGAATATTTTATGTCCTGTGTTTCATGTACATCATGTATTCCTTGCTCTTGTGCTCATGTTCTTTCATGTGCTTTCATGTACGCTCATGTACTTTCATGTGCTCCCATGTACGTTCATATTTTCTCATGTGCTTCATGTGTAACCAAACCATCATGTTCGTAACGTAACTTGACTGGATCCTTGTGTATTGATTGTGGGTAGGGGTGAGTATAAATGGTCATGTGATTTAGCCATCATGTTCACTCTGTTACTTTTCATGTGTTTATCATGTACAATAAAGCCTTCTTGGCTAGTGTCCCTCATGTACACCCATGTTATATCATGTTTAACCTAAGTCAATTATATGCCATCTCGTACTCTAAATTACTAGTCACTTACAGTTCTTACTTATCATATATATATTTCCAGTTATCAAATATCTATCATGTTTTCATGTACATCTTCTTACAGCGTTTTATGTATCTTACTCTACTACTTCCTTTACATTTCCTGCCATGGTATGAACTGCGTGAGATGTATTGTGCTCGTTCCTGTCCTGACTGGACCTGTTGAAAATATTACAGGTAACATAGAGATTCACAGCTAGCCTAGAGGACCAGTAGAGCTTGGAGTAGATTGTTAGTTTATATGGTTTAGTTTTCTCTGTTGGAACTTGTATTGTAATAAGTGGAGATTTGAGTTATATTTGAGATTGTTTGAGATATTATTATTTTAGAAGTTTATTTAAGTTATTGCTTTGAGTTTAGTATAGACTTCTATGTTATCCTATCGTGCTTAGACAGTGATTGAGTTATATCATATCTTATACTTGTCCTCCATTCGGAGTCGAGATTGTAACAGGTACATTGTATAATTGCGTGAGTTGTTGATTAGATAGTGACCTAGAACAACGTTCTATCGCCGATATTGCGACGTAGGCTGGACGTACCCACTTCTCGTGCCCCTACACTGGGTGCGGGTCATGACACATTTTTAGTGGTGGCACATGCATGTCGAGATTCGCATTTGAGCGAAGTTGTGGTAGTACGACGATTAGTTATACTGCTGCGCATCTGCGATAGAATATAGGAAGTAAGGTATTAGAATGAGAGGATACTCAATGACAGTTAGAATTTCTTGAGAGATTCCTGGGATGACCCTTGAGAATCTCATTTTGAACTTCAAATTTGAAATCCTTTTCTCTTGTTTTGATTCACCCTTACTTCTTGATATTTGAATTTGATTTTGATGGATCGTTGTTGATTTGATTTTTCTTATCGAGATGAATTTTATGACCCGAGTTACGGTATCTTCTGATAACATATGTTGACGGAAATAACAGGAATGGTAAAACGTCTACTTGGTTATAGAGCCTAGAGTTTATCGCAGCTATATTAGTCGGCATAGTAAGAACGTAGGGACCTGACTTCGGATGTATATATCTTGATCAAGCGATTTAGAATTTCTCGCAGCTATACTAGTCGACATAGCGAGGATTCCAGACGACATGATCATAGAGATGCATACCGTAGTTATGGACTCTACCGTTCATCGCAGCCTTGCTTACTAGCGTGGTGAGGATTCTGAGTTTCATGATTTTAGACAAACACATGTGATTATCAGATTATATCTTGAGAAGGTTTTTAATGTATCACCTCTTCCATTTCACTTCTATTTTAGACAGACGCATGTGATTTTGGACCTGTTAAAAATATTACAAAGGATGAGGAGGAGTTCTGCCCCACATATTATGGCGCTGGCTTAGATGACACAGGTGACTTGGACCCGCAGGAGGATCCAGCAGTTGCTGAAGATTTGTCCATTGTCTAGATTAGACTGCTAGACTAGTTATCTTATTTTAGTTGTTTTGCCTTGATGTATTTCAGATATTTGGATTTTGGGGTTGTTTAAACACCCAGACTTATTTCTTTCTGTTTGTAGTTCTCTGTTGAGATTATCTATCTTATCTTACTATTTCCATCTTAGACATTGTGATTGAGTTGTACCTTCTGTATTGTCCTCCTTTTTTGAGAGTATATTATTGTACAGGTACAATTATATATTGTTAGATGTTATGACCTAGGACAGCGTTCTACCGTCGACATTGCGGCGTAGGCTGGACGTACCCACTTCTCGTGCCCCTACAGTGGGTGCGGATCGTGACATCACATAGTCACAAGTAAAAGTAAAATAATTCGGATCACAACATGGTCCAGTATTCCATCATCGAAGCAGTGAACCACACCTACAACCAGACAAGGACAAGGTGTGGCACACTATTCCGCGATGAGACACTGTCTCTGTCACGACCCGCACCCTAGAGTAAGGGCACGAGACGTGGGTACGTCCAGCCTATGCCGCAGTGTCGACGGTAGAACGCTGTCCTAGGTCAATCATCTAACAATATATAAGGTACATGTACAGTATATACACTCCGAATGGAGGTGACATAGCAATACAGTCTCAATCATATCTAAGGTAGAGCATGATAAAAGATAGATAGATAGATAGATAAGAACATATTGAATCCACAGAGAAAACAATCCAGATAAAGTCTAAGTGTCTAAGATAGATACATATCCAAAAACATCCGATAAAACAAACTCCCAGTATATACAATAATGTATCAATAAGAAGACAAGGTAAGAGTCTAAGCTAGTAGTCTAAACCACTGGTGGTAGATCCTCTACTGCAAGTGGGTCCAAGTCACAAATGTTGTCTAAAGCTGCACCATAATGGGTAGACACTAGAGCCTCATCATTCACTGTAAAATTTTCAACAGTTCCAGTCAGGACAGGAGCGAGCACAGTACATCTCAACAAATCATAGCAGGTTAGAAAATATAACCATGCAGTAAAGTAAGATACAGGAAACTGAAAGAAAGTACAGAATGTAAAGGAGATAGATGTAATAGAAATATCTACTGTAAATAGAGAACAAACAGTGGCTAGTGAGTCAGAGTACAATATAGACATGTGAATGGCATAGGATGATTCTGATGCTACACTACAGAATAATTCTGATGCTACACTACTTGGATATTATTCACATGTCCACTTCTACTCTTCCGTACCCCCAATCAATACACAAGGATCTAGCCAGGTTATGTTATGATTCATGTAATGGCCCTCGAAGGGTGGTACATGATAGTCCCTAAATGGGAATTCTAGGAATGCCCATAAATGGGGGATTCATGGAAGACTCTATGATTATGAGAGTACATGTCACAAGTGATTCAATGAACCATGAAGCATAGTGATATACAATGTAAGTGAAACGCACAGAACATGTAGTATCCGATGCTCCCTGAGGGGATAACATCTCAAGAAAGGATCCATATAGTACTAATCCGTGTGACCAACGTGACAGCATCAAGTTGTCATGACCCGCATCCGCTTTTCGGATACGAGACGTGTCCAAGCCAGCCTACGCCACAGAGTCGGCGGTAGAACGCTGTCAAGCCCGCAAGAAAAAATTGCTCAAAATATACATTATTGTTCATTCACATTTCTACATTTTATTATAAAATTTACAATATTTATATTTAAAGGAAAATACAAGATTCTCATACTTAATGAAAATGACAACTAGTTCCACTATCTAGGTCGGCCTCATCATACCCATGTCCTCCCAGTGCTAAGAGTGATCGCGGCTAAACCTAAAAAATGTTGGTTTCCAGTCAGGAATGGAACAAGTACACAAACCAATGACAATACGAAAACACAATAGAATTAACAAGACATAAAAATAATATATGAGAGATAAAAACTGGAAGATAACTGATGACATAGCACGATAGTGAATAAAGGAAAAATTAAAGACATCTACCTAGGTGGTGTGAAATATCCTTTTCGACATGTGAACGGCTATGGGTAAATCCGGCTCACTGCACGTGTCGTGTGCAGCTGCTATCATGCAAGAATAGACATTTTGGAAATATTTCTGGGTAGTCCACATGTTTACTAAGATATTTCCCCTCTCGACTACTCTGTGTGACGAGCGTGTCAACAAATAGCAAGATATATGTATAAACATGAAATGAAAAGACTACGATGAATCGAAAACAATCAGAAAGTGCACTTGCCTTAGGTCCTTAGCTGGTGAACCCAATAATAATATACCACTCAATGAGCCACAATCAGTCAACATATACAGAAGTCTCTAGATGCTGAAATAAATAGTACCAACGTTCTCAGAATAGTCAAATTAGCTAGGATTGCCTGTCCTTAAGTCCAATTCTGGACACAAGGGCAAAACGGTAATTTCGGGCAAAAACGATTTCTGCCATTGGACCCGCTTTGCACCGAAAAGCGTGCCAGAGTCCAAGATCTCTAAAGTCGTCAAACTACATGTCTACGAATCCGATTTTCCGATACGAACCCAACCGTATGTCCAGAGTTGGATTCCGGCGAACCGTGCACAAAATCGCCCGTTGAGTGGGACCGTGGGGCCCGCAAAACGACGTACGATTCAACTGTCTCAGAATTGGACCAAACTTGGCATACAGGACCAAAAAAAATATACGGTCCTGTTGGCGTAAGTTTCGTCTCGATCTGACGAGCGTGCACGAAGTAATTGAGAAACTTGCACAGAGGCCGATATGGTGAATTTCGACGGATACGCATCAAATTCGTCGCGCACACACGACCAATTTGAATTTTGTCAAAGCCCACACGACCACGAAGCCGTTATACACCTTTCGATGCCTTTGGTTTACGACCACGTCGCCCGAATTGACGGGACGCACGTCGTATCGTGGGTTTTTGTGATTTTCAAAACAGGTTTTTCTGTAACTTTACTATCCAATTACTCATTATACCGTGAACGAAAAATTAATCTATCTATAGAGTTTTGTTGTCCTACATGCTGTCTAAATAATTGTTCAAATAGAATTCTAAACTGGTCATTGGTTTGACCAGAAACGACCTCCCAACATGGGTATTTGGACTGGATTTTAGTCTGTTTGTAAGCAGGTTTTTCCGAGTTTTTGCACTCGATTTACCATGCGTACATCGCTAAATAATTACATCAACTTGAAGGGAGACAAAGAGGGTTAGGTTGTCAGATTACCTGCGAAGACGGTTCGACCATTGGTCGACCGAGCGCGACGAAAAGCTATCGCGAAGTCGGTCTTCCGTGGCTGTGATCGCTGCTGTCCCAGTCCGAGTGGCTTGCGCGCTCGTTCGCTCCAGCGCGGCCGTGACTGCTTGGCCGACCGCCGGCGACGTGCGGCGGTGCGCGCAGGGGAGAGGCGCACGGGGTCGGGCTAAGGAATTAGGGTTTTGTGAAAAGTTCTTCTCCATTTGATCTATCGAGTATTTATTTGCGATTACACAACCAGGTCGAACGGGGACTCAACCTGCTCTGTAGGAAGTTTTAGCTCCCAGGCTTCACTTGGTTTGGTTGTAGGCACGTGGGCCTGGGACTGTATGGGCTGGGGTGTTGCTCGGGTTGGCCTGTTGCATTACTCTATATATAATTAATTTACATATACATTTATATATATATACTTATATGTATATACATACAAATATATTTATATCTATACAGAAACACACATATAACTATATACATACATATTTACACCCATATATATATATATTTATATATATACATACACATATACGCGTATACATATATATATTTATATATACACACACATATACGCATATACATATATATTTATATATACACACATATAATATTTATTCTTATATTCATACACCAATATATTATGTATATATATATATATATATATATATATATATATATATATATATATATATATATATATATAGAGAGAGAGAGAGAGAGAGAGAGAGAGAGAGAGAGAGATATACACATACACATATATATCTATATTTATATCCTTATAACAATTAATACATATATATATATATATATATATATATATATATATATATATATATGTATATATATATATATATATATATATGGATATATTCCCTAACCAAAATATTAATAGTAATAATAATAACAACAAAATACCATAACTAATAATAATGCTAACATTATGTAATAATCACCTCAATAACTTAATAATAAATAATGATAATCAAAATGCAATAGATCTATAATGGTGTATATACCTTTTATGTACAGTCTAAAATCACCATCTAAATAAAATAATTAATAAAGATAAAATATTTCAAAATTTTGGGAAGGGGAGCTACAAATCTACCCACCTTAAAAATAATTTCGTCCTCAAAATTCTAATTCGTAATTTATTCCTAAAATCAAGGTCTACTATTTCCTTAATCTCCTCAAATTTAATTCCTCAAAAATAGTTCATATCCTCCTCCTAATCAATTTGTAACTACGAAGCCTCGAGGACTTCTACCCACCTTTGGTCACATTACTCGTCAAAACACAGGTAACTACACTTTATAACCTTTCAACTAGTTGCTAACAATCCTACCAGCAGATATCTAGGCATACGGTGTCTATAATCATCTCCTATTTATCAAGCGACCCAAAATTTAACAAGCAACAATTTAACACGAGTAGCTAAGAAATATGGGTACTTTCTAATAAACATGACCATTCGGCACTCTACAATAGGAAGGACAAGAAGATAAGGAAGAAAATCGAGAGCGAATATGAAGTTTCTAGAGCGGCAGAGAGTATCCAATGATATAGACAGAAAGAAGGTTTATGAAACATTAACTTATTTGCTAGATTGGGCTACTCTATTACAGTCACTTGTTAAATCAAAGAACACTTGTTTCTTAGAGGGGCTTGCAATCCATGCAATACAGAAATTTTATTTTTGAAGTTCTAAACAAGATTCCAAAATAGAACAGGATCAATATTGTGATCTTCCCGTGGTTATTTAACAACACGAGCAAGGGATACGAATGCAATACAGGATCGTATCACGACGTCCAGGTAGATGAAATAATGGTTACGAATGTCATCACATTCTAAGTGGTGGATCTACATAATAGATATAGGGACCTACTTCAAATAGTTCAGTTTTTTTTTTAGTCCAAAAAAAAGGTGGTATGCATGGATGGGCTTTTAATGGGTCTCATGATTGGACTTCAATCGTTGGTTGGGTAAACCTTGGATTGCGATCTATATGGACTGGACAAGACTCCAATGATAAAACTATTCCTACTATATTAGGGTAACCTAGAATAGGATTCCACCCAATGGGTCGAGCTAGTTGTCAGTCAGGTTGGTTAGATAGGTTCCTAAAGCCAAAAATGCGCCTTCAGTGACTTTTGTGTTTAAGTAGCACATAAGGTCTCAATTGGTGGCACACTAGTGGCTTGTGCGTAGTGGGCCTCGAGTAGGTCACAACCATATATCGGGTCGCAGGAATTGAGTCGGAGTTAAGGCTCTAATGGAAGTCGAAAAGTATACCGGGTAGGTACTATGGTAAGGGTTTGGTGGCCCATGCAGGTCCAACGTTAATCACTTCGGTTACGTCACTGTACCGTCGTGAGCCTGCGAATTGGAATAGACACATAGGAACTCATCCACATGTTTAACTCATTATTGGCCTCTAATCCTTGATTTCATTGAATCCTTGATTTGCATACAGTTGAAAATCTCTTCATGATTTCATTGAATCCTTGATTTGCATCCTTCTTGAAATTCTCTTCAACGGCTAAAGTGTTTGCTCTTGTTACAGTTAAGATGATCTCTCAAGACAGGAACAACGCTGCACTGAACACTCCACCGGCTACAGGAGGCTTCTTCACATACATGACTCCATCAACACAAGGAGGCCAGCTCACTCATATGGGCAATCAGCCGCAGCTCTCGAGATTCCGCAGGGGCGATATTCTACCACCTCCACAGTTTCTTTCGTAGACTCCACCACCAGTACCTGGTATGCCACCAGCATATGTCATACCGCCAGGAGTTCCACGTCCGGTACCAGCCATGCACCCAGCACCAATAATGCATCCTACAATTGCCATGCACCCACCGCCGACGATGTATCCAGCCCGAACGATGTATCCAGCACATGTTCTGCCTCCGCCACCAGCACTGGACAATGTCACACTCCTCGGGATCATCCAGCAGCAGACCAACATGTTTCGCGACACTTTGAGAGAGGTTCTTCAGATTAGAGATGCACTGCGACAGCGTCCAGAAAATCCAAAGCACTTCATGGACTTTAGGCCCATGCCGTTCTATGGGACAGAAGGGATCGTCTACGCTGATGCATGGCTAGAGAATGTGGAGAGGTATCTGAAGATGGCCCGAGTCCCAGAAGATCTGAAGATCGAGTCGGTCAGTGGACAGCTTTTCGACATCGCGCAGACATGGTACCAAGGCGAGCCCCAACTTTCTGCTCCAGACGTAACTTGGGAGGAGTTCAAGCGACTGTTCAAGAGGAAATTCTACCCATACATAGCACGAGAGGCGTTGGTGATTCAGTTCGAGCATCTAGAGTAAGGCAACCACACTGTCGACGAGTACATATCGAAATTTTTTTGCCTCAGCCGCTTCGCAGAGAACTTGGTCAGCACCCCTGACGACAAGGCACGGCGATTCAGGAAAGGACTGTCTTACGAGATTCGTCTAGCCATCGCCACCAGTCGAGCCACCACTTACGAAGAGATTCTAGAGGTCGCCTAAGCTGTAGAAGAGGAGATGAGTCACAAGCCGAAGAGGAATCGAGACGCATTCGGAGGAGGCAACAACCAAACAGCACCAGCAAAATGCCCCAACATTTCTGAGAAGACACCAGCGCAGCAGCATCAGCAGCAACCACAAGCAGCCCCACGCCAAGTCCAAGACATTCCCATCTGTCAGCATTGCTCGAAGAAAGGCCACACACAAGAAAATTATCGCAGCAGATTAGGGTTGTGTTGGACTTGTGGATCCAACCAACACTTGTCTCGCAATTGTCCGAAGAAGAACGCAAGTGCCCCACCACTACCAACCACAGGAGGAGGGCGAGCTTTTGCCACAATCACAGAGAATGCGACGACACCACAAGGAGCTAATGGCAGAAATTTTCAGTAGATTATAGCAAAAGCATTATTAATAGACACTATGTTTACTTGCGAGTATTCGCAATAATTTTATAGCAGTTTATTCTAGACTTTTTACTCTAGTAGATCACCAGCTCCTTAAATTTCGAGGACGAAATTTGTTTAAGGGGGATAGAGTTGTCAACCCCTTGACTAAATTTTCTCCTATATTTTTTTATTTTTATTATTTAGTATTTGTCTTACATGTAAAAAAATAATGCTTTATATTAGTTGTTTACTTTTATACCAGCAGGGACCAATTGGTAATATAGGAAAATTGCAGGGACCTAATTGAATAATTGAGATTTAAATTCTCAACTAAACCGAACTCACCTAAACCTGCCGTTTGAATTCAGTTTGAATTCAAACTAAACACAAATAGGATCAATCCAACTCCTCTTTATCTCCTCCAGAGATTTTGATCGATCAATGGCGTTTATATATAGAAGCTGTAGCCGATTCCCCAAACCCATCTATAAACCCTAGAAATTTTGCCGACAACCTCTCCTTTCCCCAAGATCAGGGAAGCTCGAAGTGGTCGTGGCGCGGAGGATTCGATTTTCCTCACAGGTAATCCTCTAATCACATAAATTGTTTTCCTCGAACTAGTTCATCCTGACCATATGCTTAGTAGAGTAATAAGTATTTGTTTAAATGCCTAAGTGGAAGTATTGATTGTTTCCATCAGTGATTAAGTTATTAGAAGAGGGACAAACCCAGGTATCGAATGCATATGGCACGAGTCATGTGTCAACATCATGAGGGTTGTGTCTACATGGGATGTCATACCAGGAGATTATACAGCTAAACTCATAGTTATTAGTCTGGGAATAATGGCTTAGGAAAGTAAATGGTGTTAAAGGTATATAGGAGTATTTGGTATCAATGGTTTGAGGTGGGATGAAGTCTGATCATGGGTGTGTACCGATCGATCAAGAGATGGATCCTTGAGTATCAAATCCTTGTATCAGACTTAACCCATATCAGTCACACTGCATCCGTTATAGCTCTGCACACATTGACACATTAGCCTACATGATTTGCCATGCAATCATACACACACATATGTTCGACACCATGTCCTGATACTCGAACACACACTGCACATTTGACACTTCCTGCACACGGATACATGACACTTGAAATCATGTAGGGGGAGCCCAGGTTTCTGTGGCTGCCACTGTCACATGTTCTGTTCTGCCAGGGTGTGTGCAGACATCGAGCTATGTTGCTTACCCGGGTTCAATTGGTGAAGGATAAATTGAGAGTATGAATAGTTGTAGAATATGGAAGAATGACACATATGCAGGACTAGCAAGGAATTAGGCCAATGGGTACCAGAGTTGGGTTGACTTAGTATCCTGTGATATGCCAGGTGTGTTGAGTGTAGCAGGATGTACTGATACACCAGTACATGACCATACCAAATTGTGTGCAGGAACAAGTCAACCAGCTCAGTGTGCCTCCACTGTCCCTCCTTTACTTATGTGCATCAGTAGGGTAATAGGTATAGTAGTAGTGTTGATGCCCTATAGCCCATTGGGAACTTCCAGGATTATATGGTGTCAGGATAGTCAAGGGAATATCAAATAGCATTAGCTGGATTTAAGGGTGTAGCAAGTAAACATAATGTGTTACCTATGTCCCAGATTTGAACTTGGAAGGGTTAGCAAGGCTGCCAACCTTGGGAGTAGGGGAAGATGGATGCAGCAGGGCATAAGCAGGTTCAGTTCCCATTTTCTTGAATAACCCAGTCAGCAACAATGGAAGAGATTTGAAGTTCATAAGGATACTTCGTACCATGCATTAACCATATGTCCTATACATTCTTAGATACTACTCTTGATATCCTATATTGCTTACTCTGCAATATGTCATTCAATAGATCCCTGCACAGTAAGATCCACCATTTCATATACTATGTTGCATATTCCCTTGTATCCTGACCAACTGCATATACACTGTACTATTGTCCCTAATTCAATCCATCACTACATATCACACCTGCATTCCTAGATGAGATCAGACTTACACTTCTACATACGCAATGTCCTGCATATAGGGCACCCTTTTGTGCAGCAGTTGGGAATATGCCCTGTCCATTTAAAGGAACTGTTCACTGTTTCTATGATAATCTGCCCATCTCCCTGTTCTTTCCAGGTATGATAGGAGGCATGGATGCATACCTATAGCCTTGCTCTGTCCTGTATTCCCCAAATAGCCATTTGAACATGCATAACCTACATTCCAAGTCCAACTATGCTTTATTTTCACCATCCACTGCATTTACACATGTATACAATGCATTCACTGCTTGTATTGTATCACCTGACCCATGTGTATTCACTACACATTACTTGGACTCATGTATATGGTACCTTGCCTTATATTTCTAACTGTCCAGTCCCTAGCCATTTGTATATTCCCCCTTACTTATTTTTACAACACATACAAATGTGCAGGTCCCTGAAGAGTGCACTGTCAATATTGTTTTAGGTGCCAACTGCAGGTGCATGGGAGCTAAAACATGTGGCTTGGCATGAAGGTTGAGTCTAGTTATCTCGAAGGCAAAGTATTGGCTTTAGGCTGACTTGTGCCTACAGAGCATGGTAATGGGTAATGAAGTAAAAACTTACCTAGGATCAGCTTTGGCTATGCAATCAGGTCATGGAGTTGATTATCAGTCCACACCACACGAAATAGATTTCTTGTACAGTCCCCTGCTTTACTATATTGGTACAGTCCTGTTGTTTCGTGCCATCCTAATTCATTAAGTCCAGAACCATGAATGCATTAATGAATAGGAGTATATAGTTCAGTCCCTGGGGCATTTGCCTTGTCAACCTGCAAATGTGCACTGCACACATGATATCAGGTAGTAGGTGGGTTTATCTGATATATACACATACTATATGCTGAACTGGTATATATATATAGTGTCCTGTAGCAGACTATGGTGAAATACCATGATAGATGACCCTTGCTAGCTGGGTATACCAGATGGGATGACTACACACAAAAGATGTAACAGCAGTAACATTGTATATAGTTAACATTACTCTAGCATTACATACCACAGCCTTAATATTCACCCTGTTAAGTGTCAGCCACATCTACATTAAATGTTGTTTTCTACTCTAACGATGTCGAGTCCCTATCCAGGCAATATCCTGCATTCACATTAGTTGTATTATCCCAAGATTACATGCAGGAACTAGGTAGGAGACTCGAGTTAACAGGTTTTGGTCAAGAGGTTGGTTTAAGTCATACCTTCTCTTTTCCTAGGAGTATTGGTAGTGTGATGTATAGACTATAAGTGAGATGAGCTTGCGGTTTAAGCTAAGTAAACCCTATCAATAAGAATAAAGGAAACCAAATAGTTAAGGTTGATTAAATAAGACTTGACTTAGAAACCTCATAAATTAAACAGATAGCTTAGCTGTACCTTTAAATTGTGTTTTGATCTTGTCAAACCATCTAAACAGGTTATTTGGATTAGAATCAGTGCTCTGAACCGTATTCGCAGCTCAGGACCTAAGGCAAGTATACCTTGCCTTTCTACACAGCTTTATTTCCATGCACTGTCTTTATTTATTATCCAGTTTTTCTCATATTATTGATATGTATCTTTCATATCCTATTCGTATATTGGTATCATTGATTTGTAGACCGTGTTCACAGTTAGCCTTGTATCTTATTGATCGTGCCTTGATTGAGTCATGCTTCCTTGTCTTGAAATCGTGAAGCTAACCTTTGAGTCCACCTTAGGAACGAGGGTTAGTAGCTATCTGTGTCTTAAGCTAACCTGCGAGTCCACATTAGGGACGAGGGTTAGTAGTTATTGGTCCACACCTGCGAGTCCACACTAGGGACTAGGATGATGCTAGCCTGCGAGTCCATACTAGGGGCAAGGGTTAGTAGTATATGGTTTACGCCTGCGAGTCCACACTAGGGGCGAGGGTGATGCTAACCTGCGAGTCCACACTAGGGACGAGGGTTTGAGTATTCGATTTGGTTATCCGCCTTGACATGAGTTTCTCTAGTCCTTGTTCAGCAGTTCATTTTTCATGTAGACAGTGTATAGATTCGTACTTTATTCATTGCTCAGTTTAATTGTTTATTCTGTATTTTCCTCTATGCATAATAAACTGTGAGAAAGGCTCATTTTTATGTATCTTGCTAGTCCTCTGAGGACCCGATGATCTCTTCAAGTTAGCCGAGTTTGAGTTAGGAGCAGACCAGAGGGTTGAGCCAGCATCAGATCGCATTGCCTGCACTTGAGGTGGTCTAGATTAGCAGTTTTATCCAGTTAGTTACTCCATGTATTTCTCTATTTTTCCGTCTACTGGTAGTGGATTTGTGTCCACCGGACGTGACATTGATTTTGGATACATTCAGTTTATATTCATTATTGCTTAGTTCCATGGATATTCATTGATCTTGTTTTTGTCTTGATTATTCTGTGGATGAGATATAGTTTACTTGAGT
Organism: Iris pallida; assembly: GCA_029216955.1. NCBI lineage: Eukaryota > Viridiplantae > Streptophyta > Magnoliopsida > Asparagales > Iridaceae > Iris > Iris pallida. The sequence goes on from JANAVB010025594.1 coordinate 591,141, forward strand.
TTCTAGATTGTCGTGACTAGAGTATAGACAGCGTACTACCGCCGACACTGCGGCGTAGGCTGGGCTTGGACACGCTTCGTATTCGAAGAGCGGGTGTGGGTCGTGACAAAGGGTTATAGCTAGTCCTTTTTAACCTGAAAGTCGTAGCACAAAATAAAGTACAAGGGGACAGATTTGAGTAGGACATGATATACCTAGATGAAGGTGGACTCGTCTAGATCTTGCATATGAAATTTGTTGGAAGATAACAGCTGGTCTCGTGCTCCGAATATTAAATGGCACGGTCGGGGGCACAAAATAATCTAAATGAAAAGTGGGAGTCCAAGGGCACTAATCATCATCCTAATGGAAATTATTCTAATCACTTGGTAGTTCTGGTATATCCTAAAATTTTAGAAGGCTTACAGTCTACCCACCTTAGAAGCTAGGATATGGTTTTAGGAATAATGAGGTTAGAAGGATTCCGAAGTCCTGATACTGTACCTCGACTCTTGCTAATAAAGAATAAGGCACGGTGTGACGGAATACGGTAATTATAAGTCAAATCAAGGACCGTTCCTTAAATTCAAATGGCTAGAAGGTTCCAATAGTAGCTTAAAGGTTGAGAGAAGAACGAGTAACTCAAGGCAAGGTTCCAATCACAAGGCTGGCCGATGGTAGCTACACTTGCGTATACCACTATCATAGCCATGGGGGATACTCTATATCTATCTATCAATTACGAGCCTTCGTCTTTCCAATCAGTGAAGACGAAAATGATAAAGAGTTCAAGAGAGATGTCACTGAACGCAATTACATGATTCAAGGGCGAATGTTTAATTCAAGAGGAATTGTCAAAGCAGTCGCGGATGAGATCCTAGAGACATCTACATCTCAATCCACGTAGGATAATTAGATGAAGAGCGAACCAAATGCATCATGGTTGATCAGACCATAATACAATGATTCTGATTAGACAATATGTTAACGGGCGTCCCCAAAAAACATATGTCTTGAATCAAGCTCGATAAAAGAGTAAGCTTGCAAAACTAGGCTGTAATAGCAGCATTGGTCAAGATAGTCAAAATATAAGTAGGCGAGATTTTTGAAAAGGAGGCACAAATAGTTTGAGTTTTGAGAAGATCAAATCCTTACCTGGTGTTCTTGCCTATACCGTCAACCTATTATCTTCCTATCTCTAAGGCCTTGGTCGACTAATGGGTTATGGACTTCTGAGTTCTATTTTCTAAGTAAACCTATTAGTGTCGATCAATTACCTCGTCAATGGGTCACAAGGACCACGAAATGCTAGGTTGGGAGACATGATGCTCAACTTACAGAACTTACACTAGTATTGGTTTTGGATCTTAGGGTCATACAGGGCAGTCCCTATCCTCTATAGTATCCTAAACTTGTAATCACGTCTGAAATCATTTCACCAGAAATTATGCCTCGCCTGTATACTTTGGCTGTGATAAACCCTTGATTTCGTGATTTAGGTGTGATAAGCTATCAGGTACTCCACCTTATATTGACACAAAGGTATCTAAGATCTAAGAGGTCAACTACGACATAGTTTTAGCAATGTTCTATAACCTATGATCCTCAAAATGGTTTCATTTCTATGGGTTGTGCCTCGCCAGTGCGCTGCTGGCTGCAGTGAACCCACATTCTCCACTCTCAAATAATTGACGACAGTGCGCTGCTGTCTAAACTTTATGAGTTAACTAATATTCCTTTAACCGTAAAAGTTCATGAGCCTATAGAGATTCAAAAAGGTTGACTAAAATAAAAGCATAGGTAATTGTCCTATCAGTCACAACACTTAAAATAAAAGAGTTAATATGGAGGAAATAACTAAAGACAAAAGAGATACAAACATTCTAGTATTTATTTCATATGCATTTCTATGGTTGAGGGAAAATCTCAAATCAATCTACCTTTAGATTCGCACACGAATTGCAGAATCAAAAATTATAAACTAAATTCTTACAGCAAAAGAGAATTTAAATAGGCAATTCTAATTTACGATATAAGGTTTATATCTAATAAAGCAAAAGAAAATTAAACAGTTCATCAAGATCAAAGCCTTAATTATAGGTAAGCCTAACTTACCAAGTGAATGGTATATCCACATCGGATCATATCGTCATATCAAAGGTAAGAGTGTACCTATAAGGAGCTAGCAGGCTATCTAAATTTAATGATTCTAAATTGCATGGCCTATCTAAAAATCTTAACTACCCAACGGTCAATTTGAACAAGGGACTCCTAGTCCTAGTTATTCTCCTAAATTATTTTAATCCTAATTGTGAATGAGCATTTCTTGGGCGTAGGCACGCAATGGTACGACTAACTTAAGTACCATCACGAGTTTACAATCTTTTACGAAAACTGACCTGCATGGGCCACCACAAAAACTTGTCACGACCCGCACCCGCTTTTCGGATACGAGACGTGTCCAAGCCAGCCTAAGCCGCAGAATCGGCGGTAGAACGCTGTCAAGCCCGAAAGAAAAAATTGCTCAAAATATACATTATTGCTCATTCACATTTCTATATTTTATTACAACATTTACAACATTTATATTTAAAGGAAAATACAAGGTTCTCACACTTAATGAAAATGACAACTAGTTCCACTATCTAGGTCGGCCTCATCATACCCATGTCCTCCCAGTGCTAAGAGTGATCGCGGCTAAACCTGAAAAATGTTGGTTTCTTGTCAGGAATGCAACAAGTACACAAACCAACGGCAATACGAAAACACAATAGAATTAACAAGACTTGAAAATAACATATCAGAGATAAAAACTGGAAGATAACTGATAACATAGCACGATAGAGAAATAAAGGAAAAATAAAAGACAATCTACCTAGGTGGTGTGAAATATCCTTTTCGACATGTGAACGACTATGGGGTAAATCCGGCTCACTGCACGTGTCGTGTGCAGCTGCTATCATGCAAGAATAGACATTTTGGAGATATTTTTGGGTAGTCCACATGTTTACTAAGATATTTTCCCTCCCGACTACTCCGTGTGACGAGCGTGTCAACAAATAGCAAGATATATGTATAAACATGAAATGAAAAGACTACTATGAATCGAAAGCAATCAGAAAGTGTACTTGCCTGAGGTCCTTAGCTGGTGAACCCAATAATAATATACCACTCAATGAGCCACAATCAGTAAACACATGCAGAAGTCTCCAGATGCTGAAATAAATAGTACCAACATTCTTAGAATAGGCAAATTAGCTAGGATTGCCAGTCTTTAAGTCCAATTCTGGACACAGGGGCAAAATGGTAATTTCGAGCAAAAACGATATCCGCCGTTGGACCCGCTTTGCACCGAAAAGCGTGCTAGAGTCCAAGGTCTCTAAAGTCGTCAAACTATATGTCTACGGATCTGGTTTTCCGATATGAACCCAACCGTATGTCCAGAGTTGGATTCCGGCGGGCAGTGCACAAAATCGCCCGTTGAGTGGGACCATGGGGCCCGCAAAACGACGTACGATTCAACTGTCTCAGAAGTGGACCAAACTTGGCATACAGGACCAGAAAAATGATACGGTCCTGTTGGCACAAGTTTCGTCTCGATCTGACGAGCGTGCACGAAGTAATTGAGAAACTTGCACAGAGGCCGATACGGTAAATTTCGACGGATACGCATCAAATTCGTCGCGCACACAGGACCAATTTGAATTCCGTCAAAACCCACACGACCACGAAGCTGTTACGCACCTTTCGATGCTTTCGGTTCGCGACCACGTCGCCCGAAATGACGGGACGCACGTCGTATCGTGGGTTTTTGTGATTTTCAAAACAGGTTTTTCTGTAACTTTACCATCCAATTACTCATTATACCGTGAACGAAAAATTAATCTATCTGAAGGGTTTTGTTGTCCTACATGCTGTCTAAATAATTGTTCAAATAGAATTCTAAACTGGTCATTGGTTTGACCAGAAACGACCTCCCAACATGGGTTTTTGGACTGGGTTTTAGTCTGTTTGTAAGCAGGTTTTTTCGAGTTTTGGCACTCAATTTACCACGTGTACATCGCTAAATAATTACATCTACTTGAAGGGAGACAAAGAGGGTTAGGTTGTCAGATTACCTGCGAAGACGGTTCGACCATTGGTCGACCGAGCGCGACGAAAAGCTATCACGAAGTCGGTCTTCCGTGGCTGTGATCGTTGTTGTCCCAGTCCGAGCGGCTTGCGCGCTCGCTCGCTCCAGCACGGCCGCGGCTGCTTGGCCGACCGCCGGCGACGTGCGGCGGCACGCGCAGGGGAGAGGCGCATGGAGTCGGGCTAAGGAATTAGGGTTTTGTGAAAAGTTCTTCTCCATTTGATCTATCGAGTATTTATTTACGATTACATAACCGGGTCGAACGGGGACTCAGCCTGCTCTGTAGGAAGTTTTAGCTCCCAGGCTTCACTTGGTTTGGTTGTAGGCACGTGGGCCTAGGACTGTATGGGCTGGGGTGTTGCTCGGGTTGGCCTGTTGCATTACTCTATATATAATTAATTTACATATACATTTATATATATATATATATATATATATATATATATATATATATATATATATATATATATATATATATATATATATATATATATATATATATATATACTTATATGTATATACATAAAAATATATTTATATCTATACACAAACACACATATAACTATATACATACATATTTACACCCATATATATTTATATATACACATACACATATACGCATATACATATATATTTATATATACATACATATAATATTTATTCTTATATTCATACACCAATGTATATATATATATATATATATATATATATATATATATATATTTATATATATATATATATATATATATATATATATATATATATATATATATACACACACACACATACACATATTAAAAATATATATATATATATATATATATATATATATATATATATATATATATATATATATATATATATATATATATATATATATATATATATATATATTTATATCCTTATAACAATATATATGCTAAAAAAAAAAAAAAAAAAAAATATATATATATATATTTATATCCTTATAACAATTAATACATATCTATATATATGGATATATTCTCTAACCAAAATATTAATAATAATAATAATAACAACAAAATACCATAACTAATAATAATGCTAATATTATGTAATAATCACCTCAATAACTTAATAATAAATAATGATAATCAAAATGCAATAGATCTATAATGGTGTATATACCTTTTATGTACAGTCTAAAATCACCATCTAAATAAAATAATTAATAAAAATAAAATATTTTAAAATTTTGGGAAGGGGAGCTACAAATCTACCCACCTTAAAAATAATTTCGTCCTCGAAATTCTAATTCATAATTTATTCCTAAAATCAAGGTCTACTATTTCCTTAATCTCCTCAAATTTAATTCCTCAAAAATAGTTCATATCCTCCTCCTAATCAATTTGTAACTACGAAGCCTCGAGGACTTCTACCCACCTTTGGTCACACTACCCGCAAAACACAGGTCACTACACTTTATAACCTTCCAACTAGTTGCTAACAATCCTACCAGCAGATATCTAGGCATACGGTGTCTATAATCATCTCCTATTTATCAAAAATTTAACAAGCAACAAATTAACACGAGTAGCTAAGAAATATGGGTACTTTCTAATAAACATGACCATTCGGCACTCCACAATAAGAAGGACAGGAAGATAAGGTAGAAAATCGAGAGCGAATATGAAGTTTCTAGAGCGGCAGAGAGTATCCAATGATATAGACAGAAAGAAGGTTTATGAAACATTAACTTATTTGCTAGATTGGGCTACTCTAGTACAGTCACTTGTTAAATCAAAGAACACTTGTTTCTTAGAGGGGCTTACAATCCATGCAATACAAAAATTTTGTTTTTGAAGTTCTAAACAAGATTCCAAAATAGAACAGGATCAAGATTGTGATCTTCCCGTGGTTATTTAACAACACGAGCAAGGGATACGAATGCAATACAGGATCGTATCGTGACGTCCAGGTAGATGAAATAATGGTTACGAATGTCATCACATTCTAAGAGGTGGAGCTACATAATAGATATAGGGACCTACTTCAAATAGTTCGGTTTTTTTAGTCCAAAAAAAAGGTGGTATACATGGATGGGCTTTTAATGGGTCTCATGATTGGACATCAATCGTTGGTTGGGTAAACCTTGGATTGCGATCTATATGGACTGGAAAGACTCCAATGATAAAACTATTCCTACTAGATTAGGGTAACCTAGAATAGAATTCCACCCAAGGGGTCGAGCTAGTTGTCAGTCAGGTTGGTTAGCTAGGTTCCTAAAGCCAAAAATGCGCCTTCAATGACTTTTGTGTTTAAGTAGCACATAAGGTCTCAATTGATGGCACACTAGTGGCTTGCGCGTAGTGGGCCTCAAGTAGGTCACAACCATATATCGGGTCGCAGGAATTGAGTCGGAGTTAAGGCTCTAATGGAAGTCGGAAAGTATACCGGGTAGGTACTATGGTAAGGGTTATAGCTAGTCCTTTTTAACTTGAAAGTCGTATTACAAAATAGAGTACAAGGGAACAGATTTGAGTGGGACATGATATACCTAGATGAAGGTGGACTCGTCTAGATCTTGCACATAAAATTTGTTGGAAGATAACAGCTGATCTCGTGCTCTGAATATTAAATGGAACGGTCGGGGGCACAAAATAATCTAAATGAAAAGTGGGAGTCCAAGGGCACTACTCATCATCCTAATGGAAATTATTCTAATCACTTGGTAATCCTGGTATATCCTAAAATTTTAGAAGGCTTACAGTCTACCCACCTTAGAAGCTAGGATATGGTTTTAGGAATAATAAGGTTAGAAGGATTCCAAAGTCCGGATACTGTACCTCGACTCTTGCTAATAAAGAATAAGGCACGGTGTGACGGAATACGGTAATTATAAGTCAAGTCAAGGACCGTTCCTCAAAATCAAATGGCTAGAAGGTCCCAATAGTAGCTTAAAGGTCGAGAAAAGAACGAGTAACTCAAGGCAAGGTTCCAATCACAAGGCTGGCCAATGGTAGCTACACTTGCGTATACTACTATCATAGCCATGGGGGATACTCTATATCTATCTATTAATTACGAGCCTTCGTCTTTCCAATCAGTGAAGACGAAAACGATAAAGAGTTCAAGAGAGATGTCACTGAACACAATTACATGATTCAAGGGCGAATGTTTAATTCAAGAAGAATTGTCAAAGCAGTCGCGGATGAGATCCTAGAGACATCTACATCTATATCCACGTAGGGTAATTAGATGAAGAGCGAACCAAATGCATCATGGTTGATCAGACCATAATACAATGATTCTGATTAGACAATATGTTAACGGGCGTCCCCAATAAACATATGTCTTGAATCAAGCTCGATAAAAGAGTAAGCTTGCAAAATTAGGCTATAATAGCAGCATTGGTCAAGATAGTCAAAATATAAGTAGGCGAGATTTTTGGAAAGGAGACACAAATAGTTTGAGTTTTGAGAAAATCAAATCCTTACCTGGTGTTCTTGCCTATACCGTCAACCTATTATCTTCCTATCTCTAAGGCCTTGGTCGACTAATGGGTTATGGACTTCTGAGTTCTATTTTCTAAGTAAACCTATTAGTGTCGGTCAATTACCTCGTCAATGGGTCACAAGGACCACGAAATGCTAGGTTGGGAGACATGCTGCTCAACTTACAGAACTTACACTAGTATTGGTTTTGGATCTTAGGGTCATACAGGGCAGTCCCTATCCTCTATAGTATCCTAAACTTGTAATCACGTCTGAAATTATTTCACCGGAAATTATGCCTCGTCTGTATACTCTGGCTGTGATAAACCCTCGGTTCCGTGATTTAGGTGTGATAAGCTATCAGGTACTCCACCTTATATTGACACAAAGGTATCTAAGATCTAAGAGGTCAACTACGACATAGTTTTAGCAATGTTCTATATCCAATGATCCTCAAAATGGTTTCATTTCTATGGGTTGTGCCTCGCCAGTGCGCTGCTGGCTGCAGTGAACCCACATTCTCCACTCTCAAATAATTGACGACAGTGCGCTGCTGTCTAAACTTTATGAGTTAACTAATATTCCTTTAACCGTAAAAGTTCATGAGCCTCTAGAGATTCAAAAAGGTTGACTAAAATAAAAGCATAGGTAATTGTCCTATCAGTCACAACAGTTAGAATAAAAGAGTTAATATGGAGGAAATAACTAAAGACAAAAGAGATACAAACATTCTAGTATTTATTTCATATGCATTTATATGGTTGAGGAAAAATCTCAAATCAATCTACCTCGAGATTCGCACACGAATTGCAGAATCAAAAATTATAAACTAATTGTCACGACCCGCACCCACTGAGATGGTACGAGTACGTAACAACGCCCAGCCTACGCCGCAGTGTCTGCGGTAAAACACTGTCCTAGGTCAATCATCGAACAATATAAAGGTACATGTACAGTATATACACTCCGAATGGAGGTGACATAACAGAACAGTCTCAATCACATCTAAGGCAGATACAGAATAGTAAGGGTAGATAGAGAGATGAAAAGCACGATGTAATACAAATGAGAGAGAAAATCTAAATGTCTAGATAACAACTCAAGAACGTCCAGCTCAATACAAGTCTCTAATATAACAACATCTCAGAAGAACAACTGAAAATCAAATAACAATGCTGAAAGAAAACTAAAGCCTAGCTATCTTGCCTAGACTAAAGGAGTAGCATCCTGTACTGCAGCTGGGTCCTCCAGAGGAACCAGGTCGCAGGTGTCGTCTAATCCTGCTCCGTATTAGGTGGTACATAGGGCCTCCTCCTCATCCTCTGTAATATTTTCAATAGGTCCAGTCAGGACAGGAGCGAGTACAGTACATCTCAACATATCATAGCAGGTTAGAAAATATAATCATGCGGTAAATAAGATACATGAACTGAAGAAATACAGTATGTAAACAGAGAGAGAAACTGTAATAGAAATATGTACTATACATAGAGAACTAATAGTGACTAGTGAGTCAGAGTAAAATATAAACATGTGAATGGCATAGGAGATTCATAACTACAGCTAAGAGAGTGATTCATGACTACAGCTACTTGGATAATATTCACATGTCTATTTCTACTCCCCCATCCCCAATCAATACACAAAGATCTGTTCAAGTTATGTTAAGATTCGTGAAACTTCACATGGCTCATAAAAATGAGTGATACGTGAAGGTGATTCATGATGGCTCTGTGAACATGAGAGTACATGTGTCACAAGCGATTCGTGAATCAGAGGAAGCATAGAGATACGTGATGATTCGTGAAACGCACAAAACATACAGTATCCGATGCTCTCGAGGGGGATAACATCTCATGAAAAGATCCATATAGTACCAATTCGTGTGACCAACGTGACAGTATCAAGTAAAGTAATTTAAAGCAGGAAAATAATTCTAAGTAGGATATGAAATGATCAGAGAATGTACTTGCCTGGTATCTGAGTGTCCAACTGAAAAGTACTGTCCGAGGAGTGGTGTCTGGCTCCTATTTAGAACAGCACAAGTCACAACAAGTCCAGAATGGTAAAATGAAACACTACAATGCATTCTACATGAATCTAGGTCAAACTAGGCCAAAGTCAACTCTTGGTCCACTCTGGTCAACCCTAGAAGTCAAACTAGGTCAACTATGGTCAAACTAGGTCAAACAAGTCCACACTAGGTGTGTGTCACCCTGATTCGTGTCAGTGCGTGTCGTATCCAAAAATACAGGGCCGTATCAGTGGCTAATTACACACTGTGCACAGATCAGTAAGAAATCAATGCACGACTGATTTCTCTCCAACCCGACCACGAAACCTAGTAAAAATTGGGGAGCGTGATGACAGAAGGTGCCCCAAGGATCTCCCAAAGTTTCGTGTCAAAACTCACCGTGTCGTGTCCTGTGGAGACCCCGAGTGGCAGGGGATCCGCCAGGCCGCGCGCGAACGTGTGCAGCACATGTGCACGCGTGTCTAAAACGACACGACACGTGCACGAATCCATCCCAGTAAATCACAATCATGTAAGTGACATCAAAACACAATTTTCTATTCAAAAAATATCTCAAAAATAATAAAAAAGTTCCTCTGTGGCATTTTCACAAACACATTCATAGGGACACTGATACGTGCCCAAATAGGACACGAAATGGACACAAAATCTAGGGTTTCCTATTCCTACAGTTAGGTTAGGCCTAGGGCTCCCTAGATATGCAATAAAACTAGAATTTCATGGTGAAAATAGGAAGTTACCTCTATGTATCAAAACCCTCAAAAAGCTCTAATGAGAGATGTTCTTCTAGATGGTGAAACTCCTCCAAAGTGATTTGAATCTGAGAATGAAATGTAATAACAGCAAGAAAACTAAAATTAAAACCTATTGCAATTTGTTTGGATTAAAAAGGAGGTAAAATGGATTTTCTAGGGATTTTTGAAGTAGGGAAAATACCTCTTTCTAAACTTGCTCCTTCCTAAAGAGGCTAGCCCTAAATGGAGGAGAATATTTATAGGAGGGGGTTTTCCAAAGGGTGTAGTGGCTGGACAAATAGTGTTAGGGTTAGGGTTAGGCACTAGTTAATGGGCTTTGGGCCTATTTGGCTAGTTATTGGTTTAATGATTAATCACAAGTCATGGCTTATGACTTAAAAGTCTAACTCAAGTCAAATAACCATACCATGGGTCAACTCTAGTCTAACTAGGGTTGCATAACCTAACTAAGTCCAAACTCAACTAGGGTTAGCTCCTAGGTTAGTCTACCATGGTCATTGCTAGTCAAAGTCAACCTAGTCAACCCTCATTCAAACAATTCCAAAATAATTTCTAAAAATTCCCATAAATTCAAATAAATCCTAAAATGGCCAAAATACCCTCTAGGCTAAAATGTACTAGTCAAATATCCTAATCACATGGCTAGGCTCTAAGGTTACACTAGTCAAACACCAAAATCATAAGTCATGATTTAAAATAGTTTTAAAATGATTAAAAATCACCAAAAATCATATTATCATTTAAATATCATAATTAAATAAATTAAAATATAAAATTTCAAAATTACCCTCATTTTAGAAACTGGGTGTTACAAGTCTATCCACCTTAGAAAAATTTTGTCCTCGAAATTAAAATGGCAGTAGTCTTCTAGGTTAAACACCCCACAATCAAAGTCTCAAACATACCGTCAGATAATCATATGCGTCTGTCTAAAATTATGATACTCAGAATCTTTGTCATACTAGTGAGCAAGGCTACGATAATCACAGAGTCCTCGACTAAGGTACATACCTCTAGAATTATGGTATTTAAAATTTTTGCATTGCCGCATGCTTGACAGCGAAAACCTTAAATTCCCACACCCGAGAAATACATCCCAAATCTGACTATATGTCCTCACAATGCCAGCTATCATGACTACAGAAGACTCTAGATCCCATAACTTAGGCGACCTAGCCCATACGACTTATCTCGAAAGAAAACCAAATCGAAAAGAATGCCAGATCAAAACTTATCAACATTTAAGGAAACAGATAAGAACAGATGGAATTGAATTTCAAGATAGATATAATGAGGCAAGGTGGGGATGTAATCGAAAAGAACAGAACCCGCAAGCACCTCTCCCACTGCCTGAGCACCCTCGACTGTCATGGTGTAAGCTCGCCCCTGCCAGCCTCCTCCAGCCTGATGCTAATACTGCACAAATCTCTGTTGCTGCGTCGGTAACGGTCCCCGCTGCTGACCTACCGGAGCCTTGGCTCCTCCTCCTGGTGCTATGCCTATTTACTGGGAACACTCCCTCAGCTGGTGGTTCGCTGCTCCATATAGTAGGCACCTGCCCAGCCACTTCCTGCACTCACCCCATCCATGCCGCGGCTTCTTGCAGTAGGGGCAACTGACTGCCTGCTATCTGGGTGCCTGATGTTGTCTGGCTGCTGCTGTCCCTACTGATGGCCGTGACCCTGGAACTACTACTGAAACTGATGATGAACGTGCGGCCTCTTGGCCGATCCTCTGCTACTGCTGCCTCCCTGGGAGTCTCGCCCCCTCTTGAGCCTAAGCTCAAGATCATCCTTTGCAGCTAAAGCGTCCACCAGGATCTCTTCATAGGTAGCGGTGCAGGCGTTCTTGGTGTAGGACTTGACCTCCTTTACCAAGCCCTTCCGGAACCTCCGGGCCTTCGTCGTCTCTGATAAGTCCTCCATAAATCTGCTCGGGCGGCAGAACTCTCCTGCGTACTCCTCCACGGACTGGATCCCCTGGACTAGGGCCTCGAACTAGGTCTCGAGGGCTCCCAGCGCTGCGTCTTGAAAGAACTTCTCCTTGAACAGCTTCTTGAATGCTGCCCAAGTCTGTCCTGCTGTACCGACCCTCGGGTCGGTCTGGTACCATGTACTGGCCAGATCCTGCATCATGCTGGCCGCTGCCTCTATCTGGAGCCTCGTCGGGATCTCAGCCAACCTGAAAATCTCCTCCATATGCTCGATCCACTCATCGGCATACAAGATCCCCTCTCTCCTTCGGAAGTCTCTCGGGTGCATCTTCTGGAAATCTTGGATGCCCTTCTCCCGTGGCTGGTACGGCTGCGGGGCTGCCGCTGGCTGAGCTAAGACTTTCTCTACTGCGGTCATTGCCAGCTCAATGCCTCGTGTGAGCTCTGTGGTGTGCCTCTATTGCTGGGTCTGCTGACCCTCCATGTACTGCCGAAAAAAGGCTAAAAGCTGAACGACATCAACTGTCCCTGCAGGTGGCTGCTGCTGCTGAAGAAGTACATCCAGAATCACCGGACTCGGCTCATGCCTCACTGCTGGTGGGGCTCCTCTAAAAACTGCTGAAATGCCTACCCCAGCTGGCATGACTGGGGCTGCGGTACCAGGGGCTGGCTGCTGAGTATGAGAGGTGGCAGACCTCTCATCGGCGTCCCCCTGGCCCTGGCGATGCGATCGCGTCTCAACCATCCTAGAGACACAGATCAAAAGGAAACAATTGCTGAGAATGAGTCGAAGTATCAAAGGAGGACAGTTTAAATTCAAGAAAGACAATAAGTGGCAAAATGTAGATATACGGAATCTGAATAAGAGTTTTTCCTATTTGGAATTGAGTACCTTCAAAAATATCCCTATCCTACTGCAGACTGTAGTGATACTCTAGTTCGAATACCACTACATAACTCGACCTGCATGGGCCACCACTAAAAACGTGTCACGACCCGCACCCACTGAGAGGGTACGAGTACGTAACAACGCCCAGCCTACGCCACAGTGTCGGTGATAGAACGCTGTCCTAGGTCAATCATCTAACAATATAAAGGTACCTGTACAGTATATACACTCCGAATGGAGGTGACATAACAGAACAGTCTCAATCACATCTAAGGCAGATACAGAATAGTAAGGGTAGATAGAGAGATCAAAAGCACGATGTAATACAAATGAGAGAGAAAATCTAAATGTCTAGATAACAACTCAAGAACATCTAGCTCAATACAAGTCTCTAATATAACAACATCTCAGAAGAACAACTGAAAATCAAATAACAATGCTGAAAAAAAACTAAAGCCTAGCTATCTAGCCTAGACTAAGGGAGTAGCATCCTGTACTGCAGCTGGGTCCTCCAGAGGAACCAAGTCGCAGGTGTCGTCTAATCCTGCTCCGTAATAGGTGGTACATAGGGCCTCCTCCTCATCCTCTGTAATATTTTCAACAGGTCCAGTCAGGACAGGAGCGAGTACAGTACATCTTAACATATCATAGCAGGTTAGAAAATATAATCATGTAGTAAAGTAAGATACATGAACTGAAGAAATACAGTATGTAAACAGAGAGAGAAACTGTAATAGAAATATCTACTATACATAGAGAACTAATAGTGACTAGTGAGTCAGAGTAAAATATAAACATGTGAATAGCATAGGAGATTCATGACTACAGCTAAGAGAGTGATTCATGACTACAGCTACTTGGATAATATTCACATGTCTATTTCTACTCCCCCATCCCCAATCAATACACAAAGATCTGTTCAAGTTATGTTAAGATTCGTGAAACTTCACATGGCTCATAAAAATGAGTGATACGTGAAGGTGATTCATGATGGCTCTGTGAACATGAGAGTACATGTGTCACAAGCGATTCGTGAATCAGAGGAAGCATAGAGATACGTGATGATTCGTGAAACGCACAAAACATACAGTATCCGATGCTGCCGAGGGGGATAACATCTCATGAAAAGATCCATATAGTACCAATCCCTGTGACCAACGTGACAGTATCAAGTAAAGTAATTTAAAGCAGGAAAATAATTCTAAGTAGGATATGAAATGATCAGAGAATGTACTCGCCTGGTATCTGAGTATCCAACTGAAAAGTACTGTCCGAGGAGTGGTGTCTGGCTCCTATTTAGAACAGCACAAGTCACAACAAGTCCAGAATGGTAAAATGAAACACTACAATGCATTCTACATGAATCTAGGTCAAACTAGGCCAAAGTCAACTCTTGGTCAACTCTGGTCAATCCTAGAAGTCAAACTAGGTCAACTATGGTCAAACTAGGTCAAACAGGTCCACACTAGGTGAAACTATTCTACACTAGTCTAGCAAGTCTATTCTAGGTCTAATAAAGTTGTACAAGCCCAAACTAGGCTCACTAGTCAAACTGACTCACATACAGGCCATAGGCTATATCATGCCTATAGGCCATCACTAAAACATACACAAGTCAAATCTATATCTAAAACCTAACACTCATGATATATATTGTGTAATCTAACCATACACACATATATAAGAATACACATATATTGTTCACACACAATTATATGTATATGATACTTATATATATATATGCTAACATGACCTATACACCCAATGCCAATATCTATATTAGATACCTATATGATACACAAACTATATTATATATGCATATTATATATATATATATATATATATATATATATATATATATATATATATATATATATATATATACACTACATTTACATATATCTACAATAGGATATATAGAGAGGGTGTGTGTGTGAGTGTCACATGAGAGTGTGAGGGTGTGTGATGCCATGTGTGTGTAGAGGGCAGTGAGGGAACTGTGAGTGAAACAAGAGTGTATGTGTGTGATGGGGTGTCTACAAATATGTGTGTGAGTGTTGTGTGAGAGGGAAAAGTGTGTGAGAGGGAAAGGACAGTGTGTGAATGATACACTAGTGTGCACAAGTGTATAGAACATATGACATGAACTCATCATATGTCAGCAAATACATATGTAAAAGAACCTACAATTTCAGGTTTTCAATAAAACTTAGGAAACCAATTCATGACATGAATCACACCCACACAGTCACCTATTCTCAGATTTTCTAAAACCAAAACAAACTCATATTTTAGTTCTTAACAACATGAAGGTTAGTTTTCAGTTTAAAGGGAAAGAGAACACTTAGAAGTCTCAGGTTTTAAGTTCAGTTTTTTCACAAACCAGTCCACACATATATCACTCCCCATTTGAAATCAAATCACAACCATTCCAACCTAAAATTGACACACATGCAGAATTCATATAGGAGGACTATAAGAGGGACTTAAAAATGTGACTAGCAACAATTAAATTGATTAAAAGGTCTGTCGAAGTCATATTCAAAACTGGAAGAAAAGAAACAGTGGGTGAACTTGTATCAGACTTCAAAAACAGTCCATCTATTGACAGTTTCTCATGTCAAAAACGACATCCAAACCCCACAATTACAACCCATAAATTAGCATACAAGTAGATTATATATAGGTAGGGATTTATACTTGTAATTAACAGCATTATGATTGATCAAAAAGGATGATAAATCTCAATAAAAAACTAGAACTGATAATATAGTGTATTTCGAGTTTTTTGGGGAAAAAGGAATTTAATCAACTAATTGAACTAAAATGCTAACTTAATGGTTGGTAATCCAAATATTATGTGTGAAGGTGTCTCTGGAAGTGTCAAGTGTCCACCATGTAGACACAACCGTGTCCAAGATAAAAAATTCCCAAAACAGTGCACTGAGCCACATACACAGACAGTGCGTCGTGCACAGGTGCACGCGTGTCGTGCACTCGACACGACGCGAACTGGCCCACGTGCACGTGTCAGTGGGTGCGCCTAGGGTAGACCTAGGTGTGTGTCACCCTGATTCGTGTCAGTGCGTGTCGTGTCCAAAAATACAGGGCCGTATCAGTGGCTAATTACACACTGTGCACAGATCAGTGAGAAATCAGTGCACGACTGATTTCTCTCCAACCTGACCACGAAACCTAGTGAAAATTGGGGAGCGTGATGACAGAAGGTGCCCCAAGGATCCTCTAAAGTTTTGTGTCAAAACTCGCCGTGTCGTGTCCTGTGGAGACCCCGAGTGGCAGGGGATCCGCTAGGCCGCGCGCGAGCGTGTGCAGCACATGTGCACGCGTGTCCAAAATGACATGACACGTGCACGAATCCATCCCAGTAAATCACAATCGTGTAAGCGACATCAAAACACAATTTTTCATTCAAAAAATATCTCAAAAATAACACAAAAGTTCCTCGGTGGCATTTTCACAAACACATTCATAGGGACACTGATACGTGTCCAAATAGGACACGAAATGGACCCAAAATCTAGGGTTTCCTATTCCTACAGTTAGGTTAGGCCTAGGGATCCCTAGATATGCAATAAAACTAGAATTTCATGGTGAAAATAGGAAGTTACCTCTATGTATCAAAACCCTCAAAAAGCTCTAATAAGAGATGTTCTTCTTGATGGTGAAACTCCTCCAAAGTGATTTGAATCTGAGAATGAAATGTAATAACAGCAAGAAAACTAAAATTAAAACCTATTGCAATTTGTTTGGATTAAAAATGAGGTAAAATAGATTTTCTAGGGATTTTTGAAGTAGGGAAAATACCTCTTTCTAAACTTGCTCCTTCCTAAAGAGGCTAGCGCTAAATGGAGGAGAATATTTATAGGAGGGGGTTTCCCAAAGGGTGTAGTGGCTGGACAAATAGTGTTAGGGTTAGGGTTATGCACTAGTTAATGGGCTTTGGGCCTATTTGGCTAGTTATTGGTTTAATGATTAATCACAAGTCATGGCTTATGACTTAAAAGTCTAACTCAGGTCAAATAACCATACCATGGGTCAACTCTAGTCTAACTAGGGTTGCATAACCTAACCAAGTCCAAACTCAACTAGGGTTAGCTCCTAGGTTAGTCTACCATGGTCATTGCTAGTCAAAGTCAACCCTCATTCAAACAATTCCAAAATAATTTCTAAAAATTCCCATAAATTCAAATAAATCCTAAAATGGACAAAATACCCTCTAGGCTAAAATGTACTAGTCAAATATCCTAATCACATGGCTAGGCTCTAAGGTTATACTAGTCAAACACCAAAATCATAAGTCATGATTTAAAATAGTTTTAAAATGATTAAAAATCACCAAAAATCATATTATCATTTAAATATCATAATTAAATAAATTAAAATATAAAATTTTAAAATTACCCTCATTTCAGAAACTGGGTGTTACACTAAATTCTTACAGCAAAAGAGAATTTAAATAGGCAATTCTAATTTACGATATAAGGTTTATATCTAATAAAGCAAAAGAAAATTAAAAGTTCATCATGATCAAAGCCTTAATTATAGGTAAGCCTAACTTACCAAGTGAATGGTATATCCACATCGGATCATATCGTCATATCAAAGATAAGAGTGTACCTATAAGGAGCTAGCAGGCTATCTAAATTTAATGATTCTAAATTGCATGGCCTATCTAATAATCTTAACTACTCAACGGTCAATTTGAACATGGGACTCCTAGTCCTAGTTATTCTCCTAAATTATTTTAATCCTAATTGTGAATGAGCATTTCTTGGGCGCAGGCACACAATGGTACGACTAACTTAAGTACCATCACGAGTTCGTAATCTTTTGCAAAAACTGACCTGCATGGGCCACCACAAAAACTTGTCATGACCCGCACCCGCTTTTCGGATACGAGACATGTCCAAGGCAGCCTACGCCGCAGAGTCGGCGGTAGAACGCTGTCAAGCCCGCAAGAAAAAATTGCTCAAAATATACATTATTGCTCATTCATATTTCTACATTTTATTGCAATATTTACAACATTTATATTTAAAGGAAAATACAAGGTTCTCACACTTAATGAAAATGACAACTAGTTCTACTATCTAGGTCGGCCTCAGCATACCCATGTCCTTCCAGTGCTAAGAGTGATTGCGGCTAAACCTGAAAAATGTTGGTTTCCAGTCAGGAATGGAACAAGTACACAAACCGACGGCAATACAAAAATACAATAGAATTAACAAGACATGAAAATAACATATGAGAGATAAAAACGGGAAGATAACTGATGACATAGCACGATAGAGAAATAAAGGAAAAATAAAAAACATCTACCTAGGTGATGTAAAATATCCTTTTCGACATGTGAACGGCTAGGGGTAAATCTGGCTCACTGCACGTGTCATGTGCAGCTACTATCATACAAGAATAGACATTTTGGGAATATTTCTGGGTAGTCCACATGTTTACTAAGATATTTCCCCTCTCGACTACTCCGTGTGACGAGCGTGTCAACAAACAGCAAGATATATGTATAAACATGAAATAAAAAGACTACTATGAATCGAAAGCAATCAGAAAGTGTACTTGTCTGAGGTCCTTAGCTGGTGAACCCAATAATAATATACCACTCAATGAGCCACAATCAGTCAACACATGCAGAAGTCTCCAGATGCTGAAATAAATAGTACCAACATTCTCAGAATAGTCAAATTAGCTAGGATTGCCTGTCCTTAAGTCCAATTCTGGGTACATGAGCAAAACGGTAATTTCGGGCAAAAACGATGTCCGCCGTTGGACCCGCTTTGCACCGAAAAGCGTGCCAGAGTCTACGTTCTCTAAAGTCGTCAAACTACATGTCTATGGATTCGGTTTTCTGATATGAACCCAAACGTATGTCCAGAGTTGGATTCCGGCGGGCCGTGCACAAAATCGCCCGTTGAGTGGGACCGTGGGGCCCGCAAAACGACGTACGATTCAACTGTTTCAGAATTAGACCAAACTTGGCACACAGGACCAGAAAAATGATATGGTCCTGTTGGCGCAAGTTTCGTCTCGATCTGACGAGCGTACACGAAGTAATTGAGAAACTTGCACAGAGGCCGATACGGTAAATTTTGACGGATACGCATCAAATTCGTCGCGCACACACGACCAATTTGAATTCCGTCAAAGCCTACACGACCACGAAGCCGTTACGCACCTTTCGATACCTTCGGTTCGTGACCACGTCGCCCGAAATGACGGGACGCACGTCGTATCGTTGGTTTTTGTGATTTTCAAAACATATTTTTCTGTAACTTTACCATCCAATTACTCATTATACCGTGAACGAAAAATTAATCTATCTGAAGGGTTTTGTTTTCCTATATGCTGTCTAAATAATTGTTCAAATAGAATTCTAAACTGGACATTGGTTTGACCAGAAACGACCTCCCAATATGGGTATTTGGACTGGGTTTTAGTCTGTTTGTAAGCAGGTTTTTCCGAGTTTTGGCACTCGATTTACCACGCATACATCGCTAAATAATTACATCTACTTGAAGGGAGACAAAGAGGGTTAGGTTATCGGATTGCCTGCGAAGACGGTTCGACCATTGGTCGATCGAGCGCAACAAAAAGCTATCGCGAAGTCGGTCTTTCGTGGCTGTGATCGCTGCTGTCCCAGTCCGAGCGGCTTGCACGCTCGCTCGCTCCAGCGCGGCCGCGGCTGCTTGGCCGACCGCCGACGACGTGCGGCGGCACGCAGGGAAGAGGCGCACGGGGTCGGGCTAAGGAATTAGGGTTTTGTGAAAAGTTCTTCTCCATTTGATCTATCGAGTATTTATTTACGATTACACAACCGGGTCGAACGGGGACTCAGCCTGCTCTGTAGGAAGTTTTAGCTCCCAGGCTTCACTTGGTTTGGTTGTAGGCACGTGGGCCTGGGACTGTATGGGCTGGGGTATTGCTCGGATTGGCCTGTTGCATTACTCTATATATAATTAATTTACATATATATTTTTATATATATACTTATATATATATACATACAAATATATTTATATCTATACACAAACACACATATAACTATGTACATAAATATTTACACCCATATATATTTATATATACACATACATATATACGCGTATACATATATATTTATATATACACACACATATACGCATATACATATATATTTATATATACACACATATAATATTTATTCTTATATTCATACACCAATATATTATGTATATATTTTTTTTCTTATAACAATTAATACATATCTATATATATGGATATATTCCCTAACCAAAATATTAATAATAATAATAACAACAACAAAATACCATAACTAATAATAATGCTAATATTATGTAATAATCACCTCAATAACTTAATAATAAATAATAATAATCAAAATGCAATATATTTATAATGGTGTATATACCTTTTATGTACAGTCTAAAATCACCATCTAAATAAAATAATTAATAAAAATAAAATATTTCAAAATTTTGGGAAGGGGAGCTACAAAGTAAAGTAATTTAAAGCAGGAGAATAATTCTAACAGGATATGAAATGATCAAAGAATGTACTCGCCTGTATCCTGAGTATCTGAAGAATATCTACTGTCCGTGGAGTGGTGTCTGTCTCCTATAGAACAGTACAAGTCACTATAAGTCTAAAATGATAATAAGATGCAATTCAATGCATTCTATATGAATCTAGGTCAATCTAGACCAAAGTCAACTCTTGGTCAACTCCAGTCAACTATACTAGTCAAGGCTAGGTCAACTAGGTCAAGTCCTAACCCAAACGAGTCTAACAAGTCTCACTAGGCCTAACCAAGCCTAGTCTAGCAATCAAGCACAATCCCAAAGTCACAGAGCAAACACATTATATATATATATATATATATATATATATATATATATATATATATATATATATATATATATGTATATATATACTCATCCAAGCATTCATATAGTGTCTATACACATTACATACCTAACATGTCATCATGCATACATAATTCATATATTGCATTTATATTTAAACTGTATGTATCACATTATATATACATAAATAACATGCATTCCTATTTATACCTAACATGATACCCACATTCATATATGTATATATATATCATACACATATTCGAACATGACCTTAGGCCTATATATATAATTCACATATACAACCTCATATCCCTCAACCCCATATACTAAGATATGTGCATATAGTTGCCACTATCTAACCCAACTGAGACCTTACTAGAGGCCCAGGATTACTCTCTGTTTTCAGCAAAGAAAGGGGGGTCTCAGTTATCAGTGTTAGGTGGTGTGTGTAAATACATGGCAGTTTAGATAGGAATCTGGGTGTGTGATAAAGTGTATATATTGTTACAGGAAAGTTTGTGTGTAACCTGTTAGAAAATAATGAAATATCTCAGGATTTGTACAATGGTGTGTGACAGACAATTGTGTGTCAAATGGCAGTTTGTTATTACAATGCAATGGGTTAACATGGTGACTAACATAAAAATCTGTTTTAGAAATGGAATAAACATTGCAATTACCAAATCAAATCAGTGAACTTCAAGTAACCTGGGGATTCTCTGGTTTTTCAGGACTCAACGGTGTTTCAGTCCAGATTTCAGTTAGAAAACTTTGTGTGATAGGAACTTGTGCATTGTCATGTGTGTGTGTGTTTAGATATTTCATGTGTGTGTGAGTCAAACTCATATGTGTGTGTCATGATACACGTGTGTGTGTGTGTGTGTTATGAGAGGGTGAGCTATGTGTTCAGGATTTTGTGTGTAGGTGTGTGAAGTAACATAGGTTTCAGAAATGTGTGAATGAGTGACTGTGTGTGTATGAGTGATTAGGATTGTGTGTGGATAATGTGAGGAAAAATCAGGAGTAGGTTTCAGTTTTCCTGAAACAGTGATAGGAAATCCCCCAATCCAATACACAAAACCCATTTCAAAGATTCCTAGCATTGTACAGATCAAAGTGAACATGTACAACTCTCATCAAACATGTAGGTAACTAATTCCTACATTAACAGTATCCTCACAGTTAATAAAAACACATTTAAAACCAAAAATCAGTTTCCAGTTTTCGTATCAGCCTATTGCATCAAAAATATGGAAAAACTTCATTCGAAACCGATTCTCGAACACCCAACACAATGCCAACATTACATTAACCTAATCCATCTGTGGGTGAACCTATCTACTCATTTAATCATCATAAAAACAGTTAATAATCAATTTAAAAAAACAGAAACCCCATTTCCTGCACGTATCAGTGAAGTATCATAGCACATAGGGAATTCGAAATTTTGAATTCAAATAGCCATTAAAATCATAAATAACAAGTTGGTACTAGGTGCCACACATGTTAGGGTACTAGGTAGGGTCTTCGTGTCCAAGAATTGGACACGAATCGTGTCTAAAATAACACATGAACACAACACCCGACAGTACACAAATAATCGTCGTGCACGCGTGCACGCGCGTCTAACACACGACACGACATAACTCGTGTTCGTGTCCAGAGGTGCGCCTAGGGTAGGTCTAGGACTATGTCATCCTGATATGTGTCCACGTGACACACAGACACGACACAAACTTCGTGTCAGCCGTGCCTGTGCACGCATACATCCGCCCGCGCGCGACAGCGCGCGACCAGTACAATCGTAATTTTTCCACGTGTACACCACGAGATGGTCCCAAATTTTGGGAGCATGGTGGCAGACATTGCCCCTTGCTTCCCCCAAAATTTTAGGTCATGACGTGTCCTGTATCCCGAGATACAGCCCCCGAGATGCAGGACACGGCCCAAGGGCTCGTGCTGCGTGTCCAGGTCAAATAACACGATACAAACGGATACAAAACACCATACAACCTTCACAAATATTAATACACTCACCTAGATCTACAAATCTATGCAATTACTTTTCAAAAATACGAAAATAGATTCCTATGTGGCATTTCTACAAACACCTATATTACTATTGTGATACGTGTCCGATACAGACACGAAACGGACACAAAATCCACCCAAACTCTAGGGACAGCTAGGGGACACTTAGGGCTAGCCTAATATGCAAAATAATCGGAATTAAAATACAATTTAAGGGGTTTTACCTATAGGTGCAATTTGCATGAAAAAGCTTCAAATGAGGGGGGGGGTTCTTCTTGATGGCCAAGTGCTCTAAATTGGTCCCAAACTGAAATGGATCTCCACCAACAATCCATAAACACCAATTAGAACCCAATGCAAATGACTAGGATGAAAAAGGAGGTTAAATGAATAAAATGGGAATTTTGAAGAAGGGAACAAACCTTGGTTTTTGTCAAATGGAGAAATAATATAAAAGAGGCAAGAACAATCAAGGAGGAGATTATTTATAGGGAGGGGAAGCCCTATGGCTGGTCCTAATGAATAAAATTAGGGTTAGGGTTACAAGTCATGGGCCATGGGCCAAGTTTCATAAGTCATGGAACCAATTCTAAGTCTCAAGCCTATGGACCAAATCACTAAGCCTTCTATTCAAGTCTTGATTCCTACATGACCAACTTAGATTGACTTAAGTTAGACTAGAGTCTTACCATGCTAATCAAGTCACCTTAACTACAGTCAACATCTAGGTTAATCTCTTAAGTCACAATTAGTAAAAGTCAAATCAACATCTAGGCTCTCCACCAACAGTCTCTACGGTTTCACTAGCTGCACATCAAATTCACAAGTCATAATATTTAAATAGTTTTAAAATGATTAAAAATCACTAAGAATCATATCATGATTTAAATATCATTAATAAAAGATTAAAATTATAAAATTTCAAAATTACCCTCATCTGGAAAACTGGGTGTTACAGTCTCATGTCAAGATTAGGTATAAGTACCAAAAAATCAAACAAAGGTCACTAACCATTCTAAGTGAATATGCAAGTTAAGAACAAACCTTCAATGCATGGACACTCTAGCTATAAATGGGATTGGCATATTCTCCTCTCTGGGCACTAGGGGCCTAAGAGCATAACGTTTCGCGAAATGATAGCAGCCATCAGTGACAATAGAAGAGCATAACGTTTCGCAAAATGACAGTGACCGACAATAATAGTGGGGTATCACCTACATCTCCGGTAGAGCTTACGGGTTACAAAAGAAAATGTGCAATCGTAGCCCATACGCTAAGGAATTATCCTTCCTACCCTATACTCCTATCTACATCGTATCCGCAACATAAAACCTCTAATAACTACTAAGTCTTCTAACATATATCCCTATTAGCAGTTATACCTAACGTACGGCCTGTACGTACTGGAGATCAGCCAATACACAAGTTCAAAATTTATATATGACTCACAACTCGTGGCATACAGGTGTCAAAGCTAATAAAGATATGATGATGCTTCATAAACATAAGGTGGTCTGCTAAAACTAGGTCAATATGCATAAATAAAGTAAAGTAATAAAAAATGGCTAACACAGTTGTTCGTACCTGAGTATGACTCAGACACACAGTTTTAATAAAAAAATATAATGAATAAATAACATGAATGCACATGTTGAAGTAAAATTAAACAAACAGTAAATATGGCAAGGTATATTGCCAGGAGGATGTGTGATGATTTGATGACGTCCAACAGGCAAACACATCAAGACATAGAAAGTAACAAAGGTGGGACTTCCGCAAATGTTTTCGGATACTGAAACAAATATTATCAATATTTTTGGAATAAAAAAAATAGCTAAGATAGACTACCCGTTAGTCCAATTCCGGACACATGTGCAAAATAATAATTTTGGATCAAAACGATGTCTGTCATTGGATGCACTTTCCACCGAAAAGTGTGCCAAATCTAATGGTCTTTGATGTCAACAAACTATAGGTATACAAGTTCAATTTTTTGATACGAACTCAGTGGTATGTCCAGATTTGGATTCCTATGAGCTGTGTGCAAAATCGTCCTGTGAATCGGATCGTAGGTCCTGCGAGATAACGATCCGATCAACTGTCTCAGAATCGGACCAAACTTGGCTTATAGGACCAAAAAAACACCATGAGTCCAATAGCACAAGTTTCATTGTGGTGTGCCGAGCGTGTACGAAGTAATTGGTTGATTTATAAAATTACTCATATGTTAGTTTCTGTCATGCCCCGATCCCGCAGGATCGTTCGTCCTCGCTTTGATCGCTGTGGGACCATTCATCCTCGCTTGGGCGTGATGCCATGCAAGCCTAAGTTGTGCTTGCACAAGGACAAGACTTTTATAATTATAAAATAGACCATTTAGACAATAACGCAGCGAAACATAGTTACAGAAATTGAAACAACAGCGGACACATTGTAAAATATAATTGAACACAGTAGTAGCAGGAACAAATTCTCTTTATTGATATCTTTTGAACATATTATAATGCTCTCATTGTCTCTTTGATACATGACATACTTGACTTACAATCTCTCAAAAACTTTACAGATTACAATAATTACGTTCTATACATTACGTCCCTTTATATACAAAAGCAACTCTTTAAACATATAACCATATCTCGAACAGAAAATCCATCTATGTGTATCTCTTCTGATTTTTGGCTCATGAGGATGAGGCTCAGGCTATCTCTTCATATCGTTCATTTCATCCATATTGCACCTGCAGGTAAGCTGTTTATGGGTCATTATATTAACGTACTGTGATGTGAACAAATGTTACATCATCTGAAACAATCACTAATTCATTTAGTGATAAAATATTTATGTGATATTGATCTTGCTACTTTTACCTATGTTCATTTTATACATTACAGAGTCAGACTACATATTTTGAAAATCATTTCAAAAACCAATATTTCATATCTTTCAATTCATAGTCTCTACGATTGGGTCCATTTCCAAGCATATTATCATTTTATCTCAATTGACAAGTGCAGCATATTTCATGAGTTATAATTATTTTATTTCTTTTGACGGGACAACATTTCTATGCGATATATTATTCTCTATAAGCAAATCATATTTAGAAAACTTAAGCAACATATGTATCACTTTTTTAGTGGTTCTTACCAAAGCTGTCAGTTCATCCCTGCATAAGACAAGGATTAGAAATAAACATGATAGAACCCATATTGTTCCATGTTCGCCTCTACATTTTTAGCTCTTAACAAAATCAATATCGACCCAATGCAAACTCGAATGGCAGGTGTGATTCAAGGCTCAGCTCTGCACTAATACATACGCATACCAACAGCTGTGACATCTACAGTTCAGCCCTGCACTGATACACACACATACAAGCAGCTGTGGCTCAAGGTTCAACTCTTCACCATTCAATACCTATCTATATGATGGCCTATGGGTCATTTCCCATGGTTAGCCGCTGTGACTCTTTGGTTTAGCTCATCGCTAGTAGACACAGATATTGATACCTTATGTGTAATGCCCTGTCCCACTCAATTCAACTAGAGGAATCAAAATACAACGACGTTTGGACTTAGCCATACAACAACTTGCTCGAAATCCCGTTCGGTTGAGGCAACTCCTCGCTCAGGTGGATGACTTAGGTGAACTTGCCTCAGCTTGACCTTCACATTAATAAGTGAAAGTTCTTACTATACTGAATAGTCTTGATAATAAAATAGATGAATCCATATAGCTAAGGGAATAATCCCATTGTGTCAAATGTGTATCGAACTTGAAAGTGTTAGCTTGTTGCCTAGATATCAATCCATAATAATTTTTAAAGTGGCACTCGGTCCTTCGACCACACGTATTGAGTTAAGCAAAGTTATGCTATGGGCTATCGACTTAACATTAAAGCAGACACGTTCCTACAGTCTCAATGCTATTCATAACAGGCACTATCCTACGGTTCAATGACTTGGTATACCTACACATTCCTATGGTCTCAAGGCTCGTCATATAGTGTATGACTTAGAAGGTAGTGTCCACAGAACACAATTGGTTTAAGTCACGAACCACGGTTGGTTCAATAATAAGTATGTCATGATCTACGACAATTATGGAATACATTTTGTTCAATTTAAGTAGGAAGGCTTGCAGTAGCCATTTTCTGGGTTTTAAAGAATGGAAAGTTCAGGCGACCATTTGTCGCTGAGGACATCCCTCGTTTGGGAGTCACCAATAAAGTATGAAAAGTATGGTTTATGAGCACGATTTGCAAAGGGTTCAGTCGTACCATAAATTAGGCCATGCATTTACGTGAGTCTAGATGTCCCCGTAGGTGCGCAGTCATAGATAACTTATGCACAAGGGTGATGTTTTTTCGGACGACAATTTGGGGCCACAGAACCGATCTGGCCATTGATGAAACATGGTATAGCTGATTCTGGATAGGCAACCAAGAATTCGATGGGCTTTCATTGTGGCTAGCTACCTGTATTGATCAACCCACCATCTCTCTTAGCCATGTCCAAGATAGCTAATTAATGCTAGCGACCTTTCATATAGATGAGTTGGTGTGCTAAGCGGTAATCTATATGCACGGTGTCGGTCGAGTCGCAAGAATGTGTAAGCATGGCACGGATGAATTAAGAAAATGGATGTACAGTGTTTGCCATTAAAATTATTTTGATTGAAATCTTAATACAAACAGAACAGTGATACAATATAGGACTTAGATGTAGTCCTAGGAGTACACTTTTGTTTAAGCTGGGTCCTTAGTGCCAATGGAGCGAGTGGTAATGCGTTGACTCCGTTGACCGGCTGACGACGGTTATCGGTTCTCTGAAGGTGTTGATTGCTCTGGGTGCTGGAGCTTGCTGAGAGGAGGAAGACGTTGAGTGTCTAGAACTGCCTCTCGGTGATTCTCTATTGTCGATTCTCTCTGTGTTGTGAGTCTTCTGTTCTGAGTCTCTGTGTGTGTGAAGGAGATGATCCTTCTATTTATAGTTTTGCAGGCTGGCTGCTCATGTACGCATGCAGGATGCGCCGGTGTGGGGATGCCACGTGGAGGTCACTGATGGAGGCGCACGGATGCTGTGCCCTGATCGAGGGGGAGAACTCTTCATACTGCTGTTGTGAGCCGGCACGTAGCAGAGAGAAGATCTTTCCGTTGCTGAAATCTTGGATGAGTTGAGTCAAAAGACACGTGTCGTCGACTCATGGTTCGAAGATCTCGGATTTGGTGGAGAGAAGTGATCTGGTGAGCTGTGCCTTGGATTGGGCGCAGGAGGAGGCTGCGGCTCATAACCTTTAGGAGTTACAAACCATTTGGGGCGCATGGCTTTTGAGACGCATGCAGGCGACTTTCCTTCTGTCTTTCGGGATCAGAGAGCAGTCTGAGGCGCATGGCTTTTGAGGCGCATACTGATTTGGACGCATGGCCGTAAAGGCGCATGCTGATGGTGGAGTGGCCACGTGGCAGTAGCCGTCGAAATAAAGTCATAATGATGCTGACGTTGCCGACGCTTCGTTTTCTGAATAAAGCTGTCAACTGTTCAGACTTTGGGAGGCGTGCTGCCAACTCTGTCAGTTCAGCATTTAATATTGGTGATGTTCGATGGACAGCTGAGTGGGCGCGTCGGTTGGCGTTCCACTCGGTATGGGGATGTGTGAGGGCGCACCCTCTGTAATGCGCCGAGTACTGTAGGGCGCGTCTGTGTGATGCGCCTGATGCCGAAGGGCGCGTCCGTGTGATGCGCTGTCTGGCTGGCGCATCGGACATGTCTTTTAATGATGCGGCTGTCTCGCTCTTCGAGTGCTATAAATAGCCGTTTGGCTGAATTCGAGGCGTCCGGTTCATCCATTTAATATAAATTTATTGCACGGAATTCGGAGGGCCATCCACTTGGCGCGTGGGTTTGATCTGCCCGGCCTATAAATAGTGGCATGGAGAGAAGATTTGCTTCTCATTCCCTCACGTACTTCCAACATGAACTTGAACATACGGGTGCATTCTGTTGACGAAGTGCTCCCGAGGGTGAAGATGAGACGCTGTGTTGTCTTCGATGCACTTGAAGGTGACTGTTACATCCAAAAGACGGAGTCGAGGGCTTCCGAGGCAGGCGGAAGGTGCCTGTTGCATCCAAAGATAGGGATGCTCGGGCCTCGTCTCCGTTATTCCGGAAGAGCCGTAGATCGGAATGGCGGTGCTAGGCTTTAGCCGCGGTTTCGATCACGGTCTTCCTTCGGCTTTGGAGGCTCTTTCGAAGCCTCCCCTGGCCACAGTATTTGCGGTGCTCTTCTCTTCCTTGGTTCCAGCCAGAGGGTTAAATGCTTTGCTTGGCGAAGCACTTATCAGGTGAGCCTGGCTGGAAGAGCGGCACATAACTGGGCTCTGCTCGGCCAGGTGAGCCTGGCTGGAAGAATTTGGCTGAAGGGATGCGCATAGCTGGGCTGCTGAAGGGATGCACACAACTGAGCTGGATGCACATGACTGAGCTACTGAAGATATGGTGGGATGCGCCTGGTTGGAAGTGCATGATGTCTGCTGCGCCTGACTGACAGCGCATGGTGACTGGCAGCGCATGATGACTGCTGCGCCTAACTGGAGGCGCATGGTAGCCGCTGGCTGTAGACTTAGGATCTTTTCTTTGTAGAAATTCTCCTTTGTACAACCTTTTCTAGACTTGTAATAGACTTTTATATATAAATAAAAGGTCCTTCTTCAAATGTCCATGGTTATTGACTTTACTGTGAAGTGTTCTGTGCGAGTCCTGGCGCATGTAGTGTCTGGCGCAAGGTCTTTCTGGTTGTGAAATTCCATGCTTCTACAAGACCCCCTTCAAAGTTTTCAAAACTTTTGAATAAGTTTTGGAATACTTTGAGTAAGAAGCATGGAGTTCAGGGAGCATGATTTCTGGGCGCATGCCTGTTCGAGCGCATGCTCTTCTCAGTTAATGATGATGGTGCCTCGGTAACCGAAAAGATTAATGATGATCTTTTGGTTTTATTTGCTGCTATCCTTGCAGAACCCGAGGCGACGGCTGAGATCATATGTCATCTGTTCACGCGTGCGACCAAGCCCTATAAATAGGTAAGAGTTGGAGAGAGAAAGGGTTCTTCTTCTCTGTGCCTCTGCTTCTTTAGAGTTTCTTCTTCAAAACCTTAACTTCTCCTTCCTCGAGAGAATGGCTCCCAAGAATCCTCGCGGTGCTGCCGGCAAGGGGAAGGAGAAAGCGAAGGAGTCCGCCGATGTTGCGGCGGCTGTCGTTCCCCGTCGGCCTGTCGAAGTTCGACCGGAGGTGGTTGGTAAGTCTCGTTGCCCGTACGCCAACGCACATAGGCCTTGAGTCTTTAATGATGTGCCGTGGTCTTTGCCCGCCGACGCGCATGGGTTTAAACCCTGGTAATGTGCCGAGGCTGCTGACGCGCATGGGTTCAAACCCTGATGATGCGCCGAGGCCATACTGCTGACGCGCATGGGTTCAAACCCTGATGATGTGCCGAGGCCATACTGCTGACGCGCATGGGTTCAAACCCTGATGATGCGCCGAGGCCATACTGCTGACGCGCATGGGTTCAAACCCTGATGATGCGCCGAGGCCATACTGCTGACGCGCATGGGTTCAAACCCTGATAATGTGCCGCAGTTTTCTCCTTTAGACACATTGTGTGTCCTCTTCTGACTTTTTCTGATCTTTTGCTAGTGTCGATGGCAATCCCGCTTTTGAGTGAAGTTCTCTTGGAGGCTGCCTTCAACCAAATGGGGGTAGAGCATAACGAGGAAGTGATAAACCCTGCTCAAGATGCTCTTATGCTGGATCAGCCTCCTGAGAGAATGACCCTAATCTGTGAACAGCAGCATTGGTTCCTCAAACGGATGATGGAGCGTGGAGTCGTTAAATCTTCCACATCTGATAAAGTGACCTTCCTGAAGCCTGAGTTTCTGTTTGGAGATCGTCTCACTTCTACTGACTCGTCAGTGCTGAAGGTCAAGGAGGACTGGTTCTTTACTGCGAATGGAGAGCATATGACTGTTAAGCAACTTGAACGTCAGTGGCCTTTGACGTCCTTCTGTCGCCTTGTTTCCCAGAGGAGGATGTCTTGGGAGATTACCCCTTCTCAGGGGGGAGCGGTGACTGGTGTCATCCAAATTGATTCTACTTCCGACCAAAGGGATGCTTTGACCGTTGTACGGTCTGGGTCTTCTTACACTTGGCGGACTTTACGTCCTGGGAGCCTCTACAGTGATGTACCAATTGATACGTTTGCTTATAGTGCTTCGACTTTTACA
Organism: Iris pallida; assembly: GCA_029216955.1. NCBI lineage: Eukaryota > Viridiplantae > Streptophyta > Magnoliopsida > Asparagales > Iridaceae > Iris > Iris pallida. Next base: position 622,523 of record JANAVB010025594.1, read on the forward strand.
CATCGTATATTTTTGATGGAACGTTCCTACCCGACAGGAGAGTTTCGGGTGGAGGGTTGGTGCCATTACGTCTCCAAATGGGATAAACTGACGCTCTGGATCTTGTCGCGGTTTCGGACTGAGCTCCGAGAGATCGGGTTGACTGCCGCAATCCGTGCTACCCAGGCGGGTGTTGACCTTAATAGGCACATGTTCCTCGCACTCCTGGAGATGTTTGATATTCATACCGGGACCTTCTTTACTCCGGTAGGGGAGTTAGGGCTCGCACTTCATGAGATGTATGAGGTGTCTAAACTCCCTTGGGGGTCGGAGCCCTATGAAGAGTACTTTCCAACCAATGAGGAACTTCAGGTCCTGGGGGACAGAGCTGATGAGATGACGGCCGTCTTCAAGGAAGTGGCGAGTCATCATTACTATGTGCAAAAAAGGAATAAAAGCGGGTCGCAGCCCCATGTGACCGCTTGGAGAGATTATGTCTTTAGACAAGACAAAGAGGATTCTTCGAAGTTTTCTACTCCGCCGGCGCTCTCTAGTAGCGAGGTGCTGTCCGAAATGAGCACGTTAGGGGAGAAGAATCCCCGAGGAAATGAAGACCAGCAGTCAGATGCACGCTCCTACAGCTGCTTCTGGCACCTTGCTTATCCAATGTCATCCAAGGCAGTTTTGGTCGCCTATCTGATGATATGGCTCCGGGATTACGTGTTCGCAGGTGGATCCGGTGCCGTCGAGAGGATGACTCGAAACTTAATCCTGCCAGCCGTAAAATTGGTCTTCGACCGGCGCTTGGCTCTCCTCCCCGCAATGGTATGTAACCTGCAGCGAGGTTTGCGAGAGTTTACTGGAAATGTGATTCATGATAGAGGCAGAAAAAATAACTTCCCGCGCGCCGAATTGCCGTTTCACTATTTGATGGGATGGCTGATTCTGCATCATCCCAGTGTGATGAGCCCAGGCTCGGAAGGAGATTATAAGGCTGGAGATGCATTCCTTCGTCGTTTCCATCGGAGGAGCTGGTCGTATACTGGTGTCCCGGTTTGTAGAAAGGTTTTATCCCGTCTTCAGGGTTGGAAGATCACCAAAGTTGGTCCCATCTATTTGGGTTTTGAGGCCAACGAGGATTTAAGGGACCTGGGCGAAGGTACCACCACTCTGCCTCAATGGGGATTCCGCTGGTTGCAAAGTATCCGGCCGTCCCATCTGGTGCACCGGAACAGGAATCAGTGCTACCTGGAACCATACTTGCCGAGCCGCTTTGTGCGGCAATTTGGTTATGCTCAGATGATGTTGGATAACCCCAGTAATACCCTGGGGTATGTTGGAAGTTTGTTGGATGGTGCACGAGCTTGGCATTACTATAATGCCGGATGTACCGGAGCTCATTTTACGTTGCCCGTCCCCGATCCGCGGCCGCCCATTCTTTACTCGGCCGCCAAATTTTACTGTGTTATGGCTGCCCCGCCCTTTGGATATGACAGGGAGACCAGCCGTATCGCAGGCATCCAGTTAGCAGCGACTGGGGATACGCCAGTGAAGGCCCGGCCGTATCGTCCGTCAAGGGTGGGTCAACGGAGTGCCCCCTCCGTATCACAAGCAGAACCCTCGGGCGATCGACCAAAACGATGTGCAGATACAGGGGCTGAATCTCTTGTGTCGAAGAAGCAGAAGAAGGCATCGTTACCGACGGTGTCATCGGATTCGGCGTCCGAAGAGGTAAGGACATCCTACTAAATCTGATTTTGGTTCCGCCACTTACGAGGCCCCATCTTCTTTTGTAGGAGCCGCTAAAAAGAAAACCTCGTACCCCAAAGTCGGGTGGGAGTCGGCGAGAAGAGATGGCGAGCTCGTCTGGAGTGCGTATCCCGCCGACAATGATGTCTCTCATGGAAGAAGATTCGGAGGATACTGTCATCGTAGAGGTTCCGGTATCCCCGGGTTATGTCAGGAGGGAACCTGAGGGTGCAGCAGCTTCCGAGGTGACGAAGGCCACAGCGGAGGCTTCACATATCGAAGGTTTAGCAAGTGCGCAGCTTCCTGGTGATGAAAAGGAATGGAGTTCATCATCTTCCGATGACATCGCTCCGGAGCTGCAGGAGTCTGTTGCGGGGGCAGCAGAAGCAGTGAGAATAGAGGAGAGGGTTGATTTCCCTCCTTGTCATGATGAAAGGAGGTCGGCTGAATCATTGCCAAATCCTTCCTTGGCTTCAACCATGGACATAGAGATGGCTACCGATCAGGCGGTAGCAACAGATTTTGTCCCTGTGGAGGGACTTGAGAAGAATGAGACCCTTCTGCCGGTCTTGTCTCCTAGGGCTGGCCAGGAGATAAATGTTGATCTCCCCGTTTTGCCGGGGGAGGTAGCTGATGCTGATAGAACGTCGGGGGTAGAAGAGGTGGCCGTCGACGTCGGTGATTTCTCCGGGCTTGAGAAGGGTAAGGATGTGGAACCCTCTGTTGCTCCTTCCACTTGGGGTACTATCACGACACATGTGCCGGCTCCTTCTGTTCCTTCGGCTCCTCGGGCTAGCATTCTGGCCCCTGTTGATGAAGAGCCTATTGCTGCCGAGGTTCAAACCTCTCAGATCGAGGTTGGCAGATCTTTCTCCGGTCCGCAAACTGTAGTAGCTCCCCCAACTCCTGCTATGACGCCGCAGGTGCTGGCGGATGCCGACGAGTATGTGAAGTTCCTCGTCGAGGGAGTGTACAAAATGCTGGAGAAAGGTGTATCTGCAGTGATGGATGGCAAGGGGAGCTTTGCGACAGCAAAAGCTTTGGCAATGCCATGTATCGAGCTGATCCGCATTCACCAAGGCCATGACCATATGGCCGAAATTCTGGAGGTTTCGGTGATTGAGCTGGACGAGCGGCTCACGGAACTGCAGCGCATCCAACAAAATGACCTCTCTGTCTTGATAGAAGCAGAGATAGGGAAGTTGATTGCTGAAATCGAGGCTTTCCATCGGGCCGATGTGAGCAGTTGGGAGCGTGAAGTGGCTGGGACTGAGGCTGCGGCGGAGCAGTTGTCTCAATCTATGGAGAAGACGACAGAAAAGCGGGCTGCGATGGACGCTAACATCGCAGAGGTTGATGCTCAGATGTGCCATCTTGAAAACCAGCGGGCCCAACTTCAACTAGAAGCTGATCGTGTCCTGGCTGAACACGTGGCATTCAAGCAGGAGGAAGCGACTCTTACTCAGCGGACCCTTGCTTTGGCTCAGCAGCGACGACAGCTTGATGAGAAGTATGAGAGTAAAACTTCCGCTGAGGCTGTCGGACTAATGCGTCAAGAAGCCGAGCTGCGAGTCCAGGCGACTGTGGAAACTCGCACTGCCGACCTGAGACGTCGTCAGAGAGCTTTCATCCCACCCTAGAGAGGATCGGGGACTGTAGCTTCTCTTCTTTTTATGTGTTTTTGCAACTCTTGCTGGGGAAATAGCGTATTTCTGTACTCCCTTTTTTTGAAAAAATAAAGAAATACACTATCTCTTTTTTTTTATGATGTGTTCATTTTTGATCTCATGAACTTGATGATTTATGTGGACCTATTATCTTTTGCGCACCTTGGTTTTTAGGTACAGATAATAAGTTTGAAGGAACCAACATGTTTGCTCAGAGGTAATGTGGACATGGCAATCATTAGGTTCAAATGATAGAATCTTCCTACTCAGAGGTATTTATGGACGTGGTAGGAATGATCCTGGGGGACACGCTGAACAACTCAGAGGTAATGTGGACGTGGAAGTTCTGCGATCAATGTACGACAACACAGGAGTTGTTTGTACGGGATGTTTACTCAGAGGTAATGTGGACGTGGTAAACATGAAGGATAGCGTAAGCTTACGAAATGTAAGATTGCGCTTTGTAGGATGTAGAGAGACAACTCAGAGGTAATGTGGACGTGGTTATCTTTCTACGGAAGGATGCCACGGAACAGCTGGGTTCCGGAAGCGTTTGATTTTTGTGAAAAGAGGTTGTTTGGGGAAATACATGTCTTGGAGGATGTCAAGAATAGTACTTCTTTAGGAACTTGCCGTTGATGGGCATCATGAACAAGTCCCCATTGGGTTTGGCGAGGCGGTAAGCACCGTTTGAGTATACCGTCTCAATGATGAAGGGTCCTTCCCATTTGGGCTCGAACTTCCCTGGTGTCTTGTGAGTTAACACCATTGGCCTTCTGACTGCTAAAACCAGGTCGCCAACTTGGAAAGTTCTTTGCTTGACCTTCTTGTTGAAAGCCTGTGATATACGGGCTTGGTAAAGTTCGATGCGTTGTTGAGCTAGGAGACGCTTTTCGTCAAGTGCCTCCAGTTCCCGCAGACGACGACGTTGATTGTCTTCTTCTGTGAGATCGTTTGTGATTGCCACGCGGAGCGAAGGTATCTGTATCTCGAGAGGCAGTACTGCTTCGCTCCCGTAGACCAGGGAGAATGGAGTGTTGCCTGTTGGGGTCCGTACCGTTGTGCGGTAGGCCCAAAGACATTCGCCGAGCTTTTCGTCCCAGTCGTGTTTGTTGGATGACACGACCTTTTTGAGCAGCCTGACGATAGTTTTGTTGAACGCCTCGGCCAATCCGTTTGCTGCCGGATTGTAGGCGGTTGAGGCCACATTTTGAATGCAATTCTTGTCACAGAACCTGCTGAAAATATGGCTGATGAACTGGGGACCATTGTCATGAATGATTCGCCTGGGTACTCCGAAACGGTAAATGACATGGTGTTTGATAAAGCTGACCACCCTGGAGCTTTTTACTTCTGCTAGTGGGACTGCTTCCGCCCATTTGGAGAAGTAATCGGTGATGGCCAGGATGAAACGATGTCCTCTTGATGAAGGAGGGGTGATTGGTCCTACAATGTCCATGCCCCAGGCTTCGAATAGCCAGGAGCCGACTATAGGATGTAGAGGTTCAGACGGTGTATGTATGAAGTCTGCATGAAGTTGGCATGCATGGCACTTCTTAGCATATTCCACTGCGTCGGCGGCCATGGTTGGCCAGTAGTAGCCCATACGTCGCAGTCGATCTTGCAACTTAGGACCTGGTTGGTGAGCTCCGCAAGTTCCGTCATGAGCTTCTCGAAGAGCTTCGGCCGCTTCTTCGTTAGACAGGCATCGAAGGAGAAGCCCGTCGAAGGAGCGTCGGTACAGCGTTTTAGTGGCTGTATCGTAGTAGAATCGAAGAGAGCGTCTCCTGACTGAGAGGGCTTCCTTCGGATCTTCCGGAAGGATTCCGTAGACGGCGAAGTCGATGAACGGGAATCTCCAGTCTCAGACATTAACATCGGTGTTTGTCGGCACGGCGTGAGCCATTTGCAAACATAGGTTGTTTCTGGGACAAATCAAGTCTCGGCCAGTTACCGTGACATAGTGTTGAGTCCCAAGGGGCGCGACCAATGAGGCTGCGAGGCCAGCCAGAGCGTCAGCCTCCAAGTTTTGTAGACGGGGTACATGTTCGATGAAGAACCCAGTGAAGGTTGAAATGATGTTCAATACAACTTCATGGTAAGGGATCAAATCTTCATGGCGAAACTCGTATTGCCCCCGAATCTGGTTTACGACGAGTTTCGAGTCGCCGTAGGCTTCCAGATGATCCACCCCCAGCTGTTGTGCTAGCTGGAGTCCCATGACGAGTGCGTTGTACTCAGCAACATTGTTGGAGCACGGCTTCGAAAGAGAGTATGCGCGCTGGATGACCAGCTGATCGGGGGAGACCAAGACTACCCCCACTCCTGCGATGATTTGGCCGTTGGGGCCCATTCTTGAAGCGCTATCGAAGAACATCCGCCAAATGAGGCTTCCTTCAGTGACGTTTGATTCTTGGACTTCATCCGGGATGTCTTCATAGAGTTTTGAAGATTCTGGGATGGGGTGTGCAGCTAAAAAGTCAGCCAGAGCCTGACCCTTGACTGCCTTCTGCGGGACAAACACCATGTTGTATGGCGTTAGTAGGATCGCCCATGTAGCCAGCCGGGAGTTTAATGACCCTGGCTTCGTCATGAGAACTCTGAGTGGATTGACTCGGGAGATGACGTGAATTGTCTGGCCCGAGACGTAATGACGAGTCTTCTGAATGGCAAATACCAAAGCCAAGCACTCCTTTTCAACGGGGTTGTATCGGTGTTCGGCCCCGATGAGTGTTCGACTGAGGTAGTAGATTGCCTGCTCGTAGCCTGCATCGCTGTTTTGAGCCAGTAAAGTGCCGAGGGAATGATCCATGGCACGGACGTAGATGAGGAATGGTTTGCCGGCGACAGGTGCCACTAGGACTGGCGGGCTTGTCAAGTAAGCCTTGATGTCGTCGAAAGCCTTTTGGTACTCCTCTGTCCAGACGTAAGAGACTTCCTTCTTCCTGAGTAAAGGGTTGACATTTACCGGAGAGGTTTGCTATGAACCTCCGGATGTATGCCAGACGTCCCTGTAAGCCCCGAAGTTCTCGAAGGTTCTTCGGAAGGTCCATGTTGAGGATGGCTTTAGTCTTCTCGGGATCGACATGAATGCCTTTTGCCGTGATGACAAAGCCCAAAAATTTGTCGCTAGAAATCCCCATGAAGGATTTAGCGGGGTTCTTTTGAGTTGATGTGCCCGCATGAGATCAAAGACCGTCCTTAGGTCCTGTAGGTGATCTCTTTTGAGGCGGCTCTTGACTGCGATGTCGTCAACATAGCACTCAACTGTCTTGCGAAGATGTTGACGGAAGATGGTACTCATCGCTCGTTGGTATGTTGCACCGGCATTCTTCAAGCCGAAGGGCATTACTGTGTAGCAGAAAACACCTTTCGGAGTCCTGAATGACGTGTATTTTGCGTCATCGGGGAACATCTTGATTTGATTGTAGCCTGAATACCCATCCATGAAGGACATGCGTTCAAAGCCACATGTGTTGTCGATCATTACATCGGTGATTGGGAGCGGAAATTCATCCTTCGGGCAAGCAGAGTTGAGATCCCTGAAGTCGATACAGACTCGTATCTTCCCGTTCTTCTTGGTGACAGGGACGACGTTGGCTACCCAGTCCGGGTATTGTTCCTCACGGATGAAGCCACTGGTCAAGAGCTTGTCCACCTCCTGATCGATGGCATTCATGATATCCGGGCGGAAGCGTCGCTGTTGTTGTTTGGTAGGTTTGGCATCTGGTAAGATGTTTAACCTATGCATCGCGATCTGTGGATCGAGACCCGGCATGTCTTCGTAGCTCCAGGCGAAGACGTCAATATACTCTTTAGCCAGTTGGACTAAAGATTCTCGGTCTTCTCCTTCCAAGCTTTTGCTGATAAAGATGGGTTTAGAAGAAGACCCATCCCCGAGGTCGATCTACTCGACTTCGTCTTCGGTGGGAGGTTCTCGTAACTCAAAACGAGAATCCCATTGTTCTCCTAGGCGTTGAGCCTAGGGTTCCTCTTCGAAGGGTTCCGGCGGTTGGTCTTCGCCTTCATCTTTCTGAGGTTGCGCCGATGTCATGTTAGCTGACAGCACTTTCCTAAAGACTGATCTGATACTGGTATCGGAATCCCACGTCGATGTTTCAGACGAGTGGGAATGTTCAATGTCTTCTGCGTCTGAACTCTCCGGAGTTGATGGCGGCGTGACATAGCCTAACCCCCGTCGAGTCCGATTGTAGTAATCCTGTGGCTTTCCATTGGGCATCGAAAGCCGGACAGGGAGATGCCGACCCTTGCCGTAGTTTAGGCCTTTGTTGCTTTTCAGGTCGTAGCCCATCTTTTGGATGATGCGCTTTGCCGTATCCGTGTACCGATAGACTTGTACTCTGCCGGTATCAGGTTCGGGCTCGATTGACGGGAGGTCCTGATGACGCTCGACTTTGCCCGAGATGATGGTGCCTTCGTCTCTGCTTCGTGGGGGGATTATGAAGACTCCTTGAGACGGGGCCACTCGATTATGGTGGACGGTCGTTATTTGTGTTTGCAACGACCGTAGAGCGTTGTCTAATGTATACATGGCATTCCAGTGTGGAAGACAAGAATAATTGAAAGACACTCTATTATTGATAAAGTGCGAGATTTTATCCCTTGGGATTACATTGTCTAAGGAGGGTGCGTCTACATCAGCAGAGATATATTCGCCAAGCTCCTCATCTGTAAGCACTGGGGCTGGATCAGGAGAGTCCTCCACCACTCTGACTTTGGGGTCTGAGAGGGTTATGTGAGCCCTCTCCGGTATCTTGGATGACTGCGGCGGCTTGCCTTTAAGACGCACCTTGAGAGGTTCCTCGGTTGCGCCTCCGATGAGTGGCGCCTTCCCTTGTAATTTTACCACCAGGGGAGCCGCTGTTTGAGGTGGCTTTCCCTTGAGGCGTATCTTCAGGGGAGCTTCGTGAGTCGGTGCTTTCCCTGATAGCTTGATGCTCATTGGAGGCGCCTTCTGGGGAGGCTTGCCCTTCAATCGGATTTTAAGGGGGCGTCGGGAGTCATTTTGGGCTCCAAGTCCGGCTCTGTTGCCGTCTCTGCTTCATCATCGGCGTCGTTGGCTTCCTCCTCGTCAAGTGGCTTGTACAAGTCGGAATCGGTGAAGTAGGCCTCAATCCCTTTGAAGGGATCGATATCTGCAAACTCCGTCCGGATGACGCCGTTGGTGGATACATATTTCATGCATTGGTGGAGCGTGGAGGGCACCACCATGTACTCATGTAACCATGGTCGTCCGAGTAAGATGTTGTAGTTGACCTCGACATCCACCACATAACAAGTCACCTCAGTTTTGAGGCTGCCGATGTGACACTTCAGCCGGATCTTGCCCAGTGCCTTGCTCTTGCTAGCGTTGAAGCCACTGATGGTCGTATTGGAGGGCGCCAGCCGGTACATTGGGATCCCTAGCTTTGATAGCAGCGCCTTTGGAATGATGCTTAGGGAAGACCCCGGATCGATCTGAATCCTGCTCACCATTACCGAACCGATGTACCCTGTGTAATACAACGGTCGGTTATGTCGGTGATGCTTGAGCAGCATGTCTTGTTGGGTGAAAGTTATATTTGGGATAACTTCATCCACACAATAACAGTGTGCACAAGTAGTTGGGAGGTCTTCAGGCTGCTTGATTTGACTGAGAAAGGATTCGGCATCCTTCAGAGCTTCGCAGAGAGCTTCTCGGGAGTCCTTGGAGAGACGCAGGAGCTCGAACAAAGACAAGCGTGCAGGAGTACTGGCCAGTTGTGCCAGAATGTCAAAATTGTGGGGCTTGGCTAGCCCCGAAGCATTTTCTTTCCGCAGAGGTCTGTCGAAACGGGCCTCCACTTGCTTTTGTTTATTGGCTGCTGAGGGCTTGGATGGACCCTCCTCAGGGATGGTGCCAGGAGGCACCACTTCGGCGGCAGCTTCACCGGGCTGGGAGTTCTGTTGTGCACGCGTCTGCACAGGAAGCGCCTCTTCCGTTGAAGAAGAGACCGTGCGGCAAGACTTGATCTTCCTGCCTTTTGCTTTGGAGGTAGGGCGTACCTCCGGTTGAGTTACCTCGGAGACGAGGTCGGGGTGAACCCAGAGGACCTCTCCTCGAGATGTGGTGAGTGGGACAAGTCCACTCACATTGTCACGGGTGGGTGGCAAGTTCACCACCTCCATTGTCGCCTTAGGGATGGGGACGACGCCATCTTGTGTGGTAGTCGGCGGCAAGGTGCCGAACTTAAGTGACACCACATTAGCTGACACCGTCTTCTCTTCGTAGTCGACGGAGATTACATCCGCATTGATCATGCACTGGATGTAATTTTTGAGGACGTAGCAGTCCTTAGTCGGGTGTCTGACAAACCGATGGTAGTGACAGTACCTCGGGTTGTCCACTTTCTCGACTTCATCGGGCCGCTTCGGGTCCGGAAGCTTGATCTTGTCACCCTGCTTCAGTATCTCAAAGAGTTGCAGGGTGTCGTCATCATTGAATGAATAAACCTCCTTGGGTCTCGGTGCCAGTGGAGGCTTTTGAGTAGGCGCAGATGCGCCTTCGAGGCATTAACAGTCAATGCCTGTTTCCCTTTGTTTCTCGTCCGAAGTTGTTGATTGCGGACTTTTTCCCCTTATCGTCAAAGGCGGGGAAGCTAACACCCAGAAGACGTGCATTGCCCGCCTTCTTCTCTGCAGCTTCAGCTTCGATGATTAGGGAGCTCCAGTCGGGAGGGGGAGTAGAGTTAAGCCAGAGCTTTACTGCAGGCAGCATGTTCATACTGCAAGCGGAGAGAAGCGCATGCTCTGGCATGCCTGGAGGTAGCCTGAAGCAGGCCTGACGGAAGCGTTCGATGAATGCCCGAACAGTTTCCTTGTCCTTCTGGCGTATCTCAATGAGAGACGCCATCGTCATGTCCTTCCCACCGTCGTAGAAGCGGTCGAGGAAGAGGCGTGTCAGGTCATCGAAGGACGATATGGAATTATCGGGGAGGCTGCAGTACCAGTCATACGCCACCCCTTTCAGGGCACCAACAAAGATGCTGGTGAGGAGCGCGTCCTCCTTCGGAAGATGCCCTGTCTGCGACTGGAAGTACGTCAGGTACCGTCGTGTAGAGTCCTTCCCGTCATACGGCGTGAGTGTTTGTGGTTTATACTTTGGGGGATAAACCACCTTGTTCCACTCAAGGGGATAAGGCTGGGGAATGCCCATCTTCTGGCGCTCCACCTGCCTGTTCTTGGACTCGAAGCGCTCCCGCAGATCTTTGATCATTTCGACCACGTCCTCCGTGGAGATAGGAGTCGGGGAAGGAGGTACCACCTGGAGTGGAGCGTTTGAGGGCTCCGACGTCCGGGGTGCTTCTGTGTCTGAGGGTGTTCGTTGGAGGGGCACACTCGACTCTCCATTGGCTCCTGGGTCGGGACCATTTGAAGGTGTCCTGATCAAGGCCGACCGCATCTCAAACACTGCTTGAGTCAGTGCTTGCATTGAGGCAGAGAGGGTTTTGAGTCCTCCCTCTAGCGAGTCTATGCGCTGGACAATGTCCTGTGGCGGCGCATCAGACTCAAGATCACCCCCGGTCATGTATACTGTCATGACACGGCCGGAAGTGGATGGATTAGTTGAGGCTTCGCTCTCATGTGGGGGAGTCACTTCTCCTGGTGTTTGGCCACCCCCAGCCACATTCTGGAGTTCGTCTTCGACAGGCGCATCTGCAAGGGTCTGACTGCCCTCAGCTCTGTCTTGAAGGGCCTCTTCGTTTCCAGCACTACCCCCGGCGGTGTCCTGGAGGACATCGTTATTTTGAGGGGCTTCAGGGAGGCCATCTTCGCCTTGATGAAGATCCGCCGCAGCTGTGCTTTGGACATCTTCGTCTTCGGAAGGAGGCTCGACAAGGGTCTGTCTACCCCCAGCTTCCCCCAAGAACTTCTTCCTCGATCGAGTACCTTCGAACACTCCAGAGGTCGAGACAGCTGCCTTGGTTTTTCCTCGGCTGGCTTTTGGATGAAGACGAGGAATTGGCAGTCGTCTTTCGGACAGATGAGGAGTTGAAGATCACGTTGCATGAAGCAACCTTTAGCTCCTCTTCTGCTGACACCTTCGTCCCAAGGCGAAGTCGGAGGGGTGTCGATGATTGTAGCCGTTGGAAGACCGACTGCTTTGGCGGTACTGCCGTCTTGCAACAGCAGTTGATGGTGACCACTGCACAAGTGTGCCCTGTGAGAGGCGCATCGTGCTTGTTGGTCAACTCTCCTGACCGGCGCTTGTGAGTGATCACGTTGCGCAGGTCGTTGGAGGAGAGTGCTACCCTCACACCCCTCTCAGGCGCATGGCAGGGCCAAGCGCCGGGGTGGTCGGGTAAGTACTGTGCCCCCTGATCTAATACCAAGCAGGCATCACGATCAGTAGTGGGGGAACCACAGCATTTGAAGTGACTTGAACGGACCTCAAATGCACAACCAGAGGAGGCACGGGAGTTCAAGACCACTGAGTTTGCCTCTCTCGGCTTGGTTGTGCACGCAGTGAATGCGCCCAAGCGAGATGAGGACTTTGAAGGTCGACTCGTTGTTGGTGCAAAAGCACTTGAGTCAACCTTGTACAGCTTGCCATCGGCAGCGCACGTGATCGTAAGCGCGTGCCTCTGGCCGGCTGCTGGGATAGCACGTTTGTGGCGTATGGCCCGTACCGCCTTGGATTTCTTTGTACCAGCCCGCTGGGGTGCATAGTACTCAGCATCCAAATTCTTCTCGCCATTACAGCGAGTGAGTCTGTCAAAGACAGAGGCTCTTTGTGGTGCACCAGAAGTGATGCGCGGGGCATTGGCTGCGCCCCTGCTCCGTCGACGTATCTTCCTCGCCTGAGAAGAAGATGGCTGGGGAACGTGGTCAGCCGCACGCTTCCCCGAGAGATGCGCTGCATCAGCGGGCGCACCTTGACTGCTGAGGACGTCAGCAGGAAGGGAAGGCTGGACGGGCGCATCCCCTTCAACGGTGGTGCCCGAGGCGTCGACTTTGCGCACCCAGACTGCGCGGGTCTTCTTCGGCTTCGAAGCCGCTTCGAAGGACTCGCACTTCCTTCAGAAATGAACTCCTCGTACGTCTGTTGATTGAGGCGCACTACCAGCGTCTTGTGGGAGGAGCCCACCTTCACGTCGTCGGCTTGTGACACAACCTTCTCGATAGAGGAGAAAGAAGTCCCCAGCAGAGTCGCCAGCTTGTTTGCCATTAAAATTGTTTGATTGAAATCTTAATACAAACAGAACAGTGATACAATATAGGACTTAGATGTAGTCCTAGGAGTACACTTTTGTTTAAGCTGGGTCCTTAGTGCCAATGGAGCGAGTGGTAATACGTTGACTCCGTTGACCGGCTGACGACGGTTATCGGTTCTCTGAAGGTGTTGATTGCTCTGGGTGCTGGAGCTTGCTGAGAGGAGGAAGACGTTGAGTGTCTAGAACTGTCTCTCGGTGATTCTCTATTGTCGATTCTCTCTGTGTTGTGAGTCTTCTGTTCTGAGTCTATGTGTGTGTGAAGGAGATGATCCTTCTATTTATAGTTTTGCAGGCTGGCTGCTCATGCACGCATGCAGGATGCGCCGGTGTGGGGATGCCACGTGGAGGTCGCTGATGGAGGCGCACGGATGCTGCGCCCTGATCGAGGGGGAGAACTCTTCATACTGCTGTTGTGAGCCGGCACGTAGCAGAGAAAAGATCTTTCCGTTGCTGAAATCTTGGATGAGTTGAGTCAAAAGACACGTGTCGTCGACTCATGGTTCGAAGATCTCGGATTTGGTGAAGAGAAGTGATCTGGTGAGCTGCGCCTTGGATTGGGCGCAAGAGGAGGCTGCGGCTCATAACCTTTAGGAGTTACAAACCATTTAGGGCGCATGGCTTTTGAGGCGCATGCAGGCGACTTTCCTTCTGTCTTTCGGGATCAGAGAGCAGTCTGAGGTGCATGGCTTTTGAGGCGCATACTAATTTAGATGCATGGCCGTAGAGGCGCAAGCTGATAGTGGAGTGGCCACGTGGCAGTAGCCGTCGAAATAAAGTCATGATGATGCTGACGTTGCCGACGCTTCGTTTTCTGAATAAAGCTGTCAACTGTTCAGACTTTGGGAGGCGTGCTGCCAACTCTGTCAGTTCAGTATTTAATGTTGGTGACGTTCGATGGACAGCTGAGTGGGCACGTCGGTTGGCGTTCCACTCGGTACGGGGATGTGTGAGGGCGCACCCTCTGTAATACGCCGAGTACTGTAGGGCGCGTCTGTGTGATGCGCCTGATGCCGAAGGGCGCGTCCGTGTGATGTGCTGTCTGGCTGGCGCATCGGACATGTCTTTTAATGATGCGGCTGTCTCGCTCTTCGAGTGCTATAAATAGCCGTTTGGCTGAATTCGAGGCGTCCGGTTCATCCATTTCATGTAAATTCATTGCACAGAATTCGGAGGGCCATCCACTTGGCGCGTGGGTTTGATCTGCCCGGCCTATAAATAGTGGCATGGAGAGAAGATTTGCTTCTCATTCCCTCACGTACTTCCAACATGAACTTGAACATGCGGGTGCATTCTGTTGACGAAGTGCTCCCGAGGGTGAAGATGAGATGCTGTGTTGTCTTCGATGCACTTGAAGGTGACTGTTACATCCAAAAGACGGAGTCGAGGGCTTCCGAGGCAGGCGGAAGGTGCCTGTTGCATCCAAAGATAGGGATGCTCGGGCCTCGTCTCCGTTATTCCGGAAGAGCCGTAGATCGGAATGGCGGTGCTAGGCTTTAGCCGCGGTTTCGATCACGGTCTTCCTTCGGCTTTGGAGGCTCTTTCGAAGCCTCCCCTGGCCACAGCATTTGCGGTGCTCTTCTTTTCCTTGGTTCCAGCCAGAGGGTTAAATGCTTTGCTTGGCGAAGCACTTATCAGGTGAGCCTGGCTGGAAGAGCGGCACATAACTGGGCTCTGCTCGGCCAGGTGAGCCTGGCTGGAAGAATTTGGCTGAAGGGATGCGCATAGCTGGGCTGCTGAAGGGATGCACACAACTGAGCTGGATGCACATGACTGAGCTGCTGAAGATATGGTGGGATGCGCCTGGTTGGAGGCGCATGATGTCTGCTGCGCCTGACTGACAGCGCATGGTGACTGACAGCGCATGATGACTGCTGCGCCTAACTGGAGGCGCATGGTGGCCGCTGGCTGTAGACTTAGGATCTTTCCTTTGTAGAAATTCTCTTTTGTACAACCTTTTCTAGACATGTAATAGACTTTTATATATAAATAAAAGGTCCTTCTTCAAATGTCCATGGTTATTGACTTTGCTGTGAAGTGTTCTGTGCGAGTCCTGGCGCATGTAGTGTCTGGCGCAAGGTCTTTCTGGTTGTGAAATTCCATGCTTCTACATATAGTCTCCACCACGATTATGGAGCCTAAGATTTAGCTATACGTAAAGACACGTGCTTCGACACTAGATGTGGCGTCGTATTTTGAGTCATTAGCACAAAATTACATAAGTTAATTTGGGATTGAGTCATTTTAGATGAATAGAAAAGACCGTATAGCAAGGTATGGTTAAGCCATACTGAGTTTCGAGACACGATCTCGATGTTGTTGTACAACTGAGTTTAATGGCACAACAACTGAGTTGCGAGGCACGACCTTGATGTAGAATCACAAAGGAGTTTCATGGCATGATTGCGTCATCGCATCACAAAATAGGCCATGAGTCTATGTCCTAAAACTGATCCTACGGCAAGATTAAAAGACAAAAAAAAAGTTCACTCACTAAAATGAACATATTAGTTTCGTATGGGTGGTCGAGGAGCTTACTTACCATTATTGTTGTGACTAATACCCAATCAATCTTCATGTGCACGTTCAGGTATCAGCTCACTCAGGGCGGAGCTCGCTTGGATGTGCTGAGGCATGAAGTTCCTTGGCGTTTCGAGGCGTACGGCCGCATATGAGTCTTCACCTATACGGGACATAATGTATGGATATCACCTTATGAAGCATCGGCAGGTGGCAAGCTTTGAATCTTTATATTTGTTGTGCCCCGTCCCGCTTAACTCAATCGGAGGAATCGAAATGCTAACGGCGTCCGGACTTAGCCATGCAACGGCTGCTCGAAGACCCGCTCAGTCAAGGCGACTCCTCGCTCAGGTGGGTGGCTTCGGTGAACTTGCCGCAACTTGGCCTTCGTACTAATAAAACGAAAGTTTTCAACTGCACAAGTAGGCTTGATAATAAAAGAAACGCATCCACATAGCTAAGGTAATAATCCCAACTTGGGTCGATTGAGTTAGAACCTGGAAAACGTCCTACGGTCGGCTTAGAAATGTTGTACGATGGCTTTCAAAATGACACTCGGTCCTTCGCCCTGTGGCTTGGGAGAAGGAAAATCGGACTTCGCCACAAAGTTATGAATTAGCCTAAGTCATAGACGTCGCCCGCATAAATGCTTAATAAAGCATGCACGATCCCATCGTCCAAGGCTTAGCCTAGCCTCTGCTCGTCCTACGGGTTAAGTTGCGTTACACGATTCCTGGCAAAAGTCTAGGCACCCAATAAACTTAGTTGTTCAAGTCGAACGCGTGCACGACACGTTTCTACAATACAGGGCTTAGCATAGCCCTTGCTCGTCCCGCTGGTTTAGTTGTTGCACGATTAAGTCAGGCAAGAGTTTTGTTGCGCTATCGAAGTCATAGCAAGCACTGTCCCATGTTTTCTGTGGTTGGCAAGTCGCATAGTCCTATGATCCCAAGGCTTGTCATATAAAGTATCATGACTTGAGCGATAGTGTCACTTAGAAAGCAAGTTGGTTTAAGGCACGAGCCACGGTAAGTTCAAGGGTAAGTATGACATGGTTAAAGAACACATGTTTGGTCCAAGTTAAGCTGGAAGACTACGCAGTAGTTGTTCCTTGGGTTTTAAAAGGATAAAAAGTTTACGCGACTGGTTGTCGCCGAGATCGGTCCCGCTACTTGGGAGTCTCGAAAGAAATATGGAAAGCACGGTCATGAATAAGGAAGGACATGGTAAATCGAGTTGAGTCTTGCATGGTCATTGGACAACTTGTCTACATGGATAGTTTTGTTCCTCAGACGGTACCTACGGCCACAGGATCGGTATGGCCTAAGAGGAACATGCCTACGGGACCCTCGGATGGTGTGCGACCTGACCTGAAGGGTGCATCATAGAGTGGGTAGTATGGGAAATTCGGCGAGTTCGTGCCTTATTGCATACGAACGTACCATATTATTCAATTAAGGTCCAAGATAGCTTGACATTGATAATGACTTTCATATAGATAAGTTGGCGTGATGAACGGCAATCCGTATGTAGTGCCCCGTCTCGCTCAGTCAATCGGAGAAATTGGAACGCCGACGGCGTTCGGACTTAGCCTTACAACGGCTGCTCGAAGACATCGCTCGGTCGAGGCGACCGCTCGCTCAGGTGGGGTAGTTTCGGTTAACTTGCCTCATCTTAGCCTTCACATAATAAATTGCATGTTTTCAACTTGCACAAGTAGGCTTGATAATAAAAGAGACGAATCCACATAGCTAAAGGAAATAATCCCGATGGGTCGAATTAAGTTAGAATATGGAAAGGTCCAACGGTCGGCTTAGAGTTGGTGCACGGCGTGCTTTGAAAATGACACTCAATCCTTCGTCCCGTGGCTTGGGAGAAGGAAAGTTGGTTGAGTAGGCGAAGTTATGACCGTAGCCTAAGTCATAGGCGTCGCCCACATGAATGCTTCATAAAGCATGTACGGTCCCATCATCCAAGGCTTGCATAGCCATGGCTTGCCCATGAGTTAAGTTGCATTGAGCGGCTTGTGACCTAAGTCTAGGCACCCGAGTGACTTGGTCGTTCAAGTCGAATGCGTGCACGGCACGATCCATTAAGGCAAAACTTGACGCAGCCTTTGCTCGTTAAGTTGTTGCGAAGTTAAGTTAGGCAAAGTTATGTCGGTCGACCTAAGACATTACAAGTACCGTCCCGCTCTTTTGCGATTTGTCAAAGTTATGTAGTCCCACGATCTCAAGGCCCGTCGACTTGGGCAGGAGTGTCGTGTAGAGCATGATTGGCTTAAGGCACGATGCATGGACTTAGTGTTTAAGGCAAGGACCACAATTGATTCAAAGTGAGTTTTGAGAAAGGACTATCAAATAGGCATTCATGAGTTGAAAAAAATAATAGGGTAAAAAGGAAAGAATGCTCGCGACCGTGGGTCATCGAGGGTCTCAAGAATAGAAGTCTTGAACTTGGTTTTAAAAGAGATGGCAACATTGGAAGAGGAATGACTGTGTGAGACGTCAGTTTGTGTCGAGTCTTACATGGTCATTGGAAAACTTGTCGACAAGGGTGAAGATTTCCTCGAGCGGCAACCCTGGGCCATGGGACCGACTTAGCCTAGGAGGAAACAAGTGTATAGCCGAGCTGGGAGTACGCTCCCGCTCAGGTTAGTCAGGAACTTTCAGCGGGGATCGCTACTTGCGTTGAAAGGTATCTCAAATAACAAAGCTATAAGTCCAGGTATAGCTTGTGATGCTAGTGACCTCATATAGGTGGGTCGAGACGGGCGGCAATCCGCGTGTGTGCCTTTGGATTGAGTCTAGTTGAATGTGTGTATGGTTGGAACATAATGTTTGGGCCTAAGATTTGGCTGCAACGTAGGCGACGTGCTTCGGCACGAGATGTGGCATCGAGTCTTAAGTGTTGGCATGTAAGTTGCATAAGTAAAGTTTAGGTCATTTTGAGTTTAAGTCAGTAAATTCCGCAACGCAAAGTCGGTCGAACGACACTTAGTCTACAAGTCTTGATTGGGTCAGTTGTCAATCAAAGTAGCAAGGGCCGCGAGGCGGCGATATGGTTTAGTCTCACTGAATTGCAAGGCACAGCCTCAATATGGGTTTCTAGCACGGTCACACGGAATTGGGTACTACCGTGTAGTTGCATCTCTGATTTTAAGCCATAAGGTAAGCACGACTTGATAGATTAACGTTGTTTAGCTGATGTTGGGTTGCAAGCATGGGATGGTCTAGAGACACGAAATATGCCAAGGCGCCGGTCCTAAAATAATCCTAAGACAAGAGTAAAAAAAAAATCAAAAGGGTTATGTCGCACAAAGTAAATCAAACGTGTTGGTTTTTGTATGGGTGGGCGAGAAGCTCATTCCACCAGTACAGATGAGTACTGACACCCACATAGTTTTTATGTGCATGCACAGGTAGAAGCTTGTGGCACGGAGCTCGCTTGGATGCGTCGAGGCATGGAGTTCTTTGGCGATTTGAAGCGTACGGCCGCATGGAGTTAAGACTTATACGGAACATAATGTATGGACGTCGCCTTACGAAGCATCCGCTGGCTCAAGACATGTACTGAGAGATGAGAGAGAGCTGAGTGACTTGTAATGTGAGAAGAGTGAGCTTGAGTGATTGTAATCTTGGCCTTGTGCCCCATTGTAACCTTTGTTTCAATATCAATAAAGAGCTTCTTTTGAATAACTTGTGTTTGTTCTTAATTTCCGCTGCATGTTCAATGTCTCTGATAGGGCCTCTTGTACGACGACCCCGTTGCAGCCGCTCTAATCGGTCGTTATGGAACCCGCCTTGCATGAGCGCAATCTAGGCTCGTGCGGCATCACGTCTTAGCGAGGATGATCGCTCCTACGGGAGCGGGGCGTGACATAATGGTATCAGAGCACGGCTTTACGTCCTTGGACTTTTGATTGAATTCTTTAACTTTGTTGTTTTCGCAAACTCTGAAGTGTTGCTTCCGCAAAGTTGATATCGTTGGTGCGCTCTCTCTCAAATGTCCGACGGATGTCCATACAATAAGTCTATCTATTTTGCAAAAATATAGGAGAAAAGTTTTTGACAAAACAAAAATATGGTTTGCGTAAGCACGGTTGGCTAAGTTGGGCAGGGCATATACACCAAAGTTGCGTCGACCTTAAAAAAGTCGAGTGCGGGAATTGAATAGTGTCGAATAAGAATGAGTTGAACTCAAATGCGTAAAAGTGAGATGACTATCGATAAGGGTGCTATCGAGCGACGATAACGTTGGTACGATATGGATGAGCGTGCTTGGAATTAGAGGAATGATTCAAACGAAGAATTGAAGAAGTCGATTGTGAATTGAATGATTGAGGATTTGTTGAATGACTTCATCCCTGAATGGTGTATGCGATAGCCTCAGGGATGTCGATCGATCGATTGAGGATGCGGGGTGTCGGTGAGTCTATCAGCAAGCATCGCGTTATGCAAAGCCTTAGATTGAGTATTGTTGAACGAGTATAGTCTTGATGATTTGACGAATTGATTCGAACAACCTAGAAATGGATGCGCATGGAACGTACACGGGATTGAGGATTGCGCAAGTATGAAATGCAAAGATGATTGAGTAGATAAATCAAATCGAGAAAAAGTTAAGGTGTACGAATGGATGACTTGATCGAGGAAAGCAATAAGAATCGTATACGAAAAGTTAGCACGATGGAAAGGTAGCGTACATGAAAAGTTGAATTTTGAAGTTACGCAAGGACTCTAAGGATTGGATTGAATGTCGCTCAATGATTTGACTAGCAAGAAATGATGCAAATTGAGGAAATTGATGTTATGAATGATTCGAAGGATAATGATCGAACTTGAATTTGAATGTTGAAGAGATTATCTAGTCGGACGATACTATCATTCGCACGACTCGGAACTTGTTACAAAGGTAGATCGTCAGATTACGCATGTCATCGATGGTATTGAGGCGTATCAAAGATCGATATGCGATAACTCGGGGGTACTCCGGCTCGGCGAATGACGATCGTGCAAGTGTTATTGTTCGGTTGGATGCTATACATAGGATTTTAATTGAGATGAATGTTGAATAAAAACGGAAGTGTCTTGATGGTTACGCGGATAACCACAGCGTCGATATTCTTGTCTTGCGCGAGCGCAACTCCAGCTTCGCACATGCGTCGCGTCGGATTTGGGGCGATCATTCCGCGTGAGCGCTGACATGGTGATTCATGTCGCAGGAATGATCGAACTCAAAAAATTAGGACGCGACAACTTTGATTGTCTCGACTTGTTGGCTTGATGCAAAGGTGAATTCGAAGATTTGTAGGACTTATGATTGACGAATGAATGAAACTTGAGGATTGAGTAGGTCCAATCCGCGCATCGAGAATGAATTAGTCTAGACACAAAACAAGAGTTACATCCCGTTGAGGATGATCGACCCGCGAAAGCGTGCATGGTGATTCATGCCCACCGTAGATAATCTGAATCGCGTGAGATCGGGGCGCAACATATTGTTAAGCTAGACGACCTCACGATCGAATACGTGAATTGGGATGAATGACTTACAGAATATAAAATATGAATTATGGTTTAGCGATGAATTGTGTCGTAGTGTGCTTGACTTGGAAAGAGTGATAGGCTGATTATGTCGAACGTGTTCGAAGAGATAGACTTTGCGAAATGGCTTAATAAATGAGTGATATTGATATGTCAAGGAATTGGTTGAAGCGTGAGTTATCGCAGGATGGCTTGGCTGAATAACTCGGACCCCGTGCGACGAATGTCGGGATGTGAGTAGAAAATATGTGCTCGATGTTTAGAAATCGGAGTGATACGAGCTTGGGTAGAAAAACTCCGTACTACCAACTTGGTTTGACCTTAGGATAGGGTCAGTGTTGATATCGTTGTTTGGGAAATATGATTCCAATACTAACGGAAAGACATAGCCTAGCGGTTAGGCAGACGTCCTAGTACGAAGTGGTAGGATTTTTGGAGGCACCACTCGCGAGCTTTGGTTGACATGCACGTATATCAGGGACGTCCGAATATGTGCACGATCCGACTCGAGTGGTGATGGCGGATTCTGTGTCACGAGGCTTGGCTGAAATGCATGTATTTTTTGGGACGCCTGGAATATGTACACGATCCGACTAAGTGATACGCTGAATCAAGTGAGACTTGAGGAACGGGAAAGTGTCGAGTATTTTGAGATTGTGATTTTAAAAAAATATTATGGGTAGCATGAGCGTGGCTCGGATTTAAGAAACGCATAGGAGTAGTGTGTACGAGAGTCCTTGAATGTTGAATCAAGTTATAAGTCGATAAGTGTACTTAGTTAGTTTCGAGGATAAAACTTTTTCTGAGTGGTGTATGATGTAGTGCCCCATCCCGCTCAGTCAATCGGAGAAATCGAAACGTCGACGGCGTTCGGACTTAGCCTTGCAACTGCTGCTCGAATACATCGCTCGGTCGAGGCGACCGCTCGCTCAGGTGGGGTAGTTTCGGTGAACTTGCCTCATCTTAGCCTTCACATAATAAATCGCATATTTTCAACTTGCACAAGTAGGCTTGATAATAAAATAGACGAATCCACATAGCTAAAAGAAATAATCCTGACGGGTCGAATTGAGTTAGAATATGGAAAGGTCCAACGGTCGGCTTAGAGTTGGTGCACGGTGTGCTTTGAAAATGGCACTCAATCCTTTGCCCCGTGGCTTGGGAGAAGGAAAGTTGGTTGAGTAGGCGAAGTTATGACCGTAGCCTAAGTCATAGGCGTCGCCCACATGAATGCTTCATAAAGCATACACGGTCCCATCGTCCAAGGCTTGGTATAGCCTTGGCTTGCCCATGAGTTAAGTTACGTTGAGCGGCTTGTGACCTAAGTCTAGGCACCCGAGTGACTTGGTCGTTCAAATCGAATGCGTGCACGGCACGATCCATTAAGGCAAAGCTTGACGCAGCTTTTGCTCGTTAAGTTATTGCGAAGTTAAGTTAGGCAAAGTTATGCCGGTCGACCTAAGACATTACAAGTACCGTCCCGCTCTTTCGCGGTTTGTCAAAGTTAAGTAGTCCCACGATCTCAAGGCCCATCGACCTGGACATGAGTGTCGCGTAGAGCACGATTGGCTTAAGGCACGATGCATGGACTTTGTGTTTAAGACAAGGACCACAATTGATTCAAAGTAAGTTTTGAGAAAGGACTATCAAATAGGCATTCATGAGTTGAACAAAATGATAGGATAACAAGAAAAAAATGCTCGCGACCGTGGGTCGTCGAGGGGTCTCTAGGATAGAAGTCTTGAACTTGGTTTTGAAAGAGATGGTAACATTGGAAGAGGAATGACTGTGTGAGACGTCAGTTTATGTCGAGTCTTGCATGGTCATTGGACAACTTGTCGACAAGGGAGAAGATTTCCTTGAGCGGCAACCCTGGGCTATGGGACTGACTCGGCCTAGGAGGAAATAGATGTATAGCCGAGCTGGGAGTACGCTCCCGCTCAGGTTAGTCGGGGACTTTCAGCGGGGATTGCTACTTGCGCTGAAAGGTATCTCGAATAACAAAGATATAAGTCCAGGTATAGCTTGTGATACTAGTGACCTCATATAGGTGGGTCGGCATGGGCGGCAATCCGCGTGTGTACCTTTGGATTGAGTCTAGTTGAATGTGTGTATGGTTGGAACACAATATTTGGGCCTAAGATTTGGCTGCAACGTAGGCGACGTGCTTCGGCACGATATGTGGCATCGAGTCTAAGTGTTGGCATGTAAGTTGCATAAGTAAGATTTAGGTCATTTTGAGTTTAAGTCAGAAAATGTCGCAAGGCAAAGTCGGTAGAGCGACACTTAGTCCACAAGTCTTGATTGGGTCAGTTGTCGATCAAAGTAGCAAGGGCCACGAGGCGACGATATGGTTTAGTCTCACTGAATTGCAAGACACAGCCTCAATATGGGTTTCTAGTACGGTCACACGGAATTGGGTACTACCGCGTAGTTGCGTCTCTGATTTTAATCCGTAAGGAAAGCACGACTTGATTGGTTAACGTTGTTGAGCTGATGTTGCGTTGCAAGCACGGGATGGTCTAGAGACACGAAATAGGCCAAGGCGTCGGTCCTAAAATAATCCTAAGGCAAGAGTAGAAAGAAAAGCAAAAGGGTTATGTCGCACAAAGTAAATCAAACGTGTTGGTTTTTGTATGGGTGGGCGAGGAGCTCATTCCACCAGTACAGTTGAGTACTGACACCCACATAGTTTTCATGTGCAGGCATAGGTAGAAGCTCGTGGCGCGGAGCTCGCTTGGATGCGTCGAGGCATGGAGTTCCTTGGCAATTCGAAGCGTGCGACCGCATGGAGTTAAGACTTAAACGGGATATAATGTATGGACATCGCCTTCCGAAACATCCGCTGGCTCAAGACATGTATTGAGAGATGAGAGAGAGCTGAGTGACTTGTAATGTGAGAAGAGTGAGCTTGAGTGATTGTAATCTTGGCCTTGCGCCCCATTGTAACCTTTGTTTCAATATCAATAAAGAGCTTCTTTTGAATAACTTGTGTTTGTTCTAAATTTTTGCTGCATGTTCAATGTCTCTGCTTGGGACTTCTGTGCGACGACCCCATCGCAGCCGCTGTAATCAGCCGTTATGGAACCCGCCTTGTACGAGCGCAATCTAGGCTCGTGCGGCATCACGCCTTAGCGAGGACGATCGCTCTTACGGGAGCGGGGCGTGACACCGTATACACAGTGTCGGCCGAATAAAAGAAAGTGCAAGCATGACACGAATAGGATAAATATGGTATACACGGTTACGATACAAGTCTTAAGAAGCCTAGGATTTAGCTATAGAAAAGACGCGTGCTTCAGCACAAAATGTGGCGATTGAGTATTAAGTCGTTGGCATAGAGTTTCATAAGTCAGACTTGAGTCATTTCGAGTTAAGTCAAGAAGGACTGTAAGGCAAGTTTGGTTAAGTCAGGCTAAGTTATGAGGCACGACCTCGATGTTGAAGCACGGTCCAATTCGATGACACAAAATATGTTGTGTCCCAACTTATGGCATGAAAGGCAAGCACGAGTCGGTACATTTATGTTGCTAGCACAAGAATGGTCTTGAGGCACAACGATAATCAAGTTATTGGTAGAATGGCCCATGGAAAGTCTGAGACACAAATAGACCAAGAGTCTTTGTCCTAAAATCGACTCTAAGGCAAGAATAGAAAGACAATCATAAGGGATTATGTTGCACAAAGTAAATGAACATGTTGGTTTTGTATGGGTGGTCGGGGAGCTCACCCCACCAGTACAGTTGAGTACTGACACCCACACAGTGTTTATGTGTAGGCACAGGTAGAAGCTCGTTGGTGCGGGGCTCGCTTGGATGCGTCGAGGCACGGAGTTCCTTGGCGTTTTGAGGCGTGCGGCCGCTTGAAGTCGGAACTTATATGGGACATAATGTATGGACATAGCCTATCTGAAACATCCGCCACTTGCAGTCTTAAAGCTTGTATTGAGAAGTAAGAGAGAGCAGAGTGACTTGTACTATGAGAGAAAAGTGAGCCTGAGTGAATGTAATCTTGGCTACGCGCCTTTGTAATCTTATGTTTCAAATATCAATAAAGACTTTGATTTTGTTTTAATGCTTGTGTTGCCTTGTACATTCAATATTTCTGCTTAGGACTTCTGTGCGATGACCCCATCGCAAGATGTTGTAATTGGTCGTTATAAAACTGCCTTGCACGAGCGCAATCTAGGTTCGTGTGGTATCACGCCTTCGCAAGGACAATCGGTCCTACGGGACCGGGGCGTGACAATATTGAGAGATGAGAGAGAGCAGAGTGATTGTATTCAGAGAGATTGTGAGCATGAATGATTTTAATCTTGGCTTCGTGCCTTTGTATCTTATTTTCATTATCAAAAGATTGCATTTTGTTTGGATATTTTGTGTTCACTTTGTTATTCAATGCTTCTGTTTTTGGACTTCAGTGCAACGACCCCCGTCGCTTAGCCTGTAATCGGCCATTATGGAAATTGTCTTATGCGGATGCAAACTAGGATTGTGCGGCATCACGCCCTAGTGAGGACGTTCGGTTCTACGGAACCGGGGCGTGACATAGTGGTATAAGAGTATGGCTTTACGTTCTTGGACTTTCGATTGAATTCTTTAACTCTGATATTGTCTTCATGCTAAATGTCATTTTCGTAAATCGATATTTGGTGCGCTCTCTATCAATGTTCTATGGGATGCTCCATACAATTAGTCTATATATTTTGTAAATTATCATAAGGGAAAATTGGTTTAACAAAAGTTGGTTTCACGTAAGGCACGGTTGGCTAAGTTGGACTGGGAATATACACTAAGAATTGTGTCGATAATAGCAAGTTGTGTGCGAGATCAAATATTTACGAATGAGAATGGGTTGGACTCGATTTGAGTATTTGGGATAACTATAGATTGATGTACTATCGGAAAGATGATATCGTTGATGCGATATTGATGGAACTTGCTTAGATTTTGAGGAATGGTTCGAACGAAAATTTGGAGAGATCGGTTGTGATTCGAACAATTACTTCGAGGACTTGTTGAATGACCTCTTCCCTGAATGGTGTATAGGATAGCCTTGGGGATGTTTGATCAATTGAGGATCGGGGTGCTAATGAGTCTTAACAAGCATTGCCATAGTGCAAAGCCTTAGAAAGAGTATTTCAAAGTTAGTCGTGACTTGTTGGCTAGTATGAGTTTGATTCAAACGAACGAGGAAACAATGCACATGGGATTGGGATTGCACGGAGTATGAGATGTAAAGTGATTAGAGTATATAGATTGAATTGAGGAAAGGGTAAGGCATAACAAACGAATGAATCAGTCGAGGAAATCGATGTGGATGGTATACAAAAATGTTAATACAAAACTGAACAAAATGAAAATTTTTAAATTGGACTAAGAAAAGATAGAACGATTGGAGGATAGCGTGCATGGAAACATTGATATGAAGATGCAAAAAAATGACTCTAAGGATTTTAGATAAAATTTGCTCGATGTCTTGAGACAGTATAGAACGATACGATTGAGGAATTATGTTGCACGATGACTAAGATAGACAATAACAAACATGAGTTTGGGTTTGAAGAATTCATCAGGTAACTAGTTTGAAAGATAGCTACAACAAAATTGATCTTGGATTTGTAAGAGTTGATCGTATATCCAGTTCGGATGATAACATTAGTTGTATGACTCGGAGTTTATTGTAAAGGAATATCGTCTGGTTATGTATATCATTGATGGTATTGAGGCGTATCAAAGATCGATATGCGATAACTCGGGGGTACTCTGATACGGGGATGATGATCATGTCGAATGTTATTGTTTGAATGGATTTTATACTTGGATTTGGATAGTAATGAACGTTTGTATGGCTTGATAAAATGAACTTAAAAATATATGTGAATGGATATTAAGCAGACTATGCAAAACGAAAATATTGACGTATATGATGATCATTGATGTGAGGATTATACGACTCAGGGATTTATAGTAGGCGATATTGTGATTTTGCTATGAGATAGATGCACGAAATTGAGGACTAGTAGGATTGAAACATGAGATAAGTTATGATTTATGTTATACAACTTGAAAAGTTGAGATCAATGAGTACGACTTATAATTTTTGTAGTCGAGGTGTACAAATTTGGATTGATAGGTCTATTAAAAGAATTGAGGATTGCGAGTTTAAGAGTTGTGAGTTGTGTCCTTGAACTATAGTATAATTAAGGATGATTGTGAATAGAATTTTCCTAGGATAACTTTGCTGAATGACTCGGACCCCTTGGACTAAATGTTAAAAGTGCAGATAGGTAGGAAAAAAATATGCTCGAAGTTTAGGAATCGAAGTGATGTAAGCTTAGGTAGGAAGATCCTGTACATTCGATTATAGTTTGACCTTAGAATTGGGGGGGATGAGTACTGATATTGGTTGCACGGGATGGTACATGTCTTTAATTTTAGCCTAGTGAAGAGAGCCTAGCGGTTAGGGAGACGTCCATGTGCGAAGAGATAGACTTGGTGCGATCGACCTTAGCGAGAGTCGCATGGATAGATTATAGAGCGGGAGTAGCTAGTTGTAGAAATGAGGCTTGAATGTTGGATAGAAATGATTTTGAAGAGTAGACGACTGATAGGATCGGATATTGGTTTTGGATGGATAGATGGTTTGCGGATCGATGAAGTCAAGTCAGTTCTTGAGGATAAAATTTGTACCTGTTAGTTCGATGCGAATCCTTTATCATGAGGCTTGGCTGAAATGCATATATTTGGAGGACGCCTTAAATATGTGCACGATCCAACTCGAGTGGTGTCATGATCCGCACCCTGTCTAGGGGCACGAGGATGTGGGTACGTCCAGCCTACGTCGCAATGTCGGTGGTAGAACGCTGTATAGATCATCTATAATATCTAACATCTATCAATATGAATCATAAAATATGTCATCTCCGCACGGAGGAAAATCTGACATATAAAATATATAATCTTAATCACAAAATCTAGAGGAAGATAGAGCACAATATTGAAAATAGAAGACAAGAAGGTTAAACTGGAATAATAGTAAAGTCATCGCACACATGCGTCTAGATGTCTATCACAATAAATACATATCCTGAATGTAATAATAAGTCTCAAACCCACATTCGGAACAATCCGATACAAAAGAAACACTAAAACACTAAACTACTTCTAGGGCACTCTCT
This sequence comes from Iris pallida, assembly GCA_029216955.1. Taxonomy (NCBI): domain Eukaryota; kingdom Viridiplantae; phylum Streptophyta; class Magnoliopsida; order Asparagales; family Iridaceae; genus Iris; species Iris pallida. The sequence continues at coordinate 650,415 of JANAVB010025594.1, forward strand.
ACTGAGCAGAATCCTCCTCGGACTCTTGTGTGCATCCCTCGTATACCCCTACTCATAGTAGGTAGGACAACCATCTAAACTATCTGAAAAATATTATTCAATCAGGATTAGAGCGAATTACAACTCAAATAGCAGTTCCAGTTAATTGATAAGCAATATGAAAATGTAAATAATAATGAAATACTTGATGAAAATTTTTTAGAGACAATGTGCAGATGGAAGAGACAGGTGAATATAGAGTAATAGATGTATGAAAGAAACATGTGAAATGTAAAAGCAGACATATATGTAATAAAAGGGGAAACGTGTCATGCAAGGTAAACAACTAACAAGTCTAGAATATCTGTGTCTAAAACCAACATTTTGAAATACCAAGTTTACATGTGAATGGCTAGAGGGTAATATCCGGCAAACCATACACGTCCGTGTGTGGTTGCTATTATTCCAGTAAGACCATGGGGTAGAAAGGGTATGTTCACATGTCTCCTAGGTATTTTTCTGCCCGACTAGTACACATGGATCCAGATCTCGACACGTATCTCAATAATCCAGAAATAGATACATTAGTCCAGTAATTCATTAGTCCAGTAAAGAGTCAATAGGCATGAAACTACGTATCTCGAGTCAAGGAATCCATACAATACCAATCTGTGTGTCCATCGTGTTGGAATCAAGATCGAACACTAGTATAAACATGGCATCATAGGAATTATCAAATAATGAAAACTATCAGAGAATGTACTATTATGTCGTCCTGAGCGGTGAATATGAATCGAGGTCCAAAGTGATGCCACACAAACCTAGATATGAGATATACAGGTTAAATAGTGTTCTGGTGTGTCAAGCATGAATATTTATGGTGATGCATGATTTCTAGGTTAATTCTAGGTCCTAGAATTCAACTAGGTCGATACTAGGTCAATTTTAATTACATGTTGACTTTTGGGGTCAAACTAGCCTACTAGGTCAAACCTGGTCAAACAGTCAAACATGGTCAAAACCCAATTCATTACCTACCTAGGTAATCAATACATATCTCAAAACCCTACACTTTACCTTATTTCCTATCCCTAGTGTTTCCTAGGTAATTCTTATTACCTATACTACCAATACATTAATACACTCTTGAATCTATCCATTAGGCTATACCCTCCCTACTAGGCCACATTCAATGTATCTATCTATACTCATATATGATCCTCCCCCAAATATTCTACTAACTTAAACTGTCTTAGATTTATCTATATCCCATATTCCTATATGTTGATCTAATAATCACTCTTGATCACATCTATACTTAGAGGTATCATGGTCACCTATGTAATCTATATAAATAGCTTAGCTTATACCTGTATGGTCATAATATACGTATATCCCTTCCTAGGCACTCTTGTCTAACACATCTCCTAACCACTTACCAACATCTAACACACATACACCACCTTAGCTGCCAAAAGGAACAAGGGGTTCCCTCTCCTTCATGTCTGTGCACTCAGTGCACAGGCCACATGGCCTAAGGCCAGGATGTGCCCTGTTGCCACTGGAGTGCAGTATACTGCTGTTGACCTCTCCTAAATGCCAACCTGTACACTGATAGTGTTCAGCCCTCAACTAATATCGAACACATGGCCAATGGCCTCTATCACCTACTGCCCACAATAGCCAATTGGCTTGCTGCCTGGCTAAAGCAGTACCTAACTTGCCCCTACTATATTTCACTATGTCTGATTCCTAGTTAGGCTTCCATCCCTTACCTCCCATGTCAAAACACAGGATGCCCAACATGTGCACAACTGCACAATGCCTCACCTCACTCTTCACAACACTTGACACATATCTCACTCATACACTCCCACACTTGGCTGCCAAAAATCTTGGTCTACCTATGCAGGCCAAACTATGACACACGTAAACACTTGGATACTTACTAACACAGGGACACTAATACTGATATCTAATTACCTTAGACACTCGAATAGGACTGATACTCTCACTGTATCACTCCTACACTCTCAATTATTACAAACACCTGATAGCACCCATTCTTATGTCATTCATATTTTCCTTTATGTACCCGATCATCATAAGTAGCCATGAAAATTTAGGGTTTTCTAAAAATCAAATGTCATAACATTTTTGTCCTCTTTTACCAACAGTGCACATATCTTGCCTTCATCCAAAACGTAGTAGAAAGCACAAGACCCTTGGTCGTTTGGCACATGAAAGAAAGAATAAAGAAAGGGTATACTTTCTACCAGCATAAGGATCCACTAACCTGACTATCTTAAGGAGACTACAACAGAACAAACCATAAGTTCCTGTCTTTCCTAAGGCTATGCACTCCCAAACGGGGGACCTGAAATCTACACGGATTTTCAATGCCTTGGCCCTTGTAATTCGACGACATTTGACCAAACTTGATGGATTACCCAGGAATCTATCATTTGTTCGTATACCAAGTAATGCTAGCAATTCTGATCATCAGTTTCTGAGCAAATTTCCACCATAGTAATGCTAAAAGACTATAACACTAAAATGGAAAATTTCGACTCAAATCTAACATAATGCATTACAAAATACCATTTGAACTATTAAATAAGACAATTCATAAGTACGGGTGTGTGTTGTCTAATGACAACTAAGCCCAACTGTCACTACCACTTTCTAGAATAAGGGTATTTTGGTAATTGTGAATTTTTTGATTATTTTAATATTATTTAATTTGGTGTAATGTGATTTTGGCCTTTTGCTAGTGCAACCTTAGAACAACTTAGCCTAGAGACTAACCATGGCCATGGAGACCTAGCTAGCATGTTTGGGTTAGTAATTAGACTCTAATTTAGCTAGGAATAACTTAAAAACCATTTGGAGATTTGAATTAAGGAGCTAGTTTGGGCCTTTAGCTTAAGGGCTTGTTTTTACAACATAGGAAGAGGTGTTGGGCCTTTGTGACTTAGCTAAACCCTAGCCCATCCACATGGCCGGCCAAGAGATCATTTTCCCCTATTTAGGTCATCATTTAATCCCCCCTTGCCTCCTTTGTAGCAAACCCTAACCCTAGTTTATGTTCTTCCCCGAATTGGCCCTTTTTCTTCAAATTACCTCCAAATTGGACCAAATCAGTTTCATTACATTCCTCTTGTGAAGAAGAAGTCTCTAGTGGTCAGCTAGCAAGGATTGGAGGTATTGGACCATAGGAATTTGGTGTTGAAGCTTTTCAAGGGGCTATTTTATTAAGATTCCAACTCTCAATAGGTATTGATATCTAAACCCATTAAATTTCTGATTTCTCTCCATAGATGCATCTATTTAGGGTCCCCCTAGCTATAGGCAGAGTTTGGGTTCGATTCGTGTCCATTTGGTACGCGTATCGGAGAACTAGTCAATGTGTTCGATGAAATGCCTCATAGGAATAATTGTTCTTATTTTTCAAAACTAATTTCATGTTTTGGTAGCTGTTAATGTGTGGATCAACAATATTTAGGACTGAGCACATTTTAGACACGTTTCGTATTCGTTCTTGGACACGGGGAGGCCTGCACCAGTGTGTGTGCAGTATCCTGCTACCCGAACCCTAGAACTCCTAGGACACGACACGTGGATACGAGATATTTGACATGGAAGTAGGGGCAGTGTCTGACAGGATGTACCTAAAGTTTGGGTCGATTTGGTTTGGTATTCACAAAGTTATCGCGTCTGCACTGTTTTGTCCAGACACACACACACACGCGAAATAGGATTTTTGATACGTAGTTGGACACGACACACGACACGGCTAGGACACCGATCAGCATCATTGACACGTGCTCCTATGACTCACCTACCTACTGACACGAGCACAGATGTTTTGATGGACACATTGTGTCCAATCCTTACCGATATGTGTACACGAGGCTGTGCATGCCCAGTTTCTGATACATGTTTGACACAGGGTTTGACACGACTGTGGACACTCGTGGACACACCTTGACACCCCCAGTGACTCTTGGACACAAGCTTAACACTCTGCACACACTCCTCACACACAGGACACAATATCACGCCCCTTTTCATGTTTTGTTTGGGGGGTTTGGGATTTTTGAGTTTGCTGAGTATAGGTATTTTGGTGTTATGTATATGATACTTTATAATTATGACCTATAATTGTTATATATGAGATTGTGAGTTTGGTTCCAGGTTTATATTTTGAGTGTTAGGCTTATGCATGAGTGAACTTTGGGTTGTAGTTCAGTCCAGTTGGGTTTACAGTTTCCTGAGCATGAATTTATGGGTTGTTGTTCACCCAGTTTCTGAGGTTGAGAGTAATCTCAGATTTTCTGATATTATGGGCTTGAGTCTATGAGGTTGGTTTCATATATATTTGTGTGTGTATATACATAGGTTATATATTAGTATATAATGTTTAGGAGTATGGATATCATGTGCAAGTCTGTGAGGTTGAGTAGTATGGGTTTTGTTAGATAGATGGTGGAGTTTGACTGTTACATATATATGTGTATATAGTGTGATGTATAGATATGATTTGTGTGGGATGTACATGAGGGTATATATATAGGAAATATTATGTGTGTGTAAGTAAGGTCCATAGAGTTATATATAGGTATACATATAGTATATGTATATAGGTTATGTTATGTATGTATATATGTTATGTAATGTATATATGTATATGAATATAGTATATGTATGTAAGCTACGTAAGTTATATCTATGTCTATATATATTTGGTAATATATATACATATGTGGTTATGTTAGATTCTAAGTTAAGGTATGTTGGACTATAGGCTATATTAATACCTTGGTATCCTAAGGTATCCAAGTATAGTGAGGTAACCTATAGAATGACCTAGTATTTGACCCTATGGGCCTAACATGACATATAGACTAGAATTGACCAAAACTTAGACAGTTTGACCTAGTTTGACTAGTTTGACTAGAATGTTGACCAGAGTTGACCAAGAGTTGACTTTGACTTAGAATGGCCTAGAATCATGTAGAAACTTCATTTATCATACTTTGAATAAATTGTAACTTGTGTCGCTCTAAATAGGACTCAGTTACTCCGGTTCGGACATCTATTCTCATTAGTCATTCAGGATATCAGGCGAGTACATGCTCTAATCATTTTATACTTGCTAGGACTTATATTCTTGCTCTAGACTACTTTACTTGATGCTGTCACGTTGTTATCACGGATTGGTACTATATGGATGTTTTTATGAGATGTTATCCTCCTCGAGTGCATCAGATACTTCATGTCATGTGCTTTTCACGAACATCATGTATTCCTTGTACTCTCATTATTCATGTACACTCATGCGCTCTCATGTACTATTATGTTCACATGCGCTTCATGTATAAAACATTCATGTGCAATAACGTAACGTGACTAGATCCTTGTATATTGATTGGGATACGGGAGAGTAGAAGTGGTTATGTGATCAATTCCAAAGTAGGTAGTCATATGCCACTCTGTAACTTAGTCATGAGCAAATCAAGCCGGTTACATAACCATCTTGTGCTCTAAATCACTTAGTCACTTACACTTATTACTTTACACATATATTTCCTATTTTCAGATATCTCTCTCACTATTTATGTACAGTTTTTACAATATTTCATGTATTTTATTCTATTGCTTGTTTTATATTTCCTGCCATGATATGAACTGCGTGAGAGTTATGTATTTGCTCATGTCCTGACTGGACCTGTTGAAAATATTACAGAGGATGAGGAGGAGTTCTGCCCTACGTATTACGGAGCTGGTTTAGACGAAACTTGTGACCTGGACCCTCAGGAGGATCCAGCTTGCGCTGAGGATGCTATCCTATTGCCTAGGATAGACTGCTAGGCTTATCTTATCTTACTTTCTGTTGTCATTTCTTTAGATGTATTATTCAGATGTTGGGATTTGTGTTGTTAAATACTTATACTTATTTCTTCTGGTTGTATTGCACTCCGTGATTTCATATATATCTTATCGTGTTGTTTATCCATCCTAGAGCTATAATATAGTTGTACCTTCTGTATTGTCCTCCGATTGGAGAGTATATTCTGTACAGGTACATTTATACTGTGTTAGATGTAGTGACCTAGGAAAGTGTTCTACCATCAACACTGCGGCATAGGCTGGACGTACCTACGTCACGTGCCCCTACACTAGGTGCGGGTCGTGACAAGTTTTTAGTGGTGGCCCATGCAGGTCTAGAGTTCTGAGTTACGTCTCAGTTCGTGGTGGTACTCGAACTAGAGTATCACTACAACCTGCAGTAGGATATAGGATATAAGTTTTAAGGTACTCAATCACATTTTCTGCCATCTAAATTCTTGCTGCTAATTGCCTTCTTTTGAAATAAACTGTCCTCCTTTGATTATATCGCTTCCTGCTCAGTATTGATTTCCTTGTTTGATCTGCCTTTAGGATGGTGGAGACACGGTCACATCGCTCCGGCCCAGGAGAAACCACTGAGAGGTCTGCCACCTCTCGTCTGATTCAGCAGGGCCCTGGGACCGCAGATCCCCTCGTTCCTTCTCATGTTGGAGCGTCTGCAGCATTTGGGGGTGAACCTTCACCTGTCCGGAGGCCTACCCCAGTCATTCCAGACGTACTTCAGCCGCCACCACCTCGAGGATCAGTTGATGCAGCGAAGCTCTTCGCATTCTTCTGAGAGATGATGGAGGCTCAGCAGCGTCAGCCTACGGATATGAGGCATAGCATAGACAATGCCCATCAGCTTGCTATGACAGCAGTGGGGAGGGTGATTGCCTAGCCACATGGAGGCCAGGTACAGCAGACGAGGGTCGAAAACATCTTTGATTTTTATAAGATACGGCCGAGAGACTTCAGGGGTACGGAGGGTATCCTGAATGCTGACAATTGGATCGAGCATATTGAGGAGATCTTCCGTCTTACACCGATTCTAGCTGGGATACAGATTGAGGCAAAGGGCAGCCAGATGCAGGATCTTGCCCGGATATGGTACCATACCGACCCTAGAGTTGGTACTGAGGGGCAGACTTGGGCAGCTTTTAAGAAGCTATTCAAGGAGAAGTTCTTTTCCGACATAGTACTTGGTGTCTTAGAGACGCAGTTCGAGAGTCTGGTTCAGGAGAACCAGACAGTGGAGGAGTACGTTAGAGAGTTCTGCCGCCTGGGCAGATTTGTTGAGGGCCTTAGCGAGTCAGCAAAGGCTAGGAGGTTCTGCAAGGGCTTGGTCAAGGAAGTCAAGTCCTTGACCAAGAGCGACCGAGACGCCACCTTTGAGGAGATTCTAGCAGGGGCTATGGCAGCGGAGGACGACCTAGAGCTGAAACTGAAGAGATGTTGTGATTCATATGGAGCCGGTAGCAGTGCAGGACCGGCCAAGAGGCTCCATTTTTAGCATCAGCATTAGCAGAGGCCTTTCCAGTAGCAGAAGTTTCAGGGCCAAGGCCGTGCACCTTTTCAGCAGGCACAACAGCAGAGGCAGATCCAGCAGGCACCTAGACAGCAGCATGCCACTATTTGACCCTTCTGCAAGAAGCTAGGGTACAAGTGGAACGACTGTAGGAAGAAGCTAGGCAAGTGTCTACTTTACGGCTCAGTAGAGCATCTGTTGAGGGAGTGTCCCCAGTCTTCGGGACGTATAGTTCAAGGAGCAGGAGCTAGGGCTCCGGCAGGGCAGCAGAAGGGACCGTTACAGACTCAGCAGCAGAGGTTCGTCCAGCACCAGCAGTAGGTTAGAGGAGGCCAGCAAGGGTGAGCTTTCGCTATGGTAGCAGAGGATGCAGAGGCAGTGGGAGATCTGTTCGTAGGTTCTGTTCTTCTCGACTCCATTTTTGTATTTGCTTTGTTTGATTCGGGTGCTTCCCATAGCTTTGTGTCTATATCTTTTGCTATTAGACACCATCTTGCTTCTGAATCGTTGTCTTGGACTTGCAAGATCACGACTGGGGGTGGTATTATCCTAGTCAGTAATATTTGCAAGGATTAGAGAGTTGTTTTGGGAGGCCGAGAGCTGGATGTAAGTTTGCTCATAATGTCATTACCGAACTACGATATTGTACTCAGGATGGATTGGTTGAGCAGGCATCATGCCAGTATAGATTTTTGCGGAGGCAGAGTTCTTTTCAGAGTGTCGGAGGAGCCAGAGTTCAAGTTCGCCAGACGAGAGGCGGAGCAGAGCAGCGAAGTCTTCTATGGAGTTTCAGTTGAGGAGCAGACGGTGCCACATCCATTGATAGCAGAGTTTATAGACGTCTTTTCGGAGGAGTTGCCAGGACTACCACCGGACAGAGATGTGGAGTTCTCTATAGATTTGGTGCCCGACACGGAGCCGATATCTCAGTACATCTATAGAGTAAACAACAGCGAGCTGGTGGAGTTGAAGAAGCAGGTGGATGAGTTGCAGGACAAAGGCTTCATTCTTTCCAGTTCTTCACTGTGGGGTGCACCGGTGCTTCTTGTACCGAAGAAGGATGGGTCGGTACGGATGTGTATCGACTACAGGGCTCTAAACAACCTTATGGTCAAGAACAAGGACCTGCTGCTGAGGATCGATGATCTGTTCGATCAGTTGAGCAGAGCAAAGGTATTTTCTAAAATTGATCTGAGGTCAGGTTACCATCAGGTGAAGGTGAAGAAGGAGGATATCCCGAAGACAATATTTAGGATACGGTATGGCCAGTTTGAGTTCATGGTGATGCCGTTTGGGTTAACCAACGCCCCGACGGTATTCTTGAACCTGATGAACAAGGTGTTCCATCAGTACTTGGACAAGTTCTTGGTGGTGTTCATAGACGACATCTTGGTGTACTCGAAGACCCCAGAGGAGTATGAGGAGCACTTGAGAGTGGTTCTGGAGACTCTCAGGAAGGAGGAGCTTTATGGCAATCTCTCGAAGTATGAGTTCTTCCTGGATTGGGTTGAGTTCCTAGGTCATGTTGTGACTGGGGATGGGATCTCAGTTGACTCGAGAAAGATCACGACAGTTGAGGCGTAGACCGCTCCAAGTTCAGTTGCAGAAATCAGAAGCTTCCTGGGATTGGCAGGCTACTACAGGAGGTTCGTTCAGGATTTATTCCAGGTTGCAGAGCCATTGACTAGGCTGACCTGGAAGGACACAGAGTTTATCTGGTCAGAGGAGTGTCTGGTCGCTTTCGATGAGTTGAAAAAGCGGTTGACGACAGCTCCGATTTTGACATTGCCATCAGGATCAGGCGGGTTCACTATCTACAGTTACGCCTCAGGGAAGGGTCTGGGTTGTGTCTTGTAGCAACATGGGAAGGTAATTGCCTATGCTTCTAGGCAGTTACGTCCTCATTAGAAGAACTACCATACCCACGACTTGGAGTTAGCAGTAGTTATCTTTGCTCTGAAGTTGTGGAAACACTATCTATACGGAGAGCGAGTGGAGATCTTCACAGACCACAAAATCTTGAAGTACGTGTTTACCCAGAAGGAGCTCAACATGAGACAGAGGAGATGGTTGGAGTTGATAAAGGACTTTGACATTTCATTGTAGTATCATCCAGGGAAGGCCAACGTGGTTGCCGATGCTTTGAGCAGATATCCGGTAGCCATGTGTTTGATGGCAGACCGTCACTTATTAGCAGATCTGGAGAGCCTGGAGATCGAGGTGATAGTGCAAGGAGTTGAGATACAGATGTGGGGACTGTAGATTCAGTCGAACTTGATGGATAGGATCAAGTCAACTCAGTTCGAAGATGTAGCTCTGCGGTGTATCCGAGAGCAGGTTCTAGCAGGAGTTATTGAGGAGTTTGTTATTGTAGAGGATGGCGTATTGAGGCACGATTCCAGACTATGTGTGCCCAGTGGAGACCTTCGAGAGAAGGTTATGTAGGAGGCTCACCGTTCATAGTATTCTATGCATCCAGGTGCGAACAAGATGTATAGGACCTGAAGGAGCATGTCTGGTGGTATGGGATGAAGCGGGAGGTAGCACACTTCATAGCCAGATGTTTGGTTTGCCCGCAGGTAAAGGCAGAGAGGCATAGGCTAAGAGGATTATTACAGTCATTGTACATTCCGAAATGGAAGTGGGAGCACATCACGATGGATTTTGTTTCAGGATTGCCGCGTACACCAGGAGGGAAAGACGCGATTTGGATCATCATAGAGAGGTTGAACAAATCAGCCCACTTTTTGCCATTCAAACTGGGTTTGTCTACAGAGAGGCTAGCAGACATGTATGTGAGACAGATTGTCAGACTGTATGGAGTTCCCGTGAGCATTATCTCGGATTGGGATAGTCGCTTTACTTACCACTTCTGGCGGAGTCTGCATACTTGTTTGGGCACTCAGCTCAAGTTTAGTACTGCTTACCATCCTCACACAGACGGGCAGTCAGAGAGGACTATTCAGACTCACGAGGATATGTTGCAGACTTGTGTTTTGGACTTTGGAGGCTCCTGGGAGAATCATTTACACTTGGTGGAGTTTGCATACAACAACAGCTTCCAGGCCAGCATTGAGATGTCACCATTCGAGGCGTTGTATGGGTGTAGATGTTGTACTCCCTTGTCTTGGGATAACGTTGGAGAGTGAGCTTTATTGGGACCTGAGATGGTTGTGGATGCAGCCAAGAAGGTGAAGCTCATCAGGGATCGACTTCGCATGGCGCAGGACAGACAGCGACATTGGTCCGATAGCCACCGGAGACCTTTGGAGTTTGAGGTGCAGCTTAGATTTAGGATTAGGATTTTGTTTGATTTTGTGATTTTGCTTGATCATGTGATTGTTATAGCTAAGTTTGAGACCATATTTGTGCTAGGTTGGAGATCTGGTGTTCCTGAGGATATCTCTGACACGTGGCACTATACGCTTTGGTGGAGATGGAAAGCTTAGCGCACGTTTTATCAGACCTTTCATTTTCCGTGGGAGAGTCGGTGACGTGGCTTACAGGCTAGACTTGCCACCTGCACTAGAGTGAGTTTATGACGTGTTTCATGTGTCGCAGTTGAGACGTTACGTGGCGGATCCTAGCCATGTACTCGATCATTTTGAGATCGAGGTGGGCCCTACTCTCAGTTATCCAGAACAGCCTGTGGAGATTCTGTATCGACAGGAGAAGGTGTTGAGGAACCAGACTATACCCTTGGTTCGCGTCGCGTGGAGGCATCACTCTCTAAGTGAGTCTACCTAGAAGAGGGAGGATGATATGCGCGAGCGATACCCTTATCTTTTTCAGCCTTGAGGTATAATTCTCTATCCTTCTCATCTGTTTAGTTTCGTCTTTAAATTTCGAGGACAAAATTATTGTAAGGAGGGTAGATTTGTCACTACCACTTTCTAGAATAAGGGTATTTTGGTAATTCTGAGTTTTTGATTATTTTAATATTATTTAGGTGTAATATAATTTTGGCCTTTTGCTAGTGTAACTTTAGAACAACTTAGCCTAGAGACTAACCATGACCATGGAGACCTAGCTAGCATGTCTGGGTTAGTAATTAGACTCTAATCTAGCCAGGAATGACTTAAAAACTATTTGGAGATTTGAATTAAGGAGCTAGTGTGGGCCTTTAGCTTAAGGGCTTGTTTTTACAACATAGGAAGAGGTGTTGGGCCTTTGTGACTGAGCTAAACCCTAGCCCATCCCTATGGCCGGCCAAGAGAGAATTTCCCCCTATTTAAGTCATCATTTAACCCCCTCTTGTCTCCATTGTAGCAAATCCTAACCCTAGTTTATGTTCTTCCCTAAATTGTCCCCCTTTCTTCAAATTACCTCCAAATTGGACTAAATCAGTTTCATTGCATTCCTCTTGCGAAGAAGTCTCTAGTAGTTAGCGAGCAAGGATTGGCGGCATTGGACCATAGGAATTTGGTGTTGAAGCTTTTCAAGGGGCTATTTCATTGAGATTCCAACTCTTAATAGGTATTGATATCTAAACCAATTAAATTCCTTATTTCTCTCCATAGATGCATCCATTTAGGGTCCCCCTAGCTATAGGCAGAGTTTGGGTTCGATTCGTGTCCATTTGGTACGCGTATCGGAGGAGTATCGGAGAACTAGTCAATATGTTCGATGAAATGCCTCATAGGAATAATTGTTCTTGTTTTTCAAAACTAATTTCATGTTTTGGTAGATGTTAATGTGTGGATTGATAATATTTAGGATTGAGCACATTTTTGACACGTTTCGTGTTCGTTCTTGGACACGGGGAGGCCTGCACCAGTGTGTGTGCAGTGTCCTACTACCTGAACCCGAGAACTCCTAGGACACGACACGTAGACACGAGATATTTGACATGGAGGTGGGGGCAGTGTCTGACAGGGTATACCCAAAGTTTGGGTCGATTTGGTTCGGTATTCACAAAGTTATCGCGTCTGCAATGTTTCGTCCAGACACACACACGCGCGAAATAGGATTTTTGATACGTAGTTGGACACGACACATGAAACGGTTACTGACACGTGCCTCTATCACTCACCTACATACTAACACGAGCACGAGATGTTTTGATGGACACATTGTGTCCAATCCCCATCGATATTTGTGCACGAGGCTGTGCATGCCCAATTTAATGATACATGTTTGACACGACTGTGGACACTCGTGGACACACCTTGACACCCCAGTGACTCTTGGACACAAGCTCAACACTCTGCACACACTCCTCACACACAAGACACAGTATCACACCCCTTTTCATGTTTTGTTTGGGGGTTTGGGATTTCTGAGTTTGCTGAGTATAGGTATTTTGGTGTTATGTATATGATACTTTATAATTATGACCTATAATTGTTATATATGAGATTGTGAGTTTGGTTCTAGGTTTATATTTTGAGTGTTAGGTTTATGCATGTGTGAACTGTGGGTTGTAGTTTAGTCCAGTTGGGTTTAAAGTTTCCTGAGCATGAATTTGTGGGTTGTTGTTCACCCAGTTTATGAGGTTGAGAGTAATCTCAGATTTTCTGAGATTGTGGGTATGAGTCTGTGAGGCTGGTTTCATATATATATTTGTGCGTGTATATACATAGGTTATATATTAGTATATAATATTTAGGAGTATGGGTATCATGTGCAAGTCTGTGAGGTTGAGTAGTGTGGGTTTTGTTTGATAGATGGTGGAGTTTGACTGTTACATATATATATGTGTATATAGTGTGATGTATAGATATGAGTTGTGTGGGATATACTTGAGGGTATATATCTAGGAAATGTTATGTGTGCATAAGTAAGGTCCATATAGTTATGTATAGGTGTACATCTAGTATATGTATATAGGTTATGTTATGTATGTATATATGTTATGTAATGTATATATGTATATGAATATAGTATATGTATGTAAGCTAGGTAAGTTATATCTATGCCTGTATATATTTGGTAATATATATATATATATATATATATATATATATATATATATATATATATATATATATATATTTTTTTTATATATATATATATACATATGTGGTTATGTTAGATTCCAAGTTAAGGTATGTTAGACTATAGGCTATATTAGTACCTTGCTATCCTAAGGTATCCTAGTATAGTGAGGTAACCTATAGAATGACCTAGTATTTGACCCTATAGGCCTAACATGACATATAGACTAGAATTGACCAAACCTTAGACAGTTTGACCTAGTTTGACTAGTTTGACTAGAATGTTGACCAGAGTTGACCAAGAGTTGACTTTGACTTAGAATGGCCTAGAATCATGTAGAATGTATTGTAAACTTCATTTATCATACTTTGAATACATTGTAACTTGTGTTGGTCTAAATACGACTCAGTTACTCCAGTTCGGACATCTATTATCATCAGTCATTCAGGATATCAGGCGAGTACATGTTCTGATTATTTCATACTTGTTAGGACTTATATTCTTGCTCTAGACTACTTTACTTGATGCTGTCACATTGTTATCACGGATTGGTACTATATGGATCTTTTCATGAGATGTTATCCCCCTCGGGTGCATCGGATACTTCATGTCATGTGCTTTTCACGAACATCATGTATTCCTTGTACTCTCATTATTCATGTACACTCATGTGCTCTCATGTACTCTTATGTTCACATGTGCTTCATGTATAAAACATTCATGTGTAATAACGTAACTTGACTAGATCCTTGTGTATTGATTGGGATACGGAGGAGTAGAAGTGGTTATGTGATCAAGTCCAAAGTAGGTAGTCATGTGCAACTCTGTAACTTAGTCATGAGCAAATCAAGCCGGTTACATAACCATCTTGTGCTCTAAATCACTTAGTCACTTACAGTTCTTACTTTCCATATATATATTTCCTGTTTTCAGATATCTCTCTTACTATTCATCTACAGTTTTTACAGCGTTTCATGTATTTTATTCTTTTGCTTGTTTTACATTTTCTGCCATGATATGAACTGCGTGAGAGTTATGTATTTGCTCATATCCTGACTGGACCTGTTAAAAATATTACAGAGGATGAGGAGTTCTTTCCTACCTATTACGGAGCCGGTTTAGACGATACTTACGACCTGGACCCTCAGGAGGATCCAGCTTGCGCTGAGGATGCTACCCTATTGCCTATGATAGACTGCTAGGCTTATCTTATCTTACTTTCTGTTGTCATTTCATGAGATGAATTATTCAAATGTTAGGATTTGTGTTGTAAACACTTTGACTTGTTTCTTCTGGTTGTATTGCACTCTGTGATTTCATATCTTATCGTGCTATTTATCCATCCTAGAGCTGGGATTGAGTTGTACCTTCTGTATTGTCCTCCGATTGGAGAGTATATTCTGTACAGGTACATTTATACTGTGTTAGATGTTGTGACCTAGGATAGCGTTCTACCGCCGACAATGCGGCGTAGGCTGGACGTACCCACATCTCGTGTCGCTACACTGGGTGCGGGTCATGACACCAACTATCACCAGAAAAGAATGAGAGAATTGCACATATATCACCAAGAGATGTTAAGAAAACGAACAAAACATGATTGATGTATTGCAGCAATAAGTGACCTCCACAATCACAAAGCCAATTAGTTAACTGACTGATACTAAGTTCCAACTGATACTCTCTAACTTCTAACTAATTTCTCATTGATTTTGTTCTTCACTGTCAAATGACAGTCTACCCTCTCTAACTCATATTGAGGCACTCACTTCACACTACCCCTTCACATATATATGCAATATATAACATACACACATTAAACTTCCTCTATCTATTCACTTACCTATATCACACATCTATCCCAACACATACCTCCATCCGTTAGCTGCCAAGTGCAGCCTACTACTTCAGTGGCATCCACACACATTAGCCCAATGGCTACGTTCAGCCAACATGGCATGTGCCACACTGACACTGTCCATGTGACAGTTCACAAATTCATCCCCCACATGCCACAAGTCTATACTCCTCTCGAATTGGATACTACACACTATTAAGTGTAATGGTCACTTACAATGAACTGATCCAAGGTTTAACACCAGGGGACTAAACTAATATGAGTTTGAGGTAATCCCCTCCCCTAAATTCCAGTTATCTGATACCCAAATGGCCTTCCCCTCTTATAATATAACTAATACATCACATAAAACTTATGACTGAAACTGATATCCTAAAATTGATTCAAAGAAAAATAATGGTTGAAACAAAAATGGGTGATAACACCCCTCCCACAGTCTCAAAGACAGTCCCACAACAGCCTTCACTCAATGACTGAACTTATTCCAACAGTGAACACAAGGGAAAACCCAAAACAGTGAATACATGGCTCACAACATACATACATATCCATACATTATATATATATATATATATATATATATATATATATATATATATATATATATATATATATATATATATGAGGAGGGATCCGCATCCCCTCATTTTTTGCATCCCCAAGCATCCCCATGTTAACAACCGTTGGATGTGCTTTAAGTCATCTAATCTTAACCGTTGGTAAATCAATGGTTAAGATTAGATGACTTAAAGCACCATCCAATGGTGTGAATATGGGGGATGCTTGAGGATGCAAAAAGTGCGGGGATGCCTATCCTTCCTATATATATATATATATATATATATACAAACACTTAGAAATCTGTTAGATGCCTATCAAAATAACAAACCAAGCTAAATTCAAGAGAAAAACTGAAAAAACAGAATCAAAGTGGACATTGGGACATTTTAACAAACATTTGGTGGGCAAAACTTGTAGTCTCCCTCAAATGGATACTAAACCCTATGTAGTCATCACAATAGGACTCATTAGGACCTCAACCTTCTTCCTATTAGTCATGGGAGGGGTCTCCTACATGAATATATGAAATTTAACCATGGAAATAGAAGTTTAGAGGGTTATACCTATGTAGAAAGAAGACTACACAATGCTCCATGAATTTGGGGAAGATGGAGGAAGAAGGGGCTCTCAAATCCTTGCTAGTGCCCCCACCAAGCCTTTTTGAGCTCCCCAAGCCTTAGCACAACAAAGGAATAAAAGAGGAGACAATTTGGAAGAGTATGGAATGAAGGAATGAGTGGAAACCCTAATGGAATGGTGGCTGCCATTTGAGGGTTTGTGGGGTTTAAATAGACACTAGTCAAGCCCTAAACTCTTCATGACACTTAGTATTAGGAAGGTCCTTGAGGGGGCTAAGTGGTTTGGCTCTAATTAATGCTTTTACTCAACCTAGCCATGACTAGAGTCTAATTAATCAAACCTATTGGTCAAGTCAAACTTAATGGGGTCCACCATGTCTAATGAATAAGCTAGTCTACTGATAAATACAACCATCATACAATATATATATATATATATATATATATATATATATATATATATATATATATATATATATATATATATATATATATGGCAAAAATATCCTTGTTCTAAAAAAGTGGTAGTGACAAGTGGTGCGCTGAATTCAAATAAGATGAAAGGATTGACCGGATGAGTTATCATAAGTTGATTGAACAAATCAAAAAATTTGGACCGAATTTTGAGTATTGAATAAAATTGTGATCAAAAATAAATTTTTTATGACGATAAAATTGAATGCGTCTCAGGGATTGAATGAAAGCAAAAGTTTACTTGGTTGGATTGAAACGATATTATCGAAATTGAAATCGTATTTGGAAGAGTGTAATTGTGTTGTGCATAATAAGATATTTGAGTTTGATTAGTTGTCTTAAAGGTTTGAAAACTGATGTAAGAACTAGGAAATATTTCAGTTGGACTTGATTTAGGGGTAACACTAGGTTTCGACTAGAAGATTTTGAGTGATCGACTTGGTTATGTGTTTCAGAATGTTGAAAGATATCACTTGGGTACGTTTGCCCTAGTATTAAGTTGCATGTGTGTACGACGAGTATAAGTGTCACGACCTGATCCCAAATAATTGGGTCAAACCGGATCATGCCCAGCCTGCACCGTTGTTGATACGACGGCAGTAAGCTGTTCCATTAACAGGTAACCACAACAACAACATCTATATTTGTCACAACTCAATATTCGGGAATTGAAACTTTACTAAACATTTGAAATAAATACAACTGGAATTTAAAAGTACTGAAATAAATACTGAATTCAAATAACAAAATTTTCAAATAGACAACAAAAACTGGGAAAAAGAAAATCTAGCTAAATTGTCGGCTCATCGGCCTCAATCCCTGCGTCCTCCAAAGGGGACTCTGGCAGCACCACTAGGTACAGAACCGGGTCGTAATAACTGCTGATTAACAGCTCAGCATCCTCAATATCCCCTAAAAATGTATCTCCAGTCAGGAAGGAGCAAAGTACAATTCATGCTAATTTGACAGTTGAAATAATAATAGAATCATGCACTTTTAAACAATTTAGAAATGAACAGTTTTCTAACAGTAAAACAGTGTGATTTGAATAGGCAATGAATATGACCGGCTTGGGTTGTACAGTAGTATCCTATTGATACGATATGGCTTATCCCCGTGTGAGAGAGGGGTAAGCTAATACAGTTCTAAGTTATCAGTTGGATGTGGTCATAAACATTACACTATTCCCCCAGTACCCAACAGTCAATCAGTCAGTGCTCTCAGAGAGAGTTTCGTGTTGCATCGTGATTTAAACTTGCAGTAAAGCGATTATTAAATAACTGTAAACTAACACAAAATGTACTTGCCTCAAAATGGACTGGACTGGAAAGGGATGAAGACTTCGAGATGGGATTAGACTCGTCCTCGAAATCCTACATTCGAGAAGCTGACTCAGAATCCATGGTTACCAAGCTAACTATGCTAGTTGAAATCTCTAATTGTGTCCTAATCAATTTTAATCTTCATTAATGCAATCACAACAAAAATGCGATTATCGGTGCGTTGTAATTAATAATGAGAGAAAGGTCAATTTAACTTGTATTTTGGAAAAACTCGTAGTTACCAATTTAATTGATTAAAACTTTGTATTTTCGTAATTATACATATAAAACTATATTTCTTGTTTTAATAAGAAAACATGATCGTTGTTAAAATATTAAAAGCTTGTAAATTTTAATGTGAGAAAACTTTATTAATTTTCTATATCAAAAATAATTATCTATTTTTGATTTATGTGTACGCTAAAATAACTCGCAAAACCAGAAAGTAATAGAAAACCTATGCTACAAAATTACAGGTCACAGAGAAAATAGACAGGCTGGGCTTATGCCCATTACAATTTATTTACAAAAATTGAAATAAGACGAAACAATTGTTAGTTCTAAAATCTTCCTACGATTTAATTATGAATAAACTAAATAATAATAAAAATAAATTAAATTATTAATGAGTCTCGGATATGGTCCAATCGTCATATAGGCTAATGCCTCAACGTCCGGACGAAGCCGGTTTCATTTGCAATTAGCCAGGGCCCATTGACCAATACGGTCGTCGCCCAAAATCCAAAATATTAATATTTTCCGAAAACTATTTTAAAATCATTTTAAAATTATAATTAAATTTCATGGAAAATCCGGCAACATTTCCTCTATTTTTGGTCAACCCAAAAACTGGGAAAGTGAGCCAATATTTTCCAGTATAAATCCCAAACCAGGGAAACCCATGAATTAAATTCCATAACCAATTTTATATAAAAACATATTCACAGAAACGTTTTCGGAAGTATTCGAAAAATCCGAAACGTATTCGGAGATCCAAAATCAACCCAGGAAACAATCACAGCACAAATACGAAAACCCAACACCTAGAAATTCATTTTCGAAAGTTTCGAAAAAGCAAAACAAACCAACAGAAGCTTTCCGAAGGTTTCACGGAAAATACCGGAAACAAAATGTAACCCAAAAATCGAATTTCCCGAAGGAGATTCGTGGACCAATTCTCATCATTGACACGAGAGGGACGAACTACTGTGATTAACCAGGAATTACCCAAAATGAAGGAATCTGAAGGGTTGCCTCGGACTCGGGACGTACGAATCCACAGAACGAACTTGGAATCCCGTGGACAGCGCTGGACAGGGGCTGGACACGCCGAAAGGGACGCTGGCCGGGCACTGGGCGCCGGGGAGAACAGCACGCGGGGCACGGGAGGCTAGGGCATGGCCGGGAGCCGGGGAGGCGCGCGGGTCAGCGATGCTGGGGGCGGCCGGATGGGTCCGGTGGGCGCGGCGATGGACGCCGGGGAGTCGGGACGGCCGGAAAGGGCCGGAGGGCGCCGCGGGGTTGGGGTCCGGCGCTGGAGACGCCGCGGGCGGCCGGAAAGGGCGTTGGCCGGGAAGGGCGTTGGCCGGGAAGGGCGTTGGCCGGAGGCTCGCGGTTGGCGGAGAGGCCGAGGGCGCTGGAGTTCGGGAGAGGGTCGAGCGGGATGGGTTTGCTTCTGGAGGGATTAGGAGGAAGTAGAGAGAGGAGTGAGGAATTGGAGGAGAACATGGGTGTGTGTTTAAAAAAAAGTGGGTTGAGATGTATGTGGTTGTGCTGCTGAGAGAAGAAGTAGGGAGGGCAATAAGGGTGAGGGGAGAACGTGTGTGGGGGTGTGCTGGTCCAACGTGGACCAGTTCAAAAATACATTTAAAAAAAAAGAAATCTGAATTCAAAAGAAGGGAGGGGGTTTAGGTCGGGTCTGGGTTTCGGGAGGCTGGTCCGGGCTCGAGTCAGGTCAGCACTCAAAAGCCACTTATAATTTTGAAATTAATTTTTAAAACTCATAAATAATACTAATAATAATAGTAATAATATTATAATAATAATATTAAATTACATTACAGAAACTGGGTTTCACAATCTTCCCTCCTTAGAAAATTTCGTCCTCGAAATTAAAGGCAGGGTTAGGGGTTACCTTAAGTCTCAAACAAGTACGGGTACTGCTCCCGCATCTAGTCTTCTCGCTCCCAGGTCGACTCGCCTGGTGAGTTGTGCCGCCACATGACTCTGACTATCGGCGTCACAGAATTTCTGGTTCTCTTCTCGCCTCTGTCCAATATCGCCACTGGCTTCTCTGGCACTGTGAGGCTGGGTCCAATCTCCAGCTCCGAAAGGTCCAAGATGTGGCTCGGGTCCGGGATGTAGCGTCTCAGCTGCGAAACGTGGAAGACGTTGTGGACGCCTTCGAGACTGGGGGTAGAGCCACCCGATAAGCCACTTCTCCAATCCTGCTGAGTACTTCAAAAGGACCAATATACCTGGGGCTTAGCTTTTCTGCTCTGCCGAAACGAATGGTTCCTCTGGTAGGAGAGATCTTCACAAACACACTGTCGCCTTCTTCAAACTCCAAAGGCCGTCGGCTGCTATCGGCCCAATGCTTCTGTCTGTCCTGGGCAATCCTGAGCTTGTCTCTGATCATTCTTACCTTCTCTGCTGCTTCGGTCACCATCTCAGGTCCAAGAAACACTCGTTCTCCGACGTCATCCCAAGCAAGTGGAGTGCGACAACGACGTCCATAGAGTGCCTCGAACGGTGTCATACCGATGCTAGCTTGGTAGCTGTTGTTGTAAGAGAATTCTACCAAGTGCAAATGGTCTTCCCAAGACCCTCCGAATTCCAAGACGTAGGATCTCAGCATGTCTTCTAGCGTCTGGATTGTTCTCTCTGATTGCCCGTCAGTCTGGAGATGGTAGGCGGTGCTGAACTTCAGTTGTGTTCCCAAACTGTCATGCAAACTCTTCCAAAAGTGAGAGGTAAATCTAGTATCTCTGTCAGATACAATACTTATCGAAACTCCATGAATTCGGTAGATATGCCGCATGTACAGTGCTGCCAACTTCTCGGTGGATAGACCAACCTTGAAGGGGATAAAGTGAGCTGACTTTGTCAGTCGGTCCACGATAACCCAAATGGCATCCTTCCCTCCTTGGGATCGAGGCAGTCCCGACACGAAATCCATTGTTATGTGCTCCCATTTCCACTCCGGAATGTCAAACGGATGCAATAGTCATGCTGGTCTCTGTCTGCTAGCTTTTACTTGCTGACAAATTAAATATCTAGCCACATACCTGGATACGTCCTTCTTCATTCCGTACCACCACACTATTGTACGCATATCCCGGTACATTTTGTTGGCTCCAGGATGTATGGAATACTGCGACTGGTGCGCTTCTTGCATCAGCTCGTTCCTCAGTTCGCCAGTTGGTACGCAAAGCCTTGTACCATTCTTCAGTGCTCCGTCGCTGGCGATTGAGAATCCTTCAAGCGTTCCTGCTAGCACTTGGTCTCTGAGTTTGCAAAGCATCTCGTCTTGGAATTGTGCCTCCTTGACTCTGTCCATAAGACTTGAACGCACTTGCAACTGCATCATTGATGGTTCAGCTCCTGGTACGATGGCTTCTCTTCTCAGTTTTTTCATCTCTTCTTTAGGCAGTACAATCTCCAATCCAAGCTTCTCCATGTCCTCCAGCAAATGACGCTCCTTGGTCAAGAACATTGCCGTCGGGTATCGACTAAGTGCATCTGCAACAACATTAGCCTTACCCGGATGATACTGCAGGTTGATGTCAAAATCCTTCATCAGCTCCAGCCATCGTCTCTGTCTCATATTCAGCTCCTTCTGAGTGAAAACATATTTCAGACTTTTGTGGTCTGTAAATATTTCCACTCTCTCTCCATAAAGGTAGTGCTTTCATAGCTTCAATGCAAATATCACCGCTACAAGCTCCAAATTATGTGTGGGATAGTTCTTCTCATGAGTCCGTAATTGTCTAGATGCGTAAGCAATTACTTTCCCGTGTTGTTGAAGAACGCAGCCCAATCCCTTACCGGAAGCATCACTATAGATTGAGAAACCGCCGGTACCTGCGGGTAGCGCAAGTATCGGCGCCGTTGTAAGCCTCTTCTTCAGTTCCTCAAAAGCTGACTGGCAAGCTACAGACCAAATGAATTCCTCGTTCTTCCTGGTAAGCTTCGTCATTGGTTCAGCAATATTGGAGAAATCCTTTACGAACTTCCGGTAATATCCAGCCAAACCCAAAAAGCTTCTGATTTCTGCAACCGAGCTTGGTGCAGTCCACTTCTCAATAGCAGCTATCTTCTTT
Source organism: Iris pallida (assembly GCA_029216955.1). Taxonomy (NCBI): domain Eukaryota; kingdom Viridiplantae; phylum Streptophyta; class Magnoliopsida; order Asparagales; family Iridaceae; genus Iris; species Iris pallida. The sequence goes on from JANAVB010025594.1 coordinate 672,866, forward strand.
AGATCCACCGAAATTCCTTTTCCTGTGACAACATGGCCCAAAAATTTTACTTTGTCTAAAAAGAATTCGCATTTGGATAGCTTACCATAGAGCTTCTCCTTCCTCAAGGTACTCAGTACTTTCCTCAGGTGCTCTTCATGCTCTTCCTCAGTCTTCGAGCAGATCAGTATGTCATCGATGAAGACAACAACAAACTGATCCAGGTATTCATGGAAAACCTTGTTCATGAGGTTCATGAATACCGCGGGAGCATTTGTCAGTCCAAACGACATGACCAAGAATTCAAATTGCCCATACTTGGTGTTGAACGCCGTCTTAGGAATATCCTCCTTCCTGACCTTGATTTGATGGTAGCCTGATCTGAGATCTATCTTCGAAAATACCTTGGCTCCACTCAGTTGATCAAACAGGTCGCCGATCCGGGGCAGAGGGTACTTGTTCTTGATGGTGATGTTGTTTAGCGCCCGGTAGGCAATGCACATCCGCACGGTTCCATCCTTCTTGGGCACGAAAAAAACTGGTGCTCCCCAGGGTGAAGCCCCATCTCTGATAAATCCCTGTGCCTTCAGCTCGTCGATCTGGTCCTTCATCTCCTTTGCCTCCTTGGGGTTGACTCTGTAGCATCCTCGAGAAATAGGGGAAGAGCCGGGTACTAGATCAATGGTGAATTCCATACCTCGATCTGGCGGCAATCCTGGAAGACTATCTGGAAAGACGTCCATGAATTCTGCTATGATAGGGTGAGGAGGCCCGGGTTTTTCGGTGATGGAGGAGTAGGTAACACTCTACATGTCTTCCGGAGCTCGAGAGATTTCAAATTTCGGTTCTCCTGGTGGGCTGAAGATTACACAACCTCTATGACAATCTATCAGTGCATGCTGCTCACTTAACCAGTCCATCCCTAGGACTACATCATAGTTGGACAGGGGTATCACAAGTAAGGGTGTTAAAAATTGATGGCCTGAGATAGTGATGAGACAGTTACAAGCCTCGGTGATGGTTATGGGTCCACCGCCAGTCATAACTCTATTAATCACCTTGCTAAGTCTCGTATCTAGGTGGTGTGCAGAAATAAACTTTGATGATATGAAACTATGTGATGCACCCGAATCAAATAATGCTAGAGCAGGATGTGAAAATACATAAATGGAACCTGTGATGACATCAGCGGTGGGTTCCTGCTCTGGTTCCTGCTCATCAGCTGCTAGGGCAAAAGCTTGCCCGGTCTTCTGCTGGTGTTGTCCGAACCATTGTTGCTGAGTGGGTAGGGGAGCTCTTTGTTGAGTTGCACCGGTTCGGTGGACTGACGAGGGGCAGTCCTTTACTTGGTGGGTGGCAGATCCACAGACTAGGCAGTATCCTAGCCTAATCCTGCATATGTTCGACTGGTGTCCTGGCCTCTTACAATAATCACAGACAGGGATCTGCCTCTGAGGCGCTTTGTCATTGGTCCTTTCTTGATGGTGCTGCTGCTGGTGGTGCGAAGGCCTATTGTTGTTGTTGTTGGGCCTCTTCTGGTTACCCTAGAATTTGCTAGTTCCAGGATACTCCCTCTTGGATCAAGAAGGCTGGCTCTTCTCCACGTCCTGAGCTCGTATCTGGATCCTCTCATATGTCTTGGCGCCACCTGCGATCACAGGGGTGCGAATCTCTTCTCTTAATCCATAACTGAATCGTTCAGCACGATCCTTGGGGTCAGCAACCAAGTTCTGGGCAAAGCGGCTAAGTCGGCCGAACTCTGCCGCATATTCTCCGACTGTCATGTTCCCTTGCTTCAGGTCCTGGAACTGTCTTTCCATCTCCCGCATCTCCGATGTTGGAAAGAACTTCCTGCGGAACAGCCTCTTGAAGGTGTCCCAGTCGAGCTGCTTGTCCTGGAGTCGGGGTTCATTCCGATACCAGGTGCTCGCCACATCTTGTAGCTGGAGTCCTACTGCTTCAGTCTTGAGGTCCTCTGGGAGTCGAGCGACGCTCAAGAGACGCTCCATGCTATCTAGCCATTCATCGGCGTAGATGATACCCTCGGTTCCTTTGAAAGGTCGAGGGCCTTGCTTCTTAAAGCTCTCTATGTTTCCAACCTTCATGTAATAATACGCCTCTAATCAAAAGAATGGCCTTTAATGATATAAAACTTGACTCCTGAATTATGCTTACCTTGGCAGGTCGTGGCTCCAATGAAGTGGTTTCTCCTCTCTCGAGGGCAGCCATAGCCACATTGTGGGCATTCTCCATGCCTTCTCTCATGATCGCGGTCTGCTCGCGGTGGGCTTCAGCTTGGGCTGTAGTCTGTTCTCGGTGAGCTTCTGCTTGAGCTCTCTGTGCTTCAAGCACTCCTCGTAGCATGCCCACTAGATCAGTGGGGTCCACGGGCACTGGTGGGGCAGCTGGTGCGGGCACTACCGCAGGGGTCTGCGGCTCTGCCCGGGGAAGTGTAGGTTCTGCCGTTTGTGCTGTAGTAGCATAAACGGGTCGGGGTGCTGGTGCAGCATGGGGACGGTCAGTCAGCTGCAAAGGAGGTGGGTCCCGGCGTGCTTGAGAAGGTGGGGTGTGATTGGTAGATGACACCTCATCTTCAGCAGGACCGAAACGGGTAGTCTTCCCTTTGGCCATAATCTGGAAGCTTTAGGGTACAAACATAAGCAAGGTATCCTACCAGTCTATAATCAAACAAAAATATTTATTTATATATAATTCGGACCTATGTTGTGACAAATCAATGTTCCAGTGTTCTAATTGTTTCTAGGTATGTTTTCCTAAGTTGTTGTGTGGACCTGCATGGGCCACAACTAAAAACATGTCACGAACCGATCCCAAATAATTAGGTCGAACCGGATCATGCCCAGCCTGTACCGTTGTTGAGACGGCGGCAGTAAGCTGTTCCATTAGCAGGTAACCACAACAACAACATCTATATTTGTCACAACTCAATATTCGGGAATTGAAACTTTACTAAACATTTGAAATAAATACAACTGGAATTTAAAAGTACTGAAATAAATACTGAATTCAAATAACAAAATTTTCAAATAGACAACAAAAACTGGGAAAAAGAAAATCTAGCTAAACTGTCGGCTCATCGGCCTCAGTTCCTGCGTCCTCCAAAGGGGACTCTGACAGCACCACTGGGTACAGAACCGGGTCGTAATAACTGCTGATTAACAGCTCAGCATCCTCAATATCCCCTAAAAATGTATCTCCAGTCAGGAGGGAGCAAAGTACAATATTCATGCTAATTTGACAGTTGCAATAATAATAGAATCATGCACTTTTAAACAATTTAGAAATAAACAATTTTCTAACAGTAAAACAGTATGATTTGAATAGGCAATGAATATGACCGGCTTGGGTTGTACAGTAGTATCCTATTGATACGATATGGCTTATCCCCGTGTGAGAGAGGGGTAAGCTAATACAGTTCTAAGTTATCAGTTGGATGTGGTCATAAACATTACACTATTCCCCCAGTACCCAACAGTCAATCAGTCAGTGCTCTCAGAGAGAGTTTCGTGTTGCATCGTGATTTAAACTTGCAGTAAAGCGATTATTAAATAACTGTAAACTAACACAAAATGTACTTGCCTCAAAATGGACTGGACTGGAAAGGGATGAAGACTTCGAGATGGGATTAGACTCGTCCTCGAAATCCTACATTCGAGAAGCTGACTCAGAATCCAGGGTTACCAAGCTAACTATGCTAGTTGAAATCTCTAATTGTGTCCTAATCAATTTTAATCTTCATTAATGCAATCACAACAAAAATGCGATTATCGGTGCATTGTAATTAATAACGAGAAAAATGTCTTTTTAACTTGTATTTTGGAAAAACTCGTAGTTACCAATTTAATTGATTAAAACTTTGTATTTTCGTAATTATACATATAAAACTATATTTCTTGTTTTAATGAGAAAACATGATCGTTGTTAAAATATTAAAAGCTTGTAAATTTTAATGTGAGAAAACTTTATTAATTTTCTATATCAAAAATAATTATCTATTTTTGATTTATACGTACGCTAAAATAACTCGTAAAACCAGAAAACAATAGAAAACCTATGCTACAAATTTACAGGTCACAGAGAAAATAGACAGGCTGGGCTTATGCCCATTACAATTTATTTACAAAAATTGAAATAAGACGAAACAGTTGTTAGTTCTAAAATCTTCCTACGATTTAATTATGAATAAACTAAATAATAATAAAAATAAATTAAATTATTAATGAGTCTCAGATATGGTCCAATCGTCATATAGGCTAATGTCTCAACGTCCGGGCGAAGCCGGTTTCGTTTGCAATTAGCCAGGGCCCATTGACCAATACGGTCGTCGCCCAAAATCCAAAATATTAATATTTTCCGAAAACCATTTTAAAATCATTTTAAAATTATAATTAAATTTTATGGAAAATCTGACAGCATTTCCTCTATTTTTGGTCAACCCAAAAACTGGGAAAGTGAACCAATATTTTCCAGTATAAATCCCAAACCAGGGAAACCCATGAATTAAATTCCATAACCAATTTTATATAAAAACATATTCACAGAAACGTTTCCGGAAGTATTCGAAAAATCTGAAATGTATTCGGAGATCCAAAATCAACCCAGGAAACAATCACAACACAAATCCGAAAACCCAACACCTAGAAATTTATTTCCGAAAGTTTCGGAAAAGCAAAACAAACCAACAGAAGCTTTTCGAAGGTTTCACGGAAAATATCGGAAACAAAACGTAACCCAAAAATCGAATTTCCCGAAGGAGATTCGTGGACCAATTCTCATCATTGACACGGGAGGGACGAACTACTGTGATTAACCAGGAATTACCCAAAACGACGGAATCCGAAGGGTTGCCTCGGACTCGGGACGCGCGAATCCACAGAACGAACTTGGAATCCCATGGACAGCGCTAGACAGGGGCTGGGCACGCCGAAAGGGACGCTGGCAGGGCACGGGGCACCGGGGAGAACAGCACGCGGGGCACGGGAGGCTAGGGTGCGACCGGGAGCCGGGGAGGCACGTGGGTCAGCGCTGCTGGAGGCAGCCGGATCGGGGTCCGGCGAGCGCGGCGATGGACGCCGGGGAGTCGGGGCGGCTGGGAAGGGCCGGAGGGTGCCGCGGGGTTGGGGTCCGGCACAGGAGGCGCCACGGGCGGCCGGAAAGGGGTGTTGGCCGGAGGCTCGCGGTTGGCGAAGAGGCCGAAGGCGCTGGAGTTCGGGAGAGGGTCGAGCGGGATGGGTTTGCTTCTGGAGGGATTAGGAGGAAGTAGAGAGAGGAGTGAGGAATGGGAGGAGAACATGGGTGTGTGTTTAAAAAGAAGTGGGTTGAGAAGTATGTGGTTGTGCTGCTGAGAGAAGAAGTAGGGACAGCAATTAGGGTGAGGGGAGAACGTGTGTGGGGGTGTGCTGGTCCAACGTGGACCAGTTCAAAAATATATTTTTTTTAAAGAAATCTGAATTCAAAAGAAGGGAGGGGATTTAGGTCGGGTCTGGGTTTTGGGAGGCTGGTCCGGGCTCGGGTCAGGTCAGCACTCAAAAGCCACTTATAATTTTGAAATTAATTTTAAAACTCATAAATAATACTAATAATAATAGTAATAATATTATAATAATAATATTAAATTACATTACAGAAACTGGGTTTCATAATAAGTTACCCCATGTTTGAGTAGTACAGTCTGCACGAACATAGTGTGAACTCAGACGAACGAATTGATGGTTAAGTTGTGGATTTGAGTCAAATTGATTCGAATGATATAGTTGTTCGATGAAATTGACTAAAGCGTTGAGCATGACTCTGATGGATGAAACGTATAGGAAGTATGTTCAAAAAATTTGAATATATGCTAGATAAATTCGAGTTGAGTAATAAGTGATAAGTCGATGAGTGTTACTCCGTTAGTTTTGAGGACAACTTTTTTCTAAGTGGTGTACTATGTAATGCCCCATCCCGTTCAATTCAACTGGAGGAATCGAAATGCAACGACGTTTGGACATAGCCATGCAACAGCTTGCTTGAAGTCACGCTCGGTCGAGGTAACTCCTCGATCAGGTGGATGGCTTCGGTGAACTTGCCTCAGTATGGCCTTCACACTAATAAATAGAAGTTTTTACTGCACTGAATAGGCTTGATAATAAAAGAGATGAATCGATATAGCTAAGGGAATAATCCCATTATGTCAAATGTGTATAGAACTTGAAAGTGTTAGCTTGTTGCCTAGATACCAATCCACTATAGTTTTCAAAGTGGCACTCGGTTTTTCGACCAAACGTATTGAGTTAAGCAATGTTATGACGTGGGCTATCGACTTAACATCAAAGCATACACGTTCCTACAGTCTCAATGCTATTCATATTAGGCACTATCTCACGGTTCTACGATTTTGTATAGCCACATGTTCCTATGGTCTCAAGGTTCGCCAAATAGAGTATGACTTGGGTGGTAGTGTCCACAAAATACAAATGGTTTAAGGCACAAACGACGGTTGGTTCAATGATAAGTATGTCATGATCTACGACACTTATGGAACATATTTTGTTCAATTTAAGTAGGAAGGCTATGTAGTAGCCTTTTTTTTGCGTTTCAAAGAATGGAAAGTTCATGCGACCATTTGTCTCCGAGGACATCTCTCGTTTGGGAGTCTCCAACGAACTATAAAAAGTATGGTTTATGAGGACAATTTATAAAGTGTTTGAGTCGTACCACAAATTAGGCCATGCATTTACGTGAGTCTAGTTGTTCTCTTAGGTGCGTGGTCATGGACAACTTATGCACAAGGGCGATGTTTTTTTGGACGACAATTTGGGGCCACGGAACCGATCCGGCCATTGCTGAAACACGGTATAGCTGATGCTGGGTAGGCAACCAGAAATTCGATGGGCTTTCATTGGGGCTTGCTACCTGTATTAATCGACCTACCATCTCTTCTAGCTATGTCAAAAATGGCTTGTTAATGCCAGTGACCTTTCATATAGATTAGTTGGTGTACTGAGTGACAATTCGCATGTACGGTGTCGGTCGAGTTGCAAGAATGTATAAGCACGATAATGATTAATCAAGTAAATGGATGCACGGTCTGCAATACGATTATGGAGCCTAAGATTTGGCTATACGTAATGACACGTACTTCAGCACGAGATATGGTGTCGTGTTTTAAATCGTTGATGTCATGCCCCGACCCGAAAAATCGCTCGTCCTCGTATCGATTTATCCGAATCATCGTCCTCGCTGGGGTGTGATGCCGTACAAGTCTAGAGTTGCACTCGTACAAGGCAAGATGACAAGTTCTCAAATGGTTATCTTTGATATTGTTATTTAGCAATGGAAGAAATAGAGTACATGAAACAATTCTCTTTATTGATAAATGAACTGAGGTTACAAAGGCTTTCAATAGTCCCAATTGAATTTGCCAGATTGGCTACAACACTCAGGTTCTCACTTGCCCACAAAGGATTTTTACCGTTCCATATAACATGTCTTTTATATCTCGGCCACATCATCATGTTGCAATGTCCGAGCGTTAATGCGGTCACACGCCTCACTACGCTACATCATTCTATGCCTTAGTGCGTTCAAGTGAAGCTCCGTCGCGAGCAAATCATTCCCTGAACCTGCAAGCAATTTGGTGGGAGATCAGTACTAATCCTCTCGCGTACTGATCAGAGACCCACTTTACCAAAACCGACATTAAGTAGATATATGGAATTATGTAGCATACAATTTAGTGACCTTTCTATCCTTGCCTTAGGGTTAGTTCATGGCATATTCGAAAGCATTAAAATATGTTATCATGGCAAGCATGTTATCGTTGAATTTATATAAGCAAACAAGCAGGAAACATACAATTTTCGTGTTCTTTCGTGGTGCAACTTCTTACCAACTCGACGCACTCGCCCTTGCACCGACGCAAGGGGAATACTGCTACCATCCTTCCCTGTCATAATATAAGTGATCACTGTGCAGGATCTTTGTGCGCCTGTACTTTTAATCCGTCGTTCCTTAACTATATGAAGGTCACTGGCTTTAACACCATAATGGACATCAAGGTACAAACGGTGACTTCTTCAGCCTGGGGTGCTACTCCCACACCATGAAGTACTCCCGAACGAAACTGATATTTGTGATGCTCTATTTCAATGGCAGGTCGCAAGCCTAACAGATTAAAATACCCCACACAATACCCATCTCAAATTCCCTTTCTAGGTCAAACGGGTTTCGACAACCGGTCTACCACGTTCGAGCGATAAAACTTGTTCACACGTTGTCCGTGACCATGCAACGCGTCAAACTCATACAACAAAGCAATTTTCCTATCTCTATTTTCATTAGCACAATGCACCAACTCAATGTTCATCAACGAATACCCCAAAGGCCATAAACATTTCGACGTACCATTCCACCTTTGACAGTTTTGTCATATTCATGCTATAACTGTTCTCTTTGCAACGAAGACATCCCTTATGATTCTTGTACATGTACGCACGTTTTGACACATTTATTATCTTTCCTTCGAGTCATGCATTTAAGGCACGCCTCGATACCAAATTTCCATGTTCTATGTCTTAGTGTTCACGATGTAAGTTCCTTCCCTCCGACTCGTGCAATAAGGCATGTCTCGATAGGGTATTCAATGTTCTATAGCTCGAGCACTGAGGCACTCGCGCCGATATAGTATTTCAATGTGCTAGCCCTCTAACTCATGTACGGGGGCACAAATGACTTTTGTACTAGGCACTCGTCGATACAGTTATCCCATGTTCTTATGGCTTGCGCACCGATGCGCTCGCCTTTGCGATATTTCGATGTTCAATAGCGACTCGTACATTTGATGTACGTTTTATTTCAATTGTTCTATCTAGTGTTCGACATGCACTATGATTCCTTCCTTCGAGCCATGCTCGTGGTCTTGATAGGTTAACTTAGCATACAATGGTTCATTTTACTTAGGCATGAAGGAGTAGGAAAGAAAAGTCAAAGTCCTCCCACCTTAAGCCGATACGCCTTCTCGTTTCGTCGAGCTGATGCGGCTTGATTTCATAACTTTGTTGCACGACCAACTCAACTGACTTAGCCATTCGAGCACTTCGTGCTTCGTTGAATTATCCGACCGATTTGGCTTACCGTATCTATGCCTTAGTCTATTGCGATGCGGTGATTTGGTTTTGCGGACACCATTGCAAATAAGGCAAAAAGTTGACCTCTTATATTTCAGCATAAACATATAGCCTGCACACGAAACCAACTAAACTCAACATTTGTCTGGTTTGTGCCTTTGCATCGATTCGATTTCTTAGAATCTTCGAACCGACTCAAAGCATTTCTCTCATTCGGGCCAACGTAACTCTTTGCATCAATCCGACTCGATGCATTTCTCGGGTCAACGAATCTCTTGTATCAATTCACATCGATACTTAATCGGGTCAATGCAACTCTTCGAGTCAATGACTCAGCATAATGTATCGTGCAGAGCGGGGTATTACATAATATAACGCTCAAAACAAGGTTCGTCCTCGAACCAAAACCAACAGTCAGTTCAAGTGTTTTCTAGATCGTTTTACGATCTCGCCAACTATCGTCGTTCCGTTTTAAACACTCGTGCAAGCTTTCATTAAATTTTAGTCTTTCCTGCAGCTCAATTTGAATTTATTATACAACTTAACTTGGATCGTACGCATATTCAAGGTGTCCCAGAAATATATGTATTTCTGCCAAGCCTAGTGGTAGAAAATTAGAACAAAGCTGACAGATAAATTTCAATTCTATGCTTGCCATCTTGTACTCTCGATCGGATTTATCTTTAGCGACTGTTCTCGAATTTTATCATATATGTATATTCGATACATATGTGATCCATTCAACATAGTCACTACATGCGACGCGATTCAAAAATCATATTTCTCATTTTGTAAGTTTCGTATGGACCATCAATTCTATTCGTCGCATCGAGCTGTCGTGTATCTGATCGCAACGAGCCTTCGCAACGTCTTGCGTTCAAAGTCGTTGTCCAACTATTTTCGAAGTTTCACTTTACAACTTATCTCGATACGATTTTCCTTTGTTAACTTGCAATACATCAACATTCAAGGCTACGCCCGCTAGGAAACTTTTTTAGGCACCATGTTTAAATTCTCCCTACATAACTTTTAAATAGTCATTGCACAAAGGCCACAATCTATTCGACACCAAAGTTCCATTCGAGTCGACGATGCTCAAAGGCAACAATCGTTTTGACACAAGGGTCTTTCTACGACGCGTCTTATGTTCGATTCCTATCGAGTAGGAATTTCCTAGCCAAATTTTTGACTTGTCCGTCGTGCTACATCAAATATAAGTTTGATTTATGCAAGCTCAATTGTCAGGTGAATCTGAATTTTAACGAAGAAACTTTGAAAGTCATTCTCATATCACTCGCTTTCGTGCATAGCACAATTCTCGAAATCGCCTACACTTATCATCAACATGCACCACATGATATTTATTCTCGATACAATTCCATATGCGACATCATATGGGTCTACAACATTCACTTTAATTTGGCGGTCAAGTCTTCTAGAGTCAGCTACCCCAAAGCTATGCTCGATAATTGTGGATCATTAACGAAGGACAGTTACTACGAACCATGCTATATTATTTTGGACCCAAATCACGTTCCGACTATTTCTATGGTTCTAACCCAAATCCGGACAAAACTATTTCTATCGGCACAACTGATGCGCAACTATCCTCTGAATAATTCATGCACTACCGTTGATAATTCTGCGATTCATGAAACATCTACTCGTATTGAGTTAGAGTCTTTCTACCCACGGTCGACATTTGAGAAGCTATATGCATCTAAACAATCTTCAATGACTTTATAGTCTCGTCCTGATCAATCACAAAGTTTACGATCAACCAGTTCGACACTTCCGTATTGCTATTTTTCAAAAAATCTCGATATCGAAGGCTCGCCCCATTTGTATTATCACATCGTGCTTACATTTCTAGTGTATCATTTTCGATAGCAAGAGGGTCAACTTTGAATCTGTATCAACGTCAACTTAGCTCGCACACCAACTCATTTTCCCGATTCGTGACATCCCGCTATACTTTGATCGCATAACCAAGTTACCAATTATCTAACATCGAACCCTGGAGTTATACGACCACGCCCTATAAGTTTCGCGTGTTTCAGTCGTACTCAAATGAGTTTTGTCGCAACGTAACCAACTTTCTCTAAGGCACAATTTATCTACATCAACCAACTTTTTTACCGAGTTCGCAATTCGTAGCATTCAATTACAATTTGTATCGCCAACATTTTCATCGAGTCGCAGTTCATGTGAACCAATTTCAACTCATATAGACCAACATTTCATAGAGATCGTATGTCGTACGATCTAATTACAATTTGCATCGACTAACATTATCATTAAGCTCGCAAGTCGTGCGACTCGTCATAACTTAGAGTTTCTTATCCGACCGATCCGACTATTGCCTCAAGACATAATCATTTCGTTAGTCTCGATCATTCGACCGACTTATAAATTTTTGTTCGACGTAACATTCATTGATACGACTCCCCGTCCTATCGTTCCAAATGATTATCGAAGAACACTTGCATCAACATACCATCATACAATTTTCCAATCGAGTTTCGGTACTCTCTCATTCGTTGCGGACAAACCTTCCGTAATTCTCATAACGTGTCGATGCAATCCATTGCGCAAGTGGTATAACATATACCACTCAGAATCGAGTCATTCATCGCATAGGTGGTATGGTATATACTACTCGGAAATCAAGACATTTCCTTCGTATCATACTCGGTATGAACCAACAATCTATTCTGACTCACAATTTCTACAGTGATCATGCTGATCACAATCGTAACTTTTGATTAATCAAAATTTGACACAATTCGGCTAATGTATTCATATTCCGACACAAGTTCAGTGCGCAATCGAACGATTCGTTCTTATCGACTTACGATTTAGTTCCGTCCGTTGCACCTTGTGCAACGATTCTCTTTCGACATTCGTTGCAGCTCGTGCAACAATTTATTCCCAACATTCGGTGCACCATGTGCAACAATTTATTTTCGACATCCAAAGCCAATGCTTGAATTCGTTCAACACATTCATATCAACTTTCATGTTCATTGCAATGCACCATTCACAACTGGTTGCAATTTATGCAACACATCCCGATTTTCATTATATCTATGCAACCAATATTTTGATTCACATCTCGCGACTTGTTGCACTTGTAGCAACAATTATTTTACGGCTCATTGCACGCAATGTAATAAACATTTCACAACTTTTTCAGCAAATATCATGTAATTTCCAAAAGACATACGACAAAATTACACGACTTATATTAGACTTAATGTATGGAACATCCAGTGTGGCATTGAGTAGAGTCAAGGGTGATTTGATGGTGGTGGGCAAATCTTTGGAAATTAAACGAAGCAAGCGTCCTGAGGAAATTGAACCTAGAGCTCTGATACCAATTTGTCACACCCCGACCCGAAAATTGCTCATCTTCGCATCGATTTATCCGAATCATTATCCTCGCTGGGGCGTGATACCGTACGAGTCTGGAGTTACACTCGTACAAGACAAGATGACAAGTTCTCAAATGGCTATCTTTGATATTATTATTTAGCAGCGGAAGAAACAGAGTATACGAAACAATTCTCTTTATTGATAAATGAACTGAGGTTACAAAGGCTTTCAATAGCCCCAACTGAATTTGCTAGGTGGCTACAACACTCAGGTTCTCTCTTGCCTACAAAAGATTTTACCGTTCCATATATCTTGTCTTCTATATCTCGGCTACATCATCTTGTTGCAATGTCCGAGCGTTAATGTGGTCGCATGCCTCAATACGCTATGGCATTCCAAGCCTCAGCGTGTTGAGCGAAGCTCCGTCGCGTGCAGATCATTCCCTGAACCTGTAAGTAATCTGGTGGGAGATCAATATTAATCCTTTCGCATACTGATCAGAGACCCACTTTACCTAAACCAACATTAAGTAGATATATTGAATCCTGCAGCATACAATTTAGTGATCTTTTTATCCTTGACTTAGGGTCAGTTCATGGCATATCTGAAAGCATTAAAACATGTTATCATGGCAAGCATGTTATCGTTGAATTTATATAAGCAAACAAGCAGGCAACATACAATTTTTGTGTTCCTTCGTGGCGCAACTTCTTACCAACTCGACACACTCGCTCTTGTACCGATGCAAGGGGAATACGCGTACCATCCTTCCATGTCATGATATAAGTGCTCGTTGTGCAGGATCTCTGTGTGCCTGCACTTTCAATCCGTCGTTCCTTAACTATATGAAGGTCACTGGCTTTAACACCATAATGGACATCAAGGTACGAACAGTGATCGAACGGGTTCCAGCTACCGGTCTACCACGTTCGAGGGATAAAACTTGTGCACAAGTTGTCCGTGACCATGCAACGCGTCAAACTCATACAACCAAGCAATTTACCTATCTTTATTTCCAATGGCACAATGCCCCAACTCAATGTTTATCAACGAACGCCCTGAAGGCCATAAACATTTCGATGCACCATGCCACCTTCGATAGTTTCGTCATATTCATGCCATAATTGTTCTCTTCGCAATGAAGCCATCCCTTATGATTCTCGTGCACGTACACACGCTTTGACACATTTATTCTCTTTCCTTCGGGTCGTGCATTTGAGGCACACCTCGATACCATATTTCCATGTTCTATATCTTAGTGTTCACGATGTAAGTTTCTTCCCTCCGACTCGTGCAATGAGGCATGTCTCGATAGGGTATTCAATGTTCTATAGCTCGAGCACTGAGGCACTCGCGCCGATATAGTATTTCAATGTGCTAGCCCTCTAACTCGTACGCGGGGACACAAATGACTTGCGCATTGAGGCACTCATTAATACAGTTATCCCATGTTCTTATGGCTTGTGAACCGAGGCGCTCGCCTTTGCGATGTTTCGATGTTCAATAACGACTCATACATTTGATGTACATTTCATTTCAATTGTTCTACCTAGTATTCGACACGCACTACGATTCCTTTCTTCGAGCCACGCTCGTGGTCTCGATAAGTTAGCTTAGCATACAATGGTTCATTTTACTTAGACATGAAGGAGTAGGAAACAAAAGTCAAAGTCCTCCCACCTTAAGCCGATACGCCTTGTCGTTTTGTCGAGCCGATGCGGCTTGATTTCATAACTTTGTTGCACGACCAACTCATCTGACTTAGCCATTCGAGCACTTCGTGCTTCGTTGAATTAGCCGGCCTATTTGCCATTAAAACAAGAAGAACAAACTTTTTTGTATTGAACTTTTGTATCTAATTACAAACAGAATAGAGTACAATATAGGACTTAGATGTAGTCCTAGGAGTACACTTTTGTTTATATCTAGGAACCATGGCGATGGAGTGAGTGGTAATACGTTGACGATCTGACGACAATCACGAACTCTCTGAAGGTCTTGATTGCTCTAGAACAGACAGTGACTTGAAGAGGATTGAGACACTTGCAAGTGCTCTGGATGTTGATGCAGGTGAAGTATTCTGGAAGCGGGGAATGAAGCATGGAGAGGTTGAATGAAGGAATGATCCTTCTATTTATAGACAGCAGAATGATCTTCTTATGCGCGCATATGTGTTATGCGCCTGGAGAGCTTGCACGTAGGGACGCCACGTGGCTGATACTGTTGGACGCATAGATGATGCGCCCTAAAGTTGTAGCTGAATCTGTTTGAGCTGCACTGTTGGCCTACAGAGGAGCTGACACGTGGCAGTTGGAGATTCGGCTGTTGCTAAGATCTTGGGTGGTTAGCACCCATTCATTGGCAGAACTGAGTCAAAATGACACGTGGCATGCATCTTTGGCTCAAAGATCTCGAATTTGGTAGAGAGTGGTCTATCAGGATGCGCCTAGGATCTGGCGCATGGGGGGACTTGGTCTATGACTTTTAGAAGTCACAAGCAAGTTTGGGCACATGACTTTTGAGGCGCATGTAGAGCTTCAGGGGCATGGCGGTAGAGGCGCATGCAGGGACTTGACTTCAGTCTTTTAGGATCAGGAGCAAGCCTGGGCACATGCCTTTTAAGGCGCATGCAGAACTTTGGGCACATGCGAGTGATCAGCCGGCTACGTGGCGGGGCACAGTTGTAACCGACAGAATAAGTAATGATGAAGCTGACGTCGGCGGCTCTTCGTTTTCTGTAAAAGCGGTCAATTGTTCAGTCTTCGGGAAGCATCCTGCCAACTCTGTCATATAGTATTAAATGCTTGATGGGTGACGAGCCTGAGTGGACGCATCTCTGTGCATCACTGGGAGCATCATTCTGTGCTCCACTGGGAGCATCATTCTGTGCTCCACTGGGTGCATTGGTAATGGACGCATGGTGCGGACGAACGCATCCACCGCATGGCGCATACTCATTGGTCAGTCTTTGACGGCTTTTTCGAGGCATTAATGACTTCTTTGATGTTGAATTCGAAGGGGCAAATTCACCACCATAAATGCAAGTTTATTGTACTGACTTTGGGAAAATTACCACTTGGCGCAAGGGTTTGATTTTCCCTGGCCTATAAATTGCAGCGTTAAGAAAAGTTTGTTTCTCGTTTCACTTTCATTCCCGAATAGAGATGAACTCTACCGGTTCTCCTCCTTGGTGAGACGCTGCACTATGGGTTGCAGATCTCCTCGTTCGAAGAAGCTTTGACGAAGAACTCCTTCAGAAGACTGAGATGCGCCAAGTTGGTTGTTCATGTTCGTGCACTTCATTGACTGTGTGCCATGATGTTGATTACTGGGTTTGGGTTTTACCGTGCTCCAATTTTTATTATGCAAGAAGCACCGCAGGCAAGGTGCCTGTTGCATCCAAAGATCGGGGTTATAGCAGACTGTCGTGTTCTGCTCTATAACTGCTTCATTAGTCGAAGCACTCGTATGTTGACGAGGAAGTGATTCGCTCTGACGGGACGGGATGATGCGCCTAGCTGAGTCGTCAGAGTGATGCGCCTAGCTGAAGTTTTTTAGGCTTTCTCCTTTGTAGTAGAGTTTTCATTGTAACAAAGAGTTTGGACATGTAATAGACTCTCATATGCAATAAAAGTTGATTCTTATATCTTTCTTTCCTTTGCTGTGTCGAGTGTCCTATTTTGAGTTCCTCTACACATAACATTTTATGGCGCATGACGCTTTAGGGCGCATGCCAATTTGGAGCGCATAAAGGTTTTGGCCCTTGATGCGTCCATAATTTCCAAACTTCTACAAGACCCCTTCAAAGCTTTCAAAATTTACTGCCAAGTTTTGGAATACTTTGAACAAAAAGCATGGGTAGTAGATGTCCTAGGCGCATACCATGTCTGGGCGCATGGACGCTCGGCGCATATGCGTATTGGTGCATGTTCTTCTTAATTTTAAATGTCCAAGAAGATAACGCCTTGTTTTGCGAAGTGATAATGATGATCTTTTGGAAGATATAGAGCCGTCGGTTTTACGAGACCCGAAGCAGTTGCTGCTGGCATCACGTCTCATCGGTTCATGTGCGTGGCAGAGCCTATAAATAGGTGCCTGATGAAAGAGAAAGTTCCCTTCTTTCTTTCTTCTTCCTTAGAGCTTTTCATTTTCTTCCCTTCGAAAACCCTAGCTGAGATGGCGCCCAAGACTCCCCGTGGAGGTGCTGGCCGAGGCAGAGGCCAGGGCAAGAAGCCCGTCGAGGCCGACGTCGAGGAGGCCCCCGCTGTCGAAACGACGCACGCTGAAGTGCGGTCGGAGGTGATCGGTGGGTGAACTGCTGCCTTGGGAGCTTTTGCACAGACACTACGTTGCACGTTTGGAATAGCACCACTAAAGCGCATGGATGCGGCTGAACGAGCCACATCCTGACGATGCGCCAAGGTTTCTTTGAGCTGACGTGCATGGACTTTGTCCTGATAATGCGCCGAAGCTTCCTTCTACTGACGTGCATGGAATTTGGTCCTGATGATGCACCGAAGGTTTCTCCTATTGCGCATGGACTTCGATCCTGTATATGCGCCATGGTGGGATAGAGTCTGTGCGCATGGAGATGCGCCAAGACTTTTAATGTGTTGCTGCTTTGCATGCACCAATGTTGAGTCGTGTTGCTGATGCTTCTTTTTCTTGTTGTGTGGCAGTGTCCATTCTGAAAGCGGAGGCGGTCGTGAAGGAGGAGATACCATCTTTTTTTGTCAAAGGAGAACCGGTGACTGTTAAGGAGGAGATAACTCCAAAGTTGAAGTCATCATTAAGGAGGAGTCCGTGCTGGAAGGTAGCAGTACCGGAAGTTCTGACCCTCATGCTCCTGCCGAGGACCTTAATCAGATAGAACCTTTATATGCGAAATGGCTGAGGGAGTGGTATATGCCTCAACGTAACTATTATCCCTGGCTGTAGGATTTTATTGTTCGTTCTGCAGCTGCCATTCTTGGGGAATAAAGCTGAAGCCGACTTCCTTTTCTTGTCTTTAGCATTTCCTATCTTTGTTCTTCGATGTCTTGAGATGTAATTTGCTTTTGTTTCTTTTCAACGCTGATGTAATCCTTTACTCTTATTAGATGAAGAAAATAAAGAACTTTTGTTTGTTCAACTTTTGTGATGAACTTGTGATTTTTGTGGGCCTATTATCTTTTACGCACCTTGGTTTCTAGGTACAGATAATAAGTTGAGAGAGGGAACTAGCATATTTACTCAGAGGTGATATGGACGTGGTAAATATGGGGTTGATGTTAGAGTTTTCGTACTCAAAGGCGATGTAGACGTGGTAGGAATGAACTTGGTGGGGGTAGGTAGAACAACTCAGAGGTGATATGAACGTGGATGTTCTATGATTGGGGTGTAACAACGCGGGGTTGTTGGACGAAATGTTTACTCAGAGGTAATGTGGACATGGTAAACATAGATTTTAGCGTGATCTTACGAAACGTAAGATTTAGCTTTGTGGGGATGTCGAGAAACAACTCAGAGGTGATATGGACATGGATGTTTTCTACTAGAAAGAGAATGCAATGGAACAACTGGGCTCCGAAAGCATATGATTATGAAAGAATGGGGGAGTGAACTCTATGGTTGAGTTCATAAGTTCTCCTGCTGGGGAGATGGAAGTACATGTTGAGGGATCTCAGGCATAATACTTCTTTAGGAACTTGTCGTTGATTGGCATTATAAACAAGTCCCCATTTGGTTTGGCAAGTCGGTAGGCGCCGTTAGAGTACACCGTCTCTATAACGAAGGTGTAGTGCCCTGTCCCGCTCAGTCAATAGGAGGAATTGAAATGCCGACGGCGTTCGAACTTAGCCTTGCAACGGCTGCTTGAAGACATCGTTTGGTCAAGGCGACCGCTCGCTCAGGTGGGGTAGTTTCGGTGAACTTGCCTCATCTTTGCCTTCACATAATAATACGCATGTTTTCAACTTGCACATGTAGGCCTAATAATAAAAGAGATGAATCCACATAGCTAAAGGAAATAATCCCGACGGGTCAAAATGAGTTAGAACATAGAAAAAGGTCCAACGGTCAGCTTAGAGTTGGTGCACGGCGTGATTTGAAAATGACACTCGGTCCTTCGTCCCGTGGCTTGGAAGAAGGAATGTTGGTCTTCGATACAAAACTGTGAATTAGCCTAAGTCATAGGCGTCGCCCGCGTAAATGCTCGATAAAGTATGCACGCTTCCGAAATGCAGGGCTTGGCATAGCCTTTGCTCGTTCCTCGGGTTAAGTTATAAGCTTGAGTAAGTTAGGCAAAGTTATGCCGGTCGACCTAAGTCATTCCGAGTGCTGTCCCGCTCATTCTACGGTTGTCAAGTTAAATAGTCCCACGATCCCAAGGCCCGTCATATGAGGTATGACTTGAGCGATAGCGTCGCGTAGAACGTAAGTCGGTTTGAGGCACGATGCTCGGACTTAACGTTAAGGCATGAACCACGGTCGACTTAATGAGTTTTTGGAGAAAGGACTATCGAATAGGCATTACTTAGTTGAATGAAATGATACGGTAACATAGAAAGAATGCTCGCGACCGTGGGTCGTCGAGGGGTCTCAAATGATGAAGTCTTGAATATGGAACTCAAAAGATAGTAAAACAATGAAAGTAAAGAAAACCAAACGGTCCTAAAATGAAGAAGTGGGTCGAGTCTGCATGGTCATTGGACAACTTGTGTACCGGTGCAGAAGGATTTGAGATTTGTTCCTCAGACGGTTGCCGCGACCACGGGACCGATCTGGCCTAGGAGGAACCACGGGCCTACGGGACCCTTGGATGGTGTGCGACCTGACTCAAGGGGTGCACCGTAGGACGGCTATTAGGGGAAATTCGGCGAGATCGTGCCTCGTTTGACGAACGTACCCTAATATCCAATGGAGGTCCAAGATAGCTTGTCGTGCTAGTGACCAAGTTCATATAGATGAGTCCGCACGGGCGGCAATCTGCGTGTGTGCCTTTGGATTGAGTTGAGTTGAATGTGTATACAGTTAGAAGACATAATGTCTGGGCCTAATATTTGGCTACAGCGAAGGCGGCGTGCTTCGGCACGGGATGTAGCATCGACTCATGACATGACACTGTGAATAAGATACATTGTATTGGCACGAGGTTACGCATTCGGCTAGCTACCGGTGCGACCAGTTCGTGTGTCAGTTCATATAGAGTTAGTTCGAGTTTAGCTAGTGACTTGCATTGAGATATGTATTGTTCGAGTCATGGATATGACTGGTGCAAAACTTGGGCAAGAAAGACTATTAGTAGGTGTATGAGATATCTACCTTTAGCCTCATAGTTACCCAGTTATGGATTCATAGTTTCTCGGTTATGGGTGTATTACTAGAGGATATACCCGGCATCGGTCGCTAACCATATGCCAAAATATGGTCGGGAGGTATGTTATTATATACATAAGTCTCTAGCGGATGCTATGCTTTATTCCTTCACCTACTCATATGTACCAAAGTAGTCTTCAAGTGCATTACACTTAGATGGATAGTTTACCATGTCAGTTATATTCATGTTCATGTATATTTGCTTTTACTGTTCATATTGTGGCTATTTGTTGTATCTTGTTACATCCCTCTGAGGACCTAATGATCTCTCCAGGTGTTAGTTAGACTTCCGACATGAAGTTATCGAGATGTGTTTTGCAGGATTCAAGCACTATTGGTAGTATTTCTTATTATCACTTTCGCGTTCTGTGTACTATTTATTTTTGTCTTTGATTTTATAGCCTAGCTTTACTGGACCTCTATTATTCTTCAGCTCCATTCCTAACATATATGTTGATGGGCTGCAGACCATGACATATACTGTTTGTTCTTGATTTTGTTTATATTATAGATTGAGACATAGTTGAGATATAAATTAGTTAGCATATGCTAGTTTACTTTATAGCGTACTACGATTAGGATAAGTCCATAAAATAGGGAATACTTATTCTAATTATACAGCTGGCATGCTCATGTCCTGGATTCCTATATATTTTGGAATAGGGGCGTAACATATTTTTTTGGTGGTCCATGCAGGTCGAGTTAGCCGTTTCAGTTACGTTACTGTACCGAGCGAGCCAGTGATAGGATAATATAATAGGATCTCAATCCACAACTGTCATGAAAAATCTTTTGAATTTATCCATCGCCCTTGAAGCTCGGAATTGAAGTTGATCGACTTCCTTAATCTCTTTTTTTGGATTCTCGTCATTCCTTCTTTCGGAAAGACGAACGCTCGTTCTTGGTGAACCATTTATTCCATAATTGGATAGAACTTAGTTGATAGAGTATTATAGAAGGGGATGATTACAAAAACAGGATTGGGTAGGTACCTCTATTAGGTAGACCGAGCAGATCGGATGGATAATATATGATTCTCATCGACAACTTAACTCTAACGACAGACTTTAGGATCAGTGGATTATAACCCTTCTACCCTTATATATGCTAGAAAGAGGTATTTTGGAGGAACCAGAAGGAACATATAATAGGACTTTAGAGACTAATTGCAGTTCTCCACTAGAAGTGATAGTCACCCGGGGAAGACTAGTGGAAAGGGACCAAAGGGTACTCTCATTATAAATAAAAATATTCAATAAGCATCACCTAGCATTAACTTCCACCCTTACTCAAAAGAAAGGTGTATAGTGGGTAGGCGTATTTATGACTGCTAGATGGTAGACTAGAAAGAGCAAATTGTAATATATCATTTAAAGGTTGATAGGTGATCTATGGAAGTATGGCTTAGGGTTTAAGAAATAGATTTAGTATTTATATCCTTTAAGATTAGACCTACCTAGAAAATCGACGATGAAATTGGAAACCTTATATTGAGAAGACCAGCGGATCATACACATTGATATAGAATTGTAGGAATCTTAGAATACCTTGTAGATAGAACAGTAGGGTTGGACTAAGTTACATTTAGTGGTTATGAAGAAGGAGGGATCGTGAAAGTAGCAATATGGATAGGCAATTGTCACGACCCGTACCCGCTTTTCGGACGCGAGAGCGTGAGCAAGCCAGCTATGTATCAAGCGGACTCCAGCCCGACTCGAATATGTAAACGCTGTCAAGAGCATGGTAAACTGCCAAATCATGGCAAAACAAATCTATATCTCAATCCACAATAAAATTAGAAAGCATGAATGAACACTATAGGTCATGGTCTGCAGCCCACTAGCATATATATCCGATAAGACTCCAAAGAATATAACAAGAGTCTCTAAGCTGAATTAATAAGCAAGATATCTCATGATAAGGAATGTAAAGCACGAAAGGACAATAATTCTAATATTACTGACAAATACCTGAATCATGCATCACAATCATCTACCATCCCGCTCTGCTAACTAACTCCATGCAATCGCTAAACCTGAAGAGATCATCAGGTCCTCAGGGGACATAGCAAGATACATAAAAATATGCCTATCAAGCAGTTTAATCATGCATGAGAATATAAATATGATATAAACAATAAACGAGACTTAACTTGGCAAGAGACTACGACCAAAACTGTTAACAAGTAATTAACGACAAGTGGCTACTGACAGGTGACTATGAACTGGAATACAAGAACAACTACACGTAACTGAACTGTTGGATGAGCAAGTGAACACGAGATCAATGGAATACCAAACCCTCGTCCCGAGTGGACTCGCAGGTTTGAACTAATCACTAACCCTCGTTTCGAGTGTGGACTCTCTGGTTAGTTCAAGGCAAGGCACCCTCGTCCCGAGTGTGGACTCTCTGGTGCAAATAAACAAGTCAACATCCTCGTCCCGAGTGTGGACGCACAGATGTAAACAGATCAAGACAATCACCCTCGTCCCGAGTGTGGACTCTTTGGTGCAAATGGTCAACCCTCGTCCCGAATGTGGACTCTCTGGTTGAAGAAACGATAACAAGGATTTAGCAGTTCAACTACACGTACTCATTCCAAGACACGACTCAATCGAGGCACAGATGAGACAAGGTACAACTCATGTCAAGACACGGGTAAGGACAACTCTAGCATGAACTATAAAATGAACAAGTCTGGTGTAACTACACTATCTAATCACGAAACTGATATACAAGTAAGACGATAATCTAGTAAAACATGGAACGCAGGAAACAAATAGATAAACTCACATCAACTAGAGAATAAGATGATAACATATATAAAAACATGAAAACTATAAGCATGAAAATAAACTGTAGAGGGAGGCAAGGTACCTTGTCTGGTGTCCAAGGTTGTGCTACATTGTACGTGCCCAACTCGAGTCTTACTCCAAGAAGCCTATTCAAAAATATGCACAAGATTATTATCTAATACTATTAGGAATTTGTATATGGTTTATCTATACTTATTTGATTTAATCTTGCAATCTAGTTTCAAATGGCAAATAGATTTTATTAAAGGTTATAAGCTATCTTACTGTCAATTAAATACCACATCATTTAAATACTATACTATCTTAAGTATGTTACTATCTACTCTAATATCAGAGTTATATTTATATACTACTTCTTATATTTCCACAATGTTTAAGTTGATATGACTAAAATGGTTGTGTCATTCGAGATGGTTGTATATGTTAAATGGCCTACGACATTGATTTACAAGCAAAGGAACAAGCAGAGAGTGCCCCACTGTCATCATCCTTTTTTTTATGCCAGTAAAAAGAATGTTAGATTAAGTTTATGCTTACATAAAACTATACTTATATTTACTAAATAAGGAGGAAAGAGGGGGCTATACCAAAGATTATTAACATATGTATTTACTAATTAAGGTCCATTATGCTAAATAAGGAGAATGGAGGGGGCTATACCAAAGATTATTAACATATGTATTTACTAATTAAGGTCCATTATGCTAAATAAGGAGTAAGGAGGGGGCTATACCAAAGACTATTGTCACTACCACATTTCTAGTGTGAGGGTATTTTTGTCATTTTGGGGTACTTTTGAATTTATTAGAATTTATTAGAATTTTCGGGAATTTTTGGGAATTTATTGAAATTGTTTGACTAGGTTGACTTTTGACTAGTGTTGAGTTAGTAGACCTACCTAGAAACTAACCCTAGTTAGTGGGCCATGGTTAAGGTCAAGTGACTCTAGTCAAACCTAGCCTAAGACTTGGTTTAGTCAAATTAACAATAGGTTAGAAAGTCATAAGCCATGACTTATGGTTTAAAACATTGATTAGGTTCAACCTTAACTAGTTGTAACTTAGCCCCAAGCCCTACACTTAGACTTAACCCTATCCTAATGACATGTGGCCGGCCACACCTTATCCATAGGGAATCCCACCCTATAAAACCCCTCTCAAACTTAGGGCTAGCCTCCCTCTTTAGAAATTTTGGATCCAAGAAGAAAGAGGTGAGTTCTTGATTTGTAAATTCCATATTAATTCCATTTTAACTCCTAAAATCCTCAAACTTGTTGCAATAGTTCCTAATAGTGATTTACTTGCTGTTGTGGAGGTTTGGTTCAGTTTGGAGATAATTTGGAGGAGTTGGGATACCAAGTGAGGAGCACAAAGAGGCTTTTATTCCATTGATCTTCACTTTGAGGTAAATCTCTCATTCCTCCATAATTTCTCCTGTAGTTTCCATGAATAGGAACCCTAAGGTCCCCTCCTAAGATTCGTATTAGATTGTGTCCAGTATCCTTTGATTCGTGTCCGTTCTGGACACGTATCAGACCATTGCACAGGGTGTTCGACCTAATGCCACAGAGGGCAGGTCGACCTTGTTAATCCAAATCCTTTGAACAGGAAGTCTAGATTAGTTGTGGTCTATTGTTTCCTGAGGTCGTGTCCTATTGTCGTGTCATTTTGGTGTCGCTCTTATGGCTTGGACACGCGTGCGCACACGGCGCACGGCTACAGTGTTTTCCCCTGCATCTCGGGGTCCACTGTGGACACGACACGTCTCGTCTTGACACCATCTTTTGGGAGGATGTTGGGGCATACACTGACACCATTCTCCCCAATTTTTACTGGATTTTATGCTCTGGTTTGGGAGATATTCGTCGTGCACTGGGTTGCACTGATTCTGTGCACTGTGAATTTTCTCCACTGACACGGGTTTGTATCTCTGGACACGACACACTAGGACACTGTGCAGGGGTATGGACACTTAGCTGGACACTAGGTGTACCTACTGCTTTGAGCACGAGACTTGGTTTGCACCATGCTGTGCACACGAGCCTCGTGCACACGTGCACGAGACTGTCCTCATTGGACTGTGTCCCATTTGCTGTTTTGTGTGTTTTCCAGTTTGGACACTTTGTGTCCACTTGGGTAGACACAAATAGCTTGTATAACTTGTACACAATGCATGATTACATCACCAACACGTTTTGTGGCATTTTAGCTTGATTTCATATTAATTCTCAGTTTCCTTAAATTTATGAATCCTGAAGTGTAATCAGTCACTGTTCCTATGTTTTTCCAGATTTTCCAATTGATATTTGAGCATCTTTTTAACTCATTCTAATACTGTTAATAATTAGTTTAGTCCCTAATCATGAACTCTTATATGTTAGCTAACTGTGGGTTGAAAGTGGGATTTATTTGGTTGTATGTTGATTTCAAAATGGGGATTTTATAACCTGGAACATGGGGACTGAACTGAGTTTTTGAAATGTTGCACTATTTTCCTTTCCTAGTTGCAATGTCCAGATAATGAGTAATCTGAGTTTGTTTTGTATTCCATTGTTTTACAATATAGGATAAACCTGAGAATGTGTTGATTTGGGTTCCTTCCCTATTGTTTCTGGACTGAGCTACACTGGTTACTCCTCACTGTTCAGATTGGACTGTGCATCACCACACAATATGTCTTGATCACACACACTGCTCTCCCTCTTTCACTGTTCTTGTTGTTCCTGCATACATGACAGTTGACACACACAATTCTCCTTATACTGTCACTTTCCTGCAAACACTCTAGGACACACACACACTCACTGCTAAATTATTCACTGTCTTGCTATCTTCCTGCATACATAGCAGTATAGACTCACACACTTATTCCTTTGTGCACTGCCTTCTTTTCTGCATACTTTTAGACACACACATGCTTTTCTCTCTATGTTTATAGCTGTGTATATATTATATATGTAGGAACATGATACATGTATATATGCAATGTGTAGAACTATTGTGTATGTTAATCCTATAAGTGAGTATTGTGTAACTATATAGGTGGCCTACACATGAGTATATAGGAAATTAGCTTACATACCTACATGAATGCATATATGTGATTTTGTAAATGAATGTGTATGTTGTGTACTAGTCTATGAGAATACCTATAGTATTTAGCCTGGGTACTTAGTGCTAATTCAATATGTGTCTATGCATGTAATGTTGTATATGCATAGGGGTATGAGTGCTTGGAATAGTGTGTGTTATCCAGAATAGGGTTATTAGACCTAGCTAGTTGAGTTTAGCCTAGTTTAGACATGGTTGACCTAGTTTGACTTCTAAAGTTGACCAAGAGTTGACTTTGGCCTAGATTGACTAAGAATCATGTAGAATGCATAGTAGGACTCCATATTACTATTCTGGACTTGTTGTGACTTGTGCTGTTCTGTTTAGGAGCCAGACACCACTCCTTGGACAGTACGTTTCATACCGGACACTCAGTTACAGGCGAGTACATTCTCTGATCATTTCATATCCTGTTTAGAATTATTTCCTGCAGTAGATTACTTTACTTGTACTGTCACGTTGGTCACACGGATTGGTACTATATGGATCCTTTCTTGAGATGTTATCCTTAGGGAGCATCAGGTACTACGTGTTCTGTGCGTTTCACTTACATGGTGTATCACATGCTTCATTGGTTCTTTGATCACTTACGACATATACTCTTATGATCGTAGAGTCTTCCTAGAATCCTTATCCCACTCATGGGACTACTATGTATCACCTTCGGGGTCTATCACCTACGGGGTTCATCACCTTCGGGGTCTATCGCCTTCGGGGTCTGTTACATAGCATCATATAACATAACCTGGCTGGATCCTTGTGTATTGATTGGGGGTACGGGGGAGTATAAATGGACATGTGAATAATACACCAGTAGTGTAGTATCAGAATCATTCCGTAGTGTAGCATCAGAATCATCCCAGGCCATTTACATGTTCATGATTGTACTCTGACTCACTAGTCACTGCTAGTTCTCTATGTATAGTAGATATTTATATTACAGTTCTCTTCCTGTTTACATACGCATTTCTTTCAGTACTTGTATCTTACTTTACTGCATGTTTATATTTCTAACCTGCTATGAACTGTTGAGATGTACTGTGCTCGCTCCTGTCCTGACTGGACCTGTTGAAAATATTACAGAGGACGAGGAGGAGGCCTGCCTGGACACCTATTACGGGGTAGCCCTTGATGACACCTGTGAGCTGGACCCTCTGGAGGATCCAGTAGTAGCTGAGGACCTTCCCCCGACTGTTTAGACTAGTCTAGATAGTTTATTATCTTTTGTAGTCTGGAGACTTGTTCTAGTTAGACTTTTATGTGGAGATCAGTTCTGTATATATTCTTTTATCTGAGACTTGTACTGCTGGGATTATCTTAGAATATTGTTTATCTATTTCATTCCTTTGAGTTCTATTTCATATCGTGCTATCTCTTCCTTAGCTGTGATTGAGTTGTTATTACTATGATACCCCGTTCGGGGAATATGAACTGTTTAGATATTTACTGTTAGATGTTGCGACCTAGGACAGCGTTCTACCGCCGATACTGCGGCGTAGGCTGGACGTATTCACGTCTCGTGCCCTTACTCTAGGGTGCGGGTCGTGACACGTTTTTAGTGGTGGCCCATGCAGGTCTAGACTAGAAATGTAGTGGTACTCGAACTAGAGTATCGCTGCAGCCTGCTATAGGATATAGGATATAAATTTTAAGATACTCAATCACTTTAGGAAAATTTCCTTTTATTGCTATTAAATCCTTTTGTCTGCTGATCCCTTGAATTAAGATTGTCTGCCTTTGTTATTTCGCTTCTTTCTCAGAAATTGATACTCTTGTTTGTCTATCTTCAGGATGGTAGAGACTCGTTCACAGCGTGCCGTCCATGAGGATGCTATAGAGGGGACTGCTACCTCTCAGCCAGTACGGCGAGGCCAGGGGACTGCAGCTCTTGCCACCTCTGCTCGTGTTGAGACTTCGGCAGCCGCAGCAGGGGATATGCACCCACCAGCTCAGAGACAGGACCCGGTCTATCCAGAGGATCCTTTCTATCCACCACCGCCTCCAGGACATGTGGACGCCACTCAGATGTTCGCTTATTTTCAGCAGTTCATGGACCGCCAGCAGGCTCGGCAGGACCGGGGCATGGAGTTGGCTGTCACGACAGCCGCAGCTCGACCGGTGGTGCAGCAGCAGAGGACACCGGGTATCGAGCAGTTCCAGAAGATGAGCCCCAGGGATTTTATGGGGACTGAGGGGATCATATATGCCGACGAGTGGATCGAGCATATGGAGGAAATTTTTCGCTTGGCCAGGATTCCGGCAGACCTTCAGATCGAGGCGGCAGCCAGCCGGATGCGAGATCTTGCTCGCACCTGGTATCAGTCGGACCCTAGGGTAGGAGTACCAGGGCAGACTTGGGAGCAGTTCCGGGGCTTCTTCAAGAAGAAGTTCTTCCCGGATTCAGCAGTCAGAGCCTTGGAGACCCAGTTTGAGAGTTTGGTCCAGGGGAGCCTCTCAGTTGAGGAGTATGCAGGAGTGTTTGGCCGTCTCGGCAGGTTTGTCGAGGGGTTGAGCGAGACGGCGAAGGCCCAGCGGTTCCGGAAGGGTCTGGTCAAGGAGGTCAAGTCCCTGACCAAGGGGAACCGGGATGCTACATTTGAGGAGATTCTGACGGGGGCCCTGTTAGCTGAGGATGATCTTGAGCTTAGGCTCAAGAGAGGGAGAGACCCAGTTGGAGGCAGTAGCAGCGGGGGCCAGGCCAAGAGGCCCCACTTTCAGTTCCAGCAGCCCAGGCAGTTTCAGCCGCAGCCGATCCAGCAGAGGCCAGCTCAGCACCAGCAGCAGCCGAGGCAGCAGCAGCAGGGCCAGAGGCAGGTTATCACTTGTGGATACTGTAGGAGGAATGGTCATGCTGCCAGTGAGTGCAGGAAGAGGCTGGGCCAGTGCCTAGTATGTGGGTCAGCAGATCATCAGATGAGGGAGTGCCGTATGGGACGAGCAGCTCCGGAAGGTGGAGCCAGGGCTCCAGTGGGCCAGCAGCGGGGACCAGCCCTGCCGACGCAGCAACAGAGGTTTGTCCAGCACCAGCAGCAGGCCAGAGGAGGCCAGCAGGGGCGAGCTTTCGCCATGGCCGCTGGAGATGCAGAGGTGACTGGAGAGCTGATTGCAGGTTCGATTCTTCTCGACTCCAGTCCAGCATTTGTATTATTTGATTCTGGTGCATCGCATAGCTTCATTTCAGTATCTTTTGCGATTAGACGAGGTATCATAGCTGAATCGTTGCCTAGGACTTACAAGATCACAACCGGAGGTGGTATTATCCTCGTGCGTGATGTTTGTAAGGGTCGGAGAGTAGTTTTGGGAGGCCGTGAGTTGGAGGTGAGCCTGCTCGTAATGCCATTGCCGAACTATGATATAGTACTAGGCATGGATTGGTTGAGCAGGCACCACGCCAGCATCGACTGCAGAGGGGGTAGAGTTCTGTTCAGAGCGCCGGGGGAGCCAGAGTTCGAGTATTCCAGACGTCAGGCAGAGCAGAGCAGCGGAGTCTTCTGTGGAGTCTCGGTCGAGGAACAGACGATTCCACACCCCTTGATAGCAGAGTACATGGATGTTTTCCCGGAGGAGCTGCCAGGACTGCCACCAGACAGGGACATTGAGTTCTCGATAGACTTGGTTCCAGGAGCGGAGCCTATCTCTCAGCATGTCTATCGGGTGAACAACAGCGAGCTGGTGGTGCTGAAGAAGCAGGTGGATGAGCTACAGGACAAGGGCTTCATCCGCTCGAGTTCGTCGCCATGGGGTGTGCCAGTATTGTTTGTGCCGAAGAAGGATGGGTCAGTACGCATGTGTATTGACTACAGGGCACTCAACAACCTCACGATCAAGAACAGATACCCACTGCCGCGGATCGACGATCTATTTGACCAGTTGAGCGGAGCTCGGGTATTCTCCAAGATTGATCTGAGGTCGGGATATCACCAGGTGAAGGTGAAGGGGGATGATATTCCCAAGACAGCTTTCAGGACGCGGTATGGGCAGTTCGAGTTTTTGGTTATGCCGTTTGGGCTAACCAATGCACCAGCTGTGTTTATGAACCTTATGAACAAGGTGTTCCATCAGTATCTGGATCAGTTTGTAGTAGTGTTTATTGATGATATCTTGATCTATTCCAAGACTGAAGAGGAGCACGAGGAGCATTTGAGGATAGTGCTGGAGGTCCTCAGGAAGGAGCAGCTTTATGGAAAACTCTCCAAGTGTGAGTTTTTCTTGGACCGGGTGGATTTTTTGGGGCACGTAGTGACTGGAGATGGTATCTCAGTTGACCCCAAGAAGATTGTGGCAGTTGAGGCATGGGCAGCGCCGACTTCAGTTGCAGAGATCAGGAGCTTCCTGGGGCTAGCAGGTTATTATCGGAGATTTGTGCAGGATTTCTCCCGGGTTGCAGAGCCGTTGACACGGTTGACCCGGAAGGATGCTGAGTATGTTTGGTCAGAGGAGTGTCAGGCAACTTTTGATGAGTTGAAGAAGCGGCTGACGACAGCTCCGATTCTGACGTTGCCTTCAGGATCAGGTGGATTCACTATTTATAGTGATGCTTCAGGGAAGGGGCTGGGTTGTGTGTTACAGCAGCACGAGAAGGTAATTACCTATACTTCCAGGCAGTTACGTCCTCATGAGAAGAATTACCCTACCCATGACCTGGAGCTGGCAGCAGTGATTTTTGCTTTGAAGCTGTGGAAGCATTATCTGTATGGTGAGCGGGTAGAGATCTTCACAGATCACAAGAGCCTAAAGTATGTGTTCACTCAGAAGGAGTTGAACATGAGACAGCGCAGATGGTTGGAGTTGATGAAGGACTTCGACATTGCACTGCAGTATCATCCAGGGAAGGCCAACGTGGTTGCCGATGCCTTGAGCAGGTATCCGACAGCCATGTGTTTGACCATGGATCGGCATTTGCTTGCCGATTTGGAGAGCCTTGGGATTGAGGTGATCGTGCCGGGAGTGCAGATGCAGCTATGGGGGATGCAGATACAGTCAGATTTGATGGATAGGATCAAGGCGGCACAGTTTCAGGATGTGGCTTTTCAGAGTATCAGGAAGCAGATCAGTTTGGGAGTGGGGGATCCTGAGTTCTCACTTGCAGAGGATGGTGCCCTGAGGCACGGTGCCAGGTTATGTGTACCTAGTGGGGAGCTCAGAGAGCAGATTTTACAGGAGGCCCACAGATCTCAGTACTCTATTCACCCGGGTGCCAACAAGATGTACCGAGATCTGCGGAAGCAGGTATGGTGGTCAGGAATGAAGCGGAAGGTGTCCCAGTTTGTAGCTAGATGCTTGGTCTGTCAGCAGGTCAAGGCAGAGAGACAGAGGCCCGGTGGATTGTTGCAGCCGCTGTCCATTCCCGAGTGGAAATGGGAGCATATCACGATGGACTTCGTTTCAGGATTGCCGCGTACTCCAGGAGGAAAGGACGCGATTTGGGTCATCGTGGACAGGTTGACCAAATTGGCCCACTTCTTGCCATTCAAGGTGGGTACGTCTACAGAGAGGCTGGCGGAGATGTATATGCGGCAGATAGTCAGGATCCACGGAGTTCCGGTCAGCATCGTCTCGGATCGGGATAGCCGTTTTACTTCCCATTTCTGGAGGAGTCTGCAGACCAGCTTGGGCACTCAGCTCATGTTTAGTACTGCATACCACCCCCAGACGGACGGACAGTCAGAGCGGACTATTCAGACTCTCGAGGATATGCTGCGGACGTGCGTCCTGGACTTTGGAGGTTCTTGGGAGGATCATCTTCATTTGGTGGAGTTTGCCTATAACAATAGTTTCCAGGCCAGCATCGAGATGTCACCTTTCGAGGCTCTGTACGGGCGTAGGTGCCGTACACCCTTATCCTGGGATGATGTTGGTGAGCGAGCTTTGCTGGGGCCAGAGATGATTGTGGATGCGGCCGAGAAGGTGAAGCTTATCAGGGACAGACTTCGCGTGGCGCAGGACAGACATCGGCACTGGGCCGATAGCCACCGGAGGCCCTTGGAGTTTGAGGTACAGATTAGAGTAGGATTAGATTTAGGTTGTTGTTTTAAATTTTTGATCATGTTTATTATTTATTTTAATTGAGACCTTGCTTGTGTTTAGGTCGGAGACCAGGTTTTCTTGAGGATATCTCCGACTCGTGGTACGATACGTTTTGGTGGAGGCGGGAAGCTTAGCCCGCGCTTCATCGGTCCTTTCGTTATCAGCGGGAGAGTCGGTGACGTGGCTTACAGGCTAGATTTGCCGCCTGCACTTGTGGGGGTCCACAATGTATTCCATGTATCACAGTTGAGACGGTATGTGGCTGACCCTAGCCATGTGCTCGATCATTCGGAGATAGAGGTTGGGCCTTCTCTCAGCTATCCAGAGCAGTCCGTAGAGATTCTGGATCGAAGGGAGAAGGTTCTGAGGAACCAGGTGATACCTCTGGTACGCGTCGCATGGAGGCATCATTCTCCAGGAGAGTCTACCTGGGAGCGGGAGGATGAGATGCGCGAGCGGTACCCCTATCTTTTTGGACCATGAGGTATACTTTCTATCCTTCTCATCAGTTGCATTTCGCCTTTCAATTTCGAGGACGAAATTCTTTTAAGGAGGGTAGACTTGTCACTACCATATTTCTAGTGTGAGGGTATTTTTGTCATTTTGGGGTATTTTTGAATTTATTAGAATTTATTAGAATTTTTGGGAATTTTTGGGAATTTATTGAAATTGTTTGACTAGGTTGACTTTTGACTAGTGTTGAGTTAGTAGACCTACCTAGAAACTAACCCTAGTTAGTGGGCCGTGGTTAAGGTCAAGTGACTCTAGTCAAACCTAGCCTAAGACTTGGTTTAGTCAAATTAACAATAGGTTAGAAAGTCATAAGCCATGACTTATGGTTTAAAACATTGATTAGGTTCAACCTTAACTAGTTGTAACTTAGCCCCAAGCCCTACACTTAGACTTAACCCTATCCTAATGACATGTGGCCAGCCACACCTTATCCATAGGGAATCCCACCCTATAAAACCCCTCTCAAACTTAGGGCTAGCCTCCCTCTTTAGAAATTTTGGATCCAAGAAGAAAGAGGTGAGTTCTTGATTTGTAAATTCCATATTAATTCCATTTTAACTCCTAAAATCCTCAAACTTGTTGCAATAGTTCCTAATAGTGATTTACTTGCTGTTGTGGAGGTTTGGTTCAGTTTGGAGATAATTTGGAGGAGTTGGGATACCAAGTGAGGAGCACAAAGAGGCTTTTATTCCATTGATCTTCACTTTGAGGTAAATCTCTCATTCCTCCATAATTTCTCCTGTAGTTTCCATGAATAGGAACCCTAAGGTCCCCCCTAAGATTCGTATTGGATTGTGTCCAGTATCCTTTGATTCGTGTCCGTTCTGGACACGTATCAGACCATTGCACAGGGTGTTCGACCTAATGCCACAGAGGGCAGGTCGACCTTGTTAATCCAAATCCTTTGAACAGGAAGTCTAGATTAGTTGTGGTCTATTGTTTCCTGAGGTCGTGTCCTGTTGTCGTGTCATTTTGGTGTCGCTCTTATGGCTTGGACACGCGTGCGCACACGGCGCACGGCTACAGTGTTTTCCCCTGCATCTCGGGGTCCACTGTGGACACGACACGTCTCGTCTTGACACCATCTTTTGGGAGGATGTTGGGGCATACACTGACACCATTCTCCCCAATTTTCACTGGATTTTATGCTCTGGTTTGGGAGATATTCGTCGTGCACTGGGTTGCACTGATTCTGTGCACTGTGAATTTTCTCCACTGACACGGGTTTGTATCTCTGGACACGACACACTAGGACACTGTGCAGGGGTATGGACACTTAGCTGGACACTAGGTGTACCTACTGCTTTGAGCACGAGACTTGGTTTGCACCCTGCTATGCACACGAGCCTCGTGCACACGTGCACGAGACTGTCCTCATTGGACTGTGTCCCATTTGCTGTTTTGTGTGTTTTCCAGTTTGGACACTTTGTGTCCACTTGGGTGGACACAAATAGCTTGTATAACTTGTACACAATGCATGATTACATCACCAACACGTTTTGTGGCATTTTAGCTTGATTTCATATTAATTCTCAGTTTCCTTAAATTTATGAATCCTGAAGTGTAATCAATCACTGTTCCTATGTTTTTCCAGATTTTCCAATTGATATTTGAGCATCTTTTTAACTCATTCTAATACTGTTAATAATTAGTTTAGTCCCTAATCATGAACTCTTATATGTTAGCTAACTGTGGGTTGAAAGTGGGATTTATTTGGTTGTATGTTGATTTCAAAATGGGGATTTTATAACCTGGAACATGGGGACTGAACTGAGTTTTTGAAATGTTGCACTGTTTTCCTTTCCTAGTTGCAATGTCCAGATAATGAGTAATCTGAGTTTGTTTTGTATTCCATTGTTTTACAATGTAGGATAAACCTGAGAATGTGTTGATTTGGGTTCCTTCCCTATTGTTTCTGGACTGAGCTACACTGGTTACTCCTCACTGTTCAGATTGGACTGTGCATCACCACACATTATGTCTTGATCACATACACTGCTCTTCCTCTTTCACTGTTCTTGTTGTTCCTGCATACATGACAGTTGACACACACAATTCTCCTTATACTGTCACTTTCCTGCAAACACTCTTGGACACACACACACTCACTGCTAAATTATTCACTGTCTTGCTATCTTCCTGCATACATAGCAGTATAGACTCACACACTTATTCCTTTGTGCACTGCCTTCTTTCCTGCATACTTTTAGACACACACATGCTTTTCTCTCTATGTTTATAGCTGTGTATATATTATATATGTAGGAACATGATACATGTATATATGCAATGTGTAGAACTATTGTGTATGTTAATCCTATAAGTGAGTATTGTGTAACTATATAGGTGGCCTACACATGAGTATATAGGAAATTAGCTTACATACCTACATGTATGCATATATGTGATTTTGTAAATGAATGTGTATGTTGTGTACTAGTCTATGAGAATACCTATAGTATTTAGCCTGGGTACTTAGTGCTAATTCAATATGTGTCTATGCATGTAATGTTGTATATACATAGGGGTATGAGTGCTTGGAATAGTGTGTGTTATCCAGAATAGGGTTATTAGACCTAGCTAGTTGAGTTTAGCCTAGTTTAGACATGGTTGACCTAGTTTGACTTCTAAAGTTGACCAAGAGTTGACTTTGGCCTAGATTGACTAAGAATCATGTAGAATGCATAGTAGGACTCCATATTACTATTCTGGACTTGTTGTGACTTGTGCTGTTCTGTTTAGGAGCCAGACACCACTCCTTGGACAGTACGTTTCATACCGGACACTCAGTTACAGGCGAGTACATTCTCTGATCATTTCATATCCTGTTTAGAATTATTTCCTGCAGTAGATTACTTTACTTGTACTGTCACGTTGGTCACACGGATTGGTACTATATGGATCCTTTCTTGAGATGTTATCCTTAGGGAGCATCAAGTACTACATGTTCTGTGCGTTTCACTTACTTGGCTTATCACATGCTTCATTGGTTCTTTGATCACTTATGACATATACTCTTATGATCGTAGAGTCTTCCTAGAATCCTTATCCCACTCATAGGACTACTATGTATCACCTTCGGGGTCTATCACCTACGGGGTTCATCACCTTCGGGGTCTATCGCCTTCGGGGTCTGTTACATAGCATCATATAACATAACCTGGCTGGATCCTTGTGTATTGATTGGGGGTACGGGGGAGTATAAATGGACATGTGAATAATACACCAGTAGTGTAGTATCAGAATCATTCCGTAGTGTAGCATCAGAATCATCCCAGGCCATTTACATGTTCATGATTGTACTCTGACTCACTAGTCACTGCTAGTTCTCTATGTATAGTAGATATTTATATTACAGTTCTCTTCCTGTTTACATACGCATTTCTTTCAGTACTTGTATCTTACTTTACTGCATGTTTATATTTCTAACCTGCTATGAACTGTTGAGATGTACTGTGCTCGCTCCTGTCCTGACTGGACCTGTTGAAAATATTATAGAGGACGAGGAGGAGGCCTGCCTGGACACCTATTACGGGGCAGCCCTTGATGACACCTGTGAGCTGGACCCTCTGGAGGATCCAGTAGTAGCTGAGGACCTTCCCCCGACTGTTTAGACTAGTCTAGATAGTTTATTATCTTTTGTAGTCTGGAGACTTGTTCTAGTTAGACTTTTATGTGGAGATCAGTTCTGTATATATTCTTTTATCTGAGACTTGTACTGTTGGGATTATCTTAGAATATTGTTTATCTATTTCATTCCTTTGAGTTCTATTTCATATCGTGCTATCTCTTCCTTAGCTGTGATTGAGTTGTTATTACTATGATACCCCGTTCGGGGAATATGAACTGTTTAGATATTTACTGTTAGATGTTGCGACCTAGGACAGCGTTCTACCGCCGATACTGCGGCGTAGGCTGGACGTATTCACGTCTCGTGCCCTTACTCTAGGGTGCGGGTCGTGACACGTTTTTAGTGGTGGCCCATGCAGGTCTAGACTAGAAGTGTAGTGGTACTCGAACTAGAGTATCGCTGCAGCCTGCTATAGGATATAGGATATAAATTTTAAGATACTCAATCACTTTAGGAAAATTTCCTTTTATTGCTATTAAATCCTTTTGTCTGCTGATCCCTTGAATTAAGATTGTCCGCCTTTGTTATTTCGCTTCTTTCTCAGAAATTGATACTCTTGTTTGTCTATCTTCAGGATGGTAGAGACTCGTTCACAGCGTGCCGTCCATGAGGATGCTATAGAGGGGACTGCTACCTCTCAGCCAGCACGGCGAGGCCAGGGGACTGCAGCTCTTGCCACCTCTGCTCGTGTTGAGACTTCGGCAGTCGCAGCAGGGGATATGCACCCACCAGCTCAGAGACAGGACCCGGTCTATCCAGAGGATCCTTTCTATCCACCACCGCCTCCAGGACATGTGGACGCCGCTCAGATGTTCGCTTATTTTCAGCAGTTCATGGACCGGCAGCAGGCTCGGCAGGACCGAGGCATAGAGTTGGCTGTCACGACAGCCGCAGCTCGACCGGTGGTGCAGCAGCAGAGGACACCGGGTATCGAGCAATTCTAGAAGATGAGCCCCAGGGATTTCATGGGGACTGAGGGGATCATATATGCCGACGAGTGGATCGAGCATATGGAGGAAATTTTTCGCTTGGCCAGGATTCCGGCAGACCTTCAGATCGAGGCGGCAGCCAGCCGGATGCGAGATCTTGCTCGCACCTGGTATCAGTCGGACCCTAGGGTAGGAGTACCAGGGCAGACTTGGGAGCAGTTCCGGGGCTTCTTCAAGAAGAAGTTCTTCCCGGATTCAGCAGTCAGAGCCTTGGAGACCCAGTTTGAGAGTTTGGTCCAGGGGAGCCTCTCAGTTGAGGAGTATGCAGGAGAGTTTGGCCGTCTCGGCAGGTTTGTCGATCCAGCAAGGGGTTAGGGTCCATACACACACGAACAACGATGGCCATGGCCCCGAACACGCGTGCACTACGAACTCGGGGACGAGCTCTGGCACTCCACGTCATGCGGGATACAGCGGCTGCCTAGAGGCTATGTGTGTATCGTGAGTTATGGAGAGATGGTGAGGATAATATTGGCTAATGGAAGATTATGTTATCTCATATCCATCTATCGGTATGGAAGTTTTAGTATATATATTTATCTAGAAATTGCTGAGAAACCCAATTTCGGGATGGGCTTTTATGAAATGCCCACCCGCTAGATGAGTTTTATGAAATGCCCAGAATTAAGTATTTTCACGTTAAATATTCCAAGATTCCCTTTTAGATGCCACCCGCTGGAAACTGCTATTTTTATAATACCGAAACTACCCCTCTGCGCGAATTGGTCATCTATATGTATTTGAATTCAAAAAACTCAGATCTGGATTGCGATTTTCGTCTTCTTCTTCTTCACGAAAAATCTGAATTCCATTGCTCTCATCTTCAGCAGAGATCGCAAAGATCGTTCGTAGTTCGGTGTGCTTTTCTTCGGTCGAACTCAGATCATCGCTCGTCATCATCATCACCATCATCATCATCTTCATCGACGTCAATTGTGGAGAGAAGATCTTTCTTCTTCTTTTCCATAAGAATTATCATCGCATTGAAAGAAGAACGAAACTCTTTATTCCTGAAAAAACTAAATTATACGGAGAATGGCCATTCTCCTACGTTTTAACACTGGAAATGACCATTCTCCGTGTAAATTAACACGGAGAATGCCATTCTCCATTTTATTTAAAACGGAGAATGACATTCTCTTGCGTTTTAACACTGAAATGACCATTCTCCGTGCTAAATTACACGGAGAATGACCATTCTCCGTTTTATTTAACACGGAGAATGACCATTCTCCATTTTATTTAACACGGAGAATGACCATTCTCCGTGTAAATTAACACGGAGAATGCCATTCTCCGTTTTATTTAAAACGGAGAATGACATTCTCCGTGTTTCTAACACGGAGAATGGCCATTCTCCTGCGTTTTAACACTGAAATGACCATTCTCCGTGCTAAATTATACGGAGAATGACCATTCTCCGTTTTATTTAACACGGAGAATGACCATTCTCCGTTTTATTTAACACGGAGAACGTCATTCTCCGTTTTATTTAAAACGGAGAATGCCATTCTCCTACATTTTAACACTGAAATAACCATTCTCCGTGCTAAATTACACGGAGAATTCTATTCTCCGTTTTATTTAACACGGAGAATAACATTCTCCGTTTTATTTAACACGGAGAATGGCATTCTTCGTGTTTCTAACACGGAGAATGGTCATTCTCCTGTGTTTTAACACTGGAATGACCATTCTCCGTGATAAACTACACGGAGAATGGCATTCTCCGTGTAAATTAAGACGAAGAATAGTCATTCTCCGTGTAATTTAGCACGGAGAATGGTCATTCTCCGTGTAAATTAAGACGGAGAATGACATTCTCCGTGTTAGTAACACGGAGAATGTCATTCTCCGTGTAAATTAAGACGGAGAATGACATTCTCCGTGTTACTAACACGGAGAATGACCACCCTCATGCGAAATTAACATTTTTCGTGTTCTAACACGGGGAATGACCATTCTCCTGCATTTTATAGTCAGCTGAAACTTTGGGGAGCCATAACTTTTGACTGGGAGGTCGAAACGAGGTCCCGTTTGTCGCAAAATGAACGTATCGTCGAGGAGACTGAAAGTAACCGCTTCATCGTTAGATGGCCTTCCGAAATTTTAGAATCGCAAAAAATTGATGTTTGGACCTCCGTTTTAGCACTTTTGCCGTTTGTCCCGGTCTTTCCGAAATTTTTCGACGAGTTTTTGAAGATTTTTGAGGAGAAAACCTAGATTCGAAAGTGAGCAGCGTATGGAAGAAGATGAAGTATCGAAACGTTTTTTTGAAGAGCAGTTTCGT
This sequence comes from Iris pallida, assembly GCA_029216955.1. Lineage (NCBI taxonomy): Eukaryota > Viridiplantae > Streptophyta > Magnoliopsida > Asparagales > Iridaceae > Iris > Iris pallida. Next base: position 712,080 of record JANAVB010025594.1, read on the forward strand.
GGGTGTTTTCAATAAATTAAAAGGAAGGGCAAAATGGTCATTTGGAACCCGCTTTGGATAAGTTTCTCTAATTCTGGGCACGCCAGGAAAGTTTTTTTAGCGGTGGGTTTTACATAAAACTTTTTTAGTTTTTGGGCATTTCATAAATCCTCCCAACATTTATATATGAAGTACGGGGATTGTTGGAGAGAGGAGGAGATAACGATGAATCTGCTGATAAATATAAGATAAAGATTGAGCTATTGAGAGACAAGATAGGCTAGGGAGCTCTTATGATTTGTTACTACCTTCACAAATTAAGTATAGATAGGCTTAAATAACTAAATATAGGTTTAGAATTTTGATTTGAATTTATATTATGGTTGGGTTCAATCCATATGAATTCGAATAGGAATGGCTTGGGTTGAGGATCAGATCCGATTCTTAATGCCTACCAACAGGGCACGAAGGAGGATTAAAAGGATTTTAAATTTAACTAAACAAGAAGTTAATTAGTAATCATATACCTACTCAGCAAAGACAAATTGAGTAACATGCTAGTTTTGTTGCAACACTCGACCACCATATTTGAAATGGGAGAATCTTTGGAGCAAAATAAGAGAGGACATGCTTAGGGCACTAGCATGTAAATATGCAAGCCCATGTGTTCTATGTTATGGATGGACGCAAATCCATTTAAGAATTTTCTCGAATCAAAACTCTCCAAGCTGGTTACAAGTTGGAATAATATATGTTGATAAAAGCATAAACTCCTACTAATATTTAAATTAAGTAGCTACCAGGCTACTCCATAGCAATATTGTATATTATATAGTTATCAACAATTGACTTACATGTATATAATAATCAATTCATTAGATAGTCTTTGTCATTAGATTTTTCTTATACTTAATTATCTCATTATTTTAATATTAAGAACTTATAATATATATATATATATATATATACAACCACCTTTTGTGAAATCGGCTACCAGGTCACTAAATTAGAATAGTGATACAACATACGTCTACATGGACGCCTTTGGTCTCCCTACGTGCCTACATGGGTTTGGGTTAGTTTGGTACAACCGGGTCTTCTAAAAATCACCATTTAAAACAAATAAAAAAATATTTCAAATTTTTTCGGGAAGAGGAGTTACAGCAATAGAGATGAAAAAGGGTGAGGACCTAATGGACTACATTCTTAGGGTGTAATACCTTGTTATTGAAGATAGCATCTAAGGAGACCCTGTCATAGAAGGGGGCAAAGAGATTAGAGATAAGAAATCCTAGGGTGTCATAAGTTAGGTTATGACCTTAAGATATTAGTTAGCATAGTCTCGAGAATCAAATGCTATCCTAGGGAACCTTGTTAGAAAAGCCAACATTCTAGTAGGAGTAGAATCTTAACATCCTCCGTCTAACTGATCATCCGAAGCTCAGGATGTCGTAGAACCTCAGGTAAGGTTCGTCCTTGATCATGCCACGACCCCTTTAATTGTGAATACGTTTTGCAACTTTCTGTCTCAAGATTATTTTTCATAACTAGTCGTCTCATTTAGGTAATTGAGTATGGCCTATCTTCCTATCCTAAGTCGAGCCACACTAAGGATAATCTTTACTCCTCTATACCTCCATAAATATACCATCCATGTCACGGTAGGTACTAGTCCTTATCTACTTAAATTTTCTTGATCAGGTCACTATGACTTAATGCTCCTTACGTATAGTCATGATTTATTTCTTTTAAAATATTTTGCTTATCCTCTTATATAGTGCTACGATTTAGTTCCAATAACCCAAGGTTCCATAATAGATAGATTGTAGGGCCTCACAAATTTTATGGTTTCCCTATAATTATAAGTGATTGGGAGAATCTTCATTCCAAATAAGCTAATAAGTCAGTAGTTTATGGCACCCACTTTCTAATCAGACTATTTGGTGTCCGCTACCATGTCTTTGATATTTGGAGCGCAAGACTAGCGGTTACCTCCAAAAAAATTTCATATACATGACCTAGACAAATTCACCTTCGATTATGCCTATCATGTCCTACTCAAACGCATCTCTTCGTGCACTACTTTTAAAGCACAACATTCAGGCCTAGGGCCTCAAACGTAGCCACCCCCGTGATACCGTTGACCATTCCAACCTAAATTGGAGGCTCGACCTCGACCAACCCTTTCGACCCACCATACGATTTTAGTAGCCATGCTGTTAAATTTGGTGTTATTTATAGTGCCTCAAGAAAACATGATTCCTTGTGTTATATTCTAGGGAGTTTGTTAGGAATAGAATTGCTTTGTAACCATGTATTTAAGGTTGGCACTACAAGAAATTTAGGTTTCCGTGACAAGTAATCTGTGACAAGTGTCAAACTTGTCACTGAAAGGAATATTTTTGTGACAAATAATTTTTGTTGTCACTCATAATTTGAATATGTGACAACGGTTGTTTTCCATCACACAATTAAATCATTTAGTAACCATGTTTTTATTGGTCGTCACTTAATGTTGTCACAGAAATAAAATTTTAATTTTAGGCTTATGTCAAAGACAAGTTATGTGTGACAAGTGAAAATACTTGTCACCTAAGGTGTCTTTATAGTTACAAGAAAATATTATTGTCACATAAAAGTATTAGCCACAATATTTAAATTTTATTGATGTCACTTAAAAGTATCTTTTAGTTATAAAATAATTGTATGTCACACAAAAGTATTAGTCACAAAGAAGAAATTTATTTCTTGTAACAAAAACTTAAAGTAATTTTAAAAAAGTTAAATAAACAAAATATTCTGATTTTGATACTATTTTGACATTAATATTTAAATTGTAACCAGATTTAACCATACCAAAAATATTCATGTCAAATATCACAATCCTAATTAATCCAATTGTAACATGTTTTGCAAATAAAAAGAGAAATAATTACATCAAATATTCACAATTTCTAATTGAATTTAGAATTAATATACTATCCTATATATGGATACTAAAATAGCCATAAGTACAATCTGCTCCCACCCTCCTTTTCCACGTACATCCTTTTCTCTCCACGAAAATTTTTGTTGTCAAATTTCGCTCCCCGCTTTCCTCGCTTTAAAACCCACGGAGCCCTAGCATATTCTCCCTTTTTTTCTGAAGGGGCGCCTCTCAACAACACTCTTTTCCTAAAAAAAATTGAAAAAGAGGTATGGATTCTCCCCCGCTACTAATTTTTTTTCTAATTGAAAAAGAGGTATGGATTCTCCCCTGTTACTAATTTTTTTTCTCTTTGAATGATATCGAACCCTACAAATTTTTTTATCCTATGATTGCAGCAATCGTTCCCCAAATGAGGCCGAAAAGAAAACACAGTTTCCTTTGTTTTCCCTTTCCACAAGTATATATCTAGACTACAATGAAGTAACAAACAACTTCATTATTCCAAACAGCAGCAGAAAGAAAGAAAGAAAATGGCAGGGGCAGCGTCAGCGGATCCGTGTCCGACACGGGAGAAAGCGAAGTGGGAGCGGACTACTACCGCTTCTTCAACTTCCCCCGGCCGTCGCCGACAGCCACGGGGATTCTGCACCCGCTACCGAAGGGGAAGAGGCGGTCGAGGGGCACGTGGGTCTCCGCTGCCACCCCCGCCGTCGTCCGCGTCACCCGGTCCCGATTCGGCGGCGGACGTGCCGTCCTCTCCGTGTCCGTACTCGGAGTTGTCGTTGTCAGTTTCTCCTCTCCATTTTTTCGTTTACTTTTTTGAAAATTTCAAGCTCCGTTGTGTTCTTTTTCTTGATCGATCTATCGGTTACGCAACATGGAGTTTGGAGTGTCTACGTCGTGTTAGCCACACGACACGGACACGGACACGGCTTGGATTTTCTTTTTTAGGAACGTTACTTATTTACATACTTATGCTTGTTCTAGATTTTTCCCCATTTTAGGCCGATTTATGATAAAATAGTAATTGATCTATATTCTCTACAGATTCTACATATTTATGACTGTTTTTATTTATTTATTTAATTTAATTTTCTGGATGGTTAGATTTCATATGCTTGGTTTCCATAGTTTATTTTGTCTCTCTAGATTTTATGCTCGATTTAAATAATATATTTAATAGAAACTCCAAAAATGAGATGTATCGGTGGTATCATATAGGACACGTATCGGACATGACACATGCATTCCAAAATAGAGCAGGACTATTGTAGCTTATTCCATAGCCATATGACTTGTTCTGGAGATTTTCTTTTAATTTTCCCATATTTTTACAGATATGATGGTCCTACTTGTGTTTGATGTGTACACTGTACAATCTTCCTCGTGTTATGTCGTATTGTTAACTTACACCATAGCTTAGCGTCGCATCGTGTCAAACATGTATATGGTAGGACACACGCACTCTTAAATACACTAGGACATGCCGTAACCAATGGCGTGTCCTCGTTACCGTGCTCGTATCCTGTCGTATTTGTGTCCATACACCATAGCTTACTTACCATAGTCTAACCAATAGGATTCCATAACTAGGCGATTAATCTAATAATTGGGATTCCTTTTTAGGTTATTAATCTAATTGATTTTTTCCATATATCTAATCTGATGTTGGCACAATTTGTTGGCGACTATATGCTCGGTTGTCAAATAGATATACTTATAGTGTATATATTTGTTACCGTATCATGTTTTGTACAATATCGAGATACATTGTTCTACAGGAAATTTTAATGAAAGTTAATATTAATCATATATAGATAAACATCTTAACATAGTGAGCAACAATCAAGAATCATCCAACATTAAGTAGCAAGTTCATCATAGAGTCGATAACTAAACACAAACTGTAACACTAGCATGACATGGTGATATTATTCATTGAATGTCGAACCGTTACATAAATAAGAAATTAATTACTACCAATCAGTGAATTGACAACTCACTTGACATTAAAAAAGGTGATGATGCACATTCTAATTTCTAGACAATGTATAGCTTTTAAATCCTAAAACACACGGGTAGAAAATCCTACCAAAAGAAAAAAAAACATAGAGGCTCAAGAAATCAATAAAAAAGATTACTTAAAAACAAAAACAAACTATTTCAAGAAGATCAGTTGTCTGGGTCTTTAAAGCTTTCCAGAGATACTAGGTATCATTGTTGAAAATGTTGGATGTCGTCATTGGAGATGCTAGAAGCCGATGCAGGACGCCGGAATTAATAGAGATGTATTCACTCGGTTGAGGAGAATGTTTTGAACGAAGAAAGTTGAAAAGGGTTTTAAAGGTTAGATGAGTATTCACATCAAATTTTAGAGTTGTAGGGTAGGATTGGAAAACCATCAATCTAAACCAGTTGAAGCCACTTAAAAGTCTGGTTTGGCCGTTTAGATCATGTTTGATCCAATTATTCCTGTTTCGGCTGATACACCGTCTCGGATGATATATATATATCCTATTGTATCATATGAAATGGAAAGTGTATTCTAAGATAATTGTTCCCTTCATGTCACTTAGTGAATTGAATAGTTTATACTTATAGGTTGCTTCTTAATTTAAGTATCGGGTAAGTTTTAAAGTTCCTGCCACTTGCACTAAATTCCAGAGTTGTGAAGGTTTGAGGAACAAATATTTATATTATTCCAATACACCACCACAGGTCAAATGCCCGTCATCTTGTGGGTTGAGAGCCATATTCGCTCTATGGTATAATGTCTTAAATATCTGCTTAGATAGTGCACCAAAAGAAATTGAACCTGGGTTGTTATGTTACCATGTCGAAGCCGCTGCTATTACACCAAAACTCCATAGTTGTGGCGAGGGTTGAGGGTTAAATTGTTTTATTATTCCAACGGAAAAGTTATTGACAAGAAAGACTATGTCTAATATGGTTCCTGCTATCGTGTGGCTTAGAGAAACCGTAATTGCTCTGCCTTGTCCATCTAGTTGATTATGCTGAATGTTAAAATAAACATGACTGCTTATAATGTAATGAATTTCTAGCAACTCCTTATACATTAGTAAGCTTGTCTATTTTTAAAATACTGTTCCTCAATTACTTCACAAGTTGGTGTGGTGCCTAGAGCCATTAATTTTGGCTTGGGTACCATAAATGTAGAATGTGTTCCTTATACACATTCTTAGAAAAAGTACAAGTAAAAGTAGGATATTGATGAATTTGTATATTATTTTATAGTCTCGGGATTAGGAATTGTAGTTGTCAAAATTTAAAAATTTAGGGATAAATATGGTTTCCCGTGCTTGTGATAGCTACTGTGTATTAATTCCCATGTCTGAAAGAAATTATATCAGCCCAATCTGGATTTTATCACTCATGTATTTTACTGAGCATCTAAATTTGTACCCATCCCTTGTCTTCTATTAGTATTATCAGAGGCAGAAATAGGTCTTATAGCTGTTTTATTTGTTGCCCAACTATCCTTGCCTTTTCCTTTGAAGAAACTATTAGCTCTGAAGCAAAATTCACTTCATGGATATGATTGAAAATCTGGAGTACCCTGAGATGCTAGCTGAAACCACGCACATACTTCCACTGTGAAGTTACTGCTGATTCAGACCGCTTATTGACATGACCATGATCTGTAAACCTTTAGCTGACTCTCGTGAACTTCCTTTTACCATTTTGCTTCTTAATGTTTCTGGTATTGCTTCTGTAGAGGGATTTGAAGATAATGAAGTTTGGGAGTTGCCTCTTCCTTGAGCAATCTATAAGCCTGTTCCTTCTTGACATTCGTACCAACTTCTATCCGTTCCGTCATACATTTGTTTTCGTCATGCTTTTTAGATAATATTAGAGGTGTCATTCCTTTTCACTCTTTGACTTGATGTGTCAAAGGGATGAATGCCCGACAACAAATTGTATCATTTTACCTCATTGTTTAGACTCTTTATAATCTAGGGGATTTCGGAGGGTGCTCCTTGATTGCATGAGCTTAAACTGCATATCCAAAAGCTAGGTGTACTACCGACCGAGCCAACTGGCCGCCTAGATTTTGGCATGACTCTCTCATACTCACAACTAATTTAGCTAAGAAATTGCTACCAAAACAGAGGGTTGTCTTCTTTTGGCAGCCGATTATAGTAATTTGTCAAATTTTTATGAAGCTTTCTTGTGCTTCATAGCCAACCCCAATTATAGTAATTTTCTTTTTATACCAAACAAGAGAAAATGTATCCTTCCTTCCACTTTTCCCTCTATTTTCCTTCCTCCCACTTTTCCCTCCTACCAAACACACCCTAAAGCCTGCGTAAGCAGAAGCTCGAACGACATTCCGAATGAAGATGTTGTGTTAGTTGAGCATCTCCTATGTGCACTGGATATGTTTTTTTTATGGTCAAATACGTATGTTGTTATTCTCCATATCCAACTCTAGGCCAACTTATTCAGTTTTCTTGAAGAATTAGGAACTTTTGAAACCTGCACTTGTCCTGAGCCCCTTGTCATCAGCAATCCATGTAAAATACCATAGAATGTTTGTAGAAATATGGATTATAAGCTGGATAATTATTTGCACATCATTGATATCCAGTCAAGAGTAAACTAATATTCATGAGCTAAATTTTATATAGAAGCAAAATATCATAGAATATTTATAGAAATATAGGATTATAAATGGGTTCATTTTCTTCAAAACACAACCATTAAAGTAACACACGCTAAGATCCAACCTGTGGAAGCATCTTTATATCCATGTAAACAAAGGTGAGGAAAAATTTGCACCTGATCAGAATCCTTACAAGGTGACCAATTATGGGAAAACACCCCTCATTAGAGTTGATGCACACTCAACAAATTATTGTAGGTCCATAGCCAAGATCTTAAAGCAGCCATTTCGGGATGAATCAAATTTCACATTTGGGGCCAGACATATAAAGATTAAAGAGAAGCAAAAGGAAACTAAAAAAAAGGAAGGAGTAAACTTGTCTACAAGTTTTCTGAGATAATTAGGGGCCAAGAAGGGGTACATACATATCTGAATTGAGACCAAACCATGTTATTCTGGAAAAGGCAGGCTTACCTCGAAGTTGGAAAGGCATAAAACATTGCTACAAGCAATTTAGTGATTACTTTGGAAGATGCGTTGTTAATTTTTCATTGACTTCAAAATTCTTTTTAAATTAATCTAAAGCAGTGATAGAACTGACAGCCCTTCGAAGTAGCAGGAGCTTATCGCATCCCTTTCTTAAATTTCAAGTGGCATGAAATGGTTTCTACATAAAAAAAAAACTAAATCATTTTTGAACTGGAATAACCAACATGAGACTGAATAGTAAGATGAAAAAATGGAATGCTATTTGCAGCAATGAGATGATGGTTCACTGACATTTGAACTGATACATATCTAGTTTAGATACAAGACAGGTATACCATTGGTTTTGTTTTTGTTCTTCTTATAGATTTTCACTAAGACAATTTACAAAAATTCAATCTTCTTTGTTTTTGTTCCATTTTCATAGTGCATTATTTTGTTATTTGGTATTTTCTTGAATGTGTCGTTCTCTAAATTTTATCTCCACTTCATGTAGGTACCTTTTCCTGTTCTTGAAATTTATGGCCTCGGTTATTCTGACAATTGAGTATGACTACACTCTGGATTTTGATCTTGGCAGTCCCAGCCATTGATTTCGGGGGAGGTACATAAACTTTTAATCATCCTAGACAGTTCTTATGTTATCAACTGTGAGTAGTATCAATTTTTTGGCTATGTTGAGTTGAATGTTTCATTTGGTATCAGTGATATTATGAGTATCAGTTCAGTTTTACTCAATTTTTACTCAAGCCAATATTTTTTGGGGGAATTTTACAACTCTGACACTCTTTTATCATATATTGACTTATTTTTTGAAATTTTAGTGCTTGGTTGTTTTCTGGGCTTCTTTGTTTACTGCTCGGTTGTTTATACTCTGATACACTTTTAATCTTCCTTATATATTGTAAACTTACACTTGTTGTAGACATTTCTTCGGCCAATTCTTTGCAGCGTCAATTTTTTTTTTCATATATGAAGAAATTTGGCGTGTTACCTGAAAGATACTTAAAACTATAATTACTATCTTTCAGTTGTAGCTTTCGTTTCTCACAAATTATTTCAAGCTAGAATACTACATTATAGAACCTCCAGTTCTGTTCTATATATTCTATAATAGTTGAACTCTAGTTGCAACTGATCCACTACATGAACTTATTTAATAGCTAGGAAGGCATATATATACAATAATATTTGTTAGATTGTATTAAAGTTTTTTACTTTGTTTTTGTTCTCTCAACTGCAAGTGGATTTCATTCCAGTTGGTAATCCACAAACACATTTGACATTGTGTCTCTGTCTAGCATACATGTTTAGTATAACAAATTTCAATTTATTCTCATTTTTTTGTGTTTAGCATACATGTTCAGCCGTAATATTAATTCTCATCTTTTTTTGTATAGATCGATTAATGCGGATTAGGTTCGAGTTTGATGCTAGAAAGACATGGGCGCTAAGTAGTACTAGTAGGAATTTCATTTGTTATGTAATAGATTTTGTTATGTAATGGACGTTATTGTTGTTCTTATGGATTTGAGATATTTTAATATATATTATTGTTGATACATTAAAGTTTTATTATTTGTGAAATTGGTTTTGGTTAATTATTTTTGATGCATTAAAGTGGATCAAATTTTAATGCATGACATGAATGATCAAGTTTTATTGACAATTTTTTTCATGTATATATATATATATATATATATATATATATATATATATATATATATATATATATATATATATACACTTACGAAATATTCTAAACAATCTCTTTATTAATTTATGCAGGTCATTAAAGATTGATCATCACCAAGACATGAGCTGCATATGCCATTGATCATCAGTTTATATTTATAGATTACTCTAGGTTTTATGTACCAGCAAGTTTGGATACTCTTTATTTTATAAGTGCTCAATATTACTTATCTCCATGTTATATGTACTGAATTTTGTGGAGCAATAAAATTACTTTTTGAGGATTGATATAATTACGTTTTATGTTGTTATTGTCTATAATTACTTTAGAGTTAGTCGTCTGTATAAAGGTCTTTTAGAATTTGTGAATGTTAGTTGTAGTTTACATTGGAAAGTCAATGATGTGTTCTTGGAAGATGAGCACAATCATGCATACCCTCTTCTACAAGAATTGTGTGATATTGTATTGTGTGTTCTTGTTTTTCAATGTATAATGACAATGACAAAAAAAATACTAGTGACAATATTGATTTGCCACAAAACATATAAAGTGTACACTACGGTGACAACATTTGCATTCACTAAACATATAAGTATATAGTGACAACAATAAAAGTGTTAGTGTTTACAATGATGATATGTACTTGTCACTAAACATATACGTTTATTGTGACAACAATAAAAGTGTTACTAAAATTGTTTTGTGATATCAAACGTTGTCACGAAAATAATTTTTATTTTTTTGTCAAAATAATATATATTTATTTTTAATTACCATAAAATGCTATTTGTGACAATATCGTGTGTCACTTATAATATTTTTTAGTGACGCATTATTGTCACAGAAAGTTTACTATCACTGACAACATATTCTTGTCACAGTAGAGAACTTTTTGTGACAACGACTTTTGGTCGTCACTTATACTTTTAGCTACGGAGGTATAGGCTACGAAAGTAAGTCGTCACTGTACTCGTCACAGAAGATGTGTTGTGACCAGTTTCATAACTTTTGTGACAACATTACATGTCATAGAAACCATGTTTTCTTGTAGTGTGGACCAAGACTGTGAAAAACTATTATTTATGGAATTTTCAAGATATGATTCCAAGCTTTACAAGACCAGATAAATAGCTAAGGTGGGTAGAATTTTATAGATATTCCCCTAAGATGGAAGTTACAATAGAGTACAATGTAGGATTTGACCCTAACGAGAGACACTAAGATTTCTAGACTAATCTATGCTATCCTTTGCCTAAGATATAACCTTGAATAGAAGTACTAAAGGAATTTTTATCGAATACTAATATCATGATAGGCAACCTAGAAGTATTAAATAGAGTATATTGAGTTAGGCTAGACAACTATCTCTCTATATATGGTAAGACTAGCCTTGAAATAATCTATAAAACACCATGACTAGAATAATTGACCAATAGATGTGTGTATCTGTTCAGCTCAGCCTCGACCCTTGTCTAGTAGATATGTACAAAATTTTAGGTTTACTTGTAAAAATTATATAGCCTGTTGATAGTCAAATGGAGTAGAGTATTATTTTCCTTCTATTTTGTTGAAGACCTGACCTATATAGGAATATTGCTGAATTAGTAATAAATTTTTTCATTTACCAATAGTACCATAATTGTACTTAGGACTCCTTAGAAAGTCTTGATTTTATACCGCAATATCCAAGTTTTGTATTCTTCTAGGAAATTGTACCATACTAGCCCATGTCACCAGTAGGATCATGATCTTGACCTCGTTGCTTAAGTTAGAACGGATCTAAAACTAAGGTTACCCTATTTCCTGGTAGGTTTTGAGAAATTAGAATCTCATTAGTAGTAGAGTCCACTAGAAATCATGATTGATCTGTTTCTTTTATATCATATTTTATGTTTGATTTTGATGATAACATGTAATATCAATCAGACGGCCAGAAGTACATCTCCAGCAGAAGGTCGCCTTGTACCAGACAAAGGAGCTACCAACTTGTCACTTTTGCGGCAAGAAGGAATATATTCAGAAGGATTGCAGAAGAACTTAGGACGGTGCCATGGATTATTTATTATTATTAATATTATGTAATGTTATATTATTGTATGTTTAATTTCGAGGATGAAATTTCCTAAGGTAGGTAGGTTGTAAGCCCCCTGGATTTTTAAAATTTTTATATTTATTTATTTATATTTATTTGTTTAATGCAGTTATTAATATATATATTCTTCCACTTTTATTTATGGTCACAAATATACTATTCCGTAGCTTTGATTTTTGGAGCACAAGAAATGCCAAACTCTAGAAGCTTCCTGCATGAATTTTGACCTAAACAAGTTTATCTTCGATTTGGTATATCATGTTCCACTCAAATATATATTCTTGTATTCTATTTGCTTTGCACAACTTCAGAGTCAATTTAGGCCGAGAAGTTATCTACCGTGAGACTTGTCATAACTTCCAACTTAAATTCCGGGCTCGACATCAAACCAACCTAAATGACCTAATATATTATTTTGACTATTTTTTTGATCCTACTACACACATGCCTAGGGTGTCCCACTCAAACATGGCCCCATGTGCTATTAAAATTCAAATGGCACATAAGACCCATTATGTGACTTTTTAAGCCTATTTCCAAATCGAAAATTTTTTCTTGACCCTAAACTTGTCTAACAAGATATAGATGACTTGTTAGGGTCATCCCCACATAGATTGGGCCATCTTAGATTTTTATTTCAAATTTTTGGAGACTTTAATTGGGTCAAACCTAATAGGAAAACTCAATCAATGCAAGGTTCTAAATTTGGAAACTTGTATATCTTTGTGCCAATTCCTCTTGTATTTGGTTTTCAAAATCTATCAAAAACCATCAATATGCACACAAGAACAGCCCACGACCGACCCCCATCAATGGGAAATGTTTGGTTTACAACCAAACTTTTACAACCTTCTTACAACTTACCCTCATTTGCTGACATGTGGGCCAGGCCACCACCTGGCCCACATGTCAGGAAATGGGTGAGTGGTTGTAAGAAGGTTGTAAATGTTTGGTTGTAACTGTAGCATTGCTCCCCATCAATACCCTATCTAAATACCATTTCACCCTACCCGAAAATACCCCAAACAAAACCCTAACCTAATCTCTACTGTTGCCGCTGTTGTCCCCTTCTTGTGCTACTGTTTGGTGCACTTGTCGACCACCTCCAGTATAACCACCTCATCCCTGACATGATCGAGAACTCTCTCCACCTTTCCAAGGCTGGCCATCACCGAAAACCACTCCTATAGGTTACAACAGCCCGCACAAGATATCCTCAACTTCCTGTCCGAAAATACAACTGTATGTCCATATTGCAAATGTGTTTTTTTTTTCACTTCTAGACATCCAAACTTCATGGGACCAAAACTAATGGGTTCTCCTATGTGTCTATTACCATCACATAAAATTTTATATCGAAATTTTTTTTATATTTTTTGAGGCACACGTTTTACCAAAGTGTGTCTAGAATCGACATTATTCTGTGCGTGATAGTTTTGAACTGTATAACTTCACTTTTACTATTGATATCATATATGAAAATAACCATATTTTGATTACCTACAATTCTTGTTCAATGAGTTTTTCATAATTTGTTGTTTCAAAGCTTGAATCATTCGATCTTTGAAGGAAAAATTCTGCCGTAAAATGAACTATCGATATTACCATCTTGTGAGTCCCAAATAATTTTGTGTGCATCTAGTGCTCCATATTATCGATCCTTGACTCATGATCATGAATATTTGATAATTTAAATAATTTTTTACCATTTATTTTAGATTATTAAAGTTAGTTTATTTATGGTTAAACAATTTCTAATATCATTGATTTATCAATGTGGATATTAGTTTGATCATGAATTGACTTCTAAATACTTTTTAAGAAATAATAATTATATAAAAAGTAGTTCCAGAATATTAAAGATTTATTTTGGAATTAATTCTAAATATTTTACATATATCTATTTTGTGGAATTTTGTTAGTCACAGGAAGGATATTATGATTAGTATGTATTATGATTAGTTGATAGTTAGTTAATCCTATGTACTATATATATATATATCAACAATAGAAATAATGTTTGTATGGTTATTAACTCTCTATATATATATATATTTATAGGAGTTCGTAAGATCGAGACTGCAAAAGTTGTAGCCGGATCCATAATCTACACTCTCGCGGCGATTCCAGGCAAGAAACCGTGCCACTGTGATCTTATTTTATTTTTTGCTATACATGGATGTGTTTGTTGTGTGTTCGGGTTAGATGTGTTAGGATAGCGTCTAAGTGTGACTTGGGTGCCGTCGATGATGCCATTGATGACATATAGTGGGTGTGCGTGTGACCTAGCATGCTAGTAGACTTCCTCAGGTCAAAGTTATTTTTAGATGACTTCTATAACTTGGACACGACTCATGATATGACACCGTGAATAGGATATACTGTGTTGACATGAGTTTACGCATTCGGCTAGCTACCGATGCGAACGGGTCGTGTGTCGGTTCATATAGAGTTAGTGGGAGTCTAGCTAGTGACTTGCATTGAGATATGTATTGTTCGAGTCATGGATATGATTGGTGCAAGACATGGGCGGGGAAGACTATTAGTAGGTGTATGGGATAGCCACGTTTAGCCTCATAGTTGCTCGATTATAGGTTCATAGTTTCTCGGTTATGGGTGTATTGCTAGAGGATATATCCGACAATGGCTGCTGACCGTGCATCAGAACACAGTCGGGAGGTATGCTAGTATATACATAAGCCCCTAGCGGATGCTATGCTTTATTCCTTCACCTACTCATATGTAGCAAAGTATTCTTTAAGTGCATTACACTTAGATGGATAGTTTACCTTGTCAGTTATATTCATGTTCATATATATTGCTTGTACTGTTCATATTGTGGCTAGTTGTTGTATCGTGTTACGTCCATCTGAGGACTTGGTAATCTCTCCAGGTGTTAGTTGGACTTCTGGCATTAAGTTATCGAGATGTGTTCTGCAGGATTCAGGCACTGTTGGTAGTATTTTTATTATCACTTTTACGTTCTGTGTACTATTTATTTTTGTCTTTGATTTCATAGCCTAGATTTACTAGACCTCTATTATTCTTCAGGTCCATTCTAAACATGTATCTTGATGCGCTGCAGACCATGACATATATTATTTGTTTTTTATTTTCTTTATTATTGTGGATTGAGAAGTCGAAATATAGATTAGTTAGCATATGCTAGTTTACTTTACATCGTACTACGATTAGGATAAGTCCATTAAATTGGGAACACTTATTCTAGCCGTATAGCTGGCATGCTCATCTCCTGGATTCTTATATATTTTGGAACTGGGGCATGACATACTAGTATATACTAGTGACTATTTTATGACTAGTTTAGTCTAAATAGGGTAAGTATAGATATGGTAAGTCTTGTGGTGATATTTATTTAGTCATTTTATATTTCTAGGAGTTCGTGATCAGTCGGTTGCAGCAATTGCAGATGGATCGATACTCTATACTCTTGCCAGCATTTCAGGCAAGATACCGTACTATTAATTATTCTGTATAAATATTTATGTTTGTCCTTCTTTTTTGTTGATAGTAGTTATAGTGGTATGCGTCCGAGTATGACTTGGGTGATATTGATGATGGCATCGATATGATAGGGGTATGTATGTGACTTAGTTGTGTATAAGACATTTTCTAAAAGTTGTGTAACTTCCATGCCATGACATATAGCATTACACGGCACTGTGAGTGAGGGTTCATTGTGTTGCCACAAACTTCTGCATTCGGCTAGCTACCGGTGCGAGCGGTTCGTGTGTCGATTCATGTAGAATTTAGATTGTGTCTAGTTTAGTGACTCACATTGAGATATGGGTTGTTCGAGTCATGGATATGACTTGTCACATTCATGGGCTGGAAAGACTACTAGTAGGCGTATGGGACAGCCCCTTTGCACTGCGTAATCTCTGGAGGAGACTAAGGAATCATGAGCCTCATGTTTCATAGTTGTCTTTTTGGCTCGTAGCTCATAATTCATAGCATCGGCTCATGATCCAACACCGGCCTGTGATTCAGTGCTATGTATCCTTATCACCTACCCATACGCCTAATATTGTTTTCAAAATGCATTTATATAGTACAGTAGGATGCTGTACTTATCCCTAACCATAAGATGAGACAATATCTTGTCACGGAATAGTAGGCCATACCTTGTCCTTATTTGGTTGTGGGTGTGGTTCATTGTTTCGATGATAAGATAGTGGACCGTGTGGTGGTTTGGGTTATTCATTCAGTTCGTATTATGACATGGAATAGTGTCTTGTCACGGAATAGTTTGTCACTCCTTGTCCTTGTCTGTTTGTAGGGGTGGTTCACTGCTTCAATGGCGGGATACTGGATCATGTTGTGATCCGAGCTATTTATTTAATGTTTATATATTCAGTTCATATTATGTCATGTTCTTTCTGTATCTTGTTACATCTCTCTGAGGACCTGGTGATCGCTCCAGGTTATTGCAGAGTACTTATGATAGATAGATGGATGGTATGTTTGTGCCTTCATGCTTCAGGTACTGCTTGTAGCTTTATTTTATCATTATTTCGTGTTTTATATATTTCTTATCATCATATACTATGCTTATTAGCCTAGCTTTGCAAACTTATGTTCTCGAGTTTGCTGGAACATGTGTATTATAGGGCGGCCGACTATATTACATATCATTCATTTTGCTTTATTTACTTATATGTGGATTGTGATATAGTTGCGATAGCATAGGTTACTTCTTCAGCGTAGTACATCTAGCGTAAGTCCATTAAATTAAAAACTTATTCTAGATCATATTAGCTGGCATGCTTGTGTGTTTTGTCCTATGTATTTTAGGACTGGGATGTGACATATCTCCTTGCAGACTGCAAGAACATGGAGCCACATGGCATAATCTTTTTAAGCCCTACGCAAAATGTGGGTTAAATGATTTTGCATGAAGCCTATCATCACGGGGTAGTGGCTTCTGCGAGAATCTTTTTCTCGCGAGATAGTATCTCCTACGGGAACTCACCAAATAATAATTAATAATTATTTTTGAGACTTTTGGCTATATAAATAGTATTGGTTTTTGTACATTAAGAAGGAATACGTACCTCACTATCAGCATCAACATCTTTTTTCAATAGCACTCTGCCCAAAATAGTATTTGCGCATATCAAAATCTTTTAAAAATTCGTCAACGTAACGAAGGAATCACGTGGCAATTCGATCTCCATCGCTACACTATCGAATCTCAAGAGACTTGTACTCTGAATTTTTGTATTTGTTGTAATCAAAATTCTTTTTAATAAGTCTTATAAAAGTTTTCTTTCAGAAGATATTCTTTTTTTTTCTGTTCGAAAACAACCTTCAGTACCCAAAATTTTTGTAGAACATGATGTTTGAAGTTCATCATATTTCCAACCCTCTGTGAAAGGGCATGTTGAGTAATAGGTATGTCCAAGGCTGCCATGGTTTTGTTTTGTTCACTCTTCATTCCTTGTCGAAGGATTTTAGTTTTCTCTCTCTAAACATTAATTGTGGTTTTGTTTTGTTCACTCCGAATAATCGTGCTCCGTTGATTATTGTTTCCTCCTAAGTTGCTATGAACTTGAGTTGGAATGGGATCCTGAGTTGGTGGGGGATACTTGAAAACATGCCACCTTATAAATTGAGTGATGGACTCAGAATCGCTGGCACAGTTGTTCTACCTAGTCTTAGCCATATGAGTAGATAAGGTGATGGAAGGATTAGAAACATAATTTATCAAATAAAGGACATGAACATGAAAACATAATGGTATATAACAGATGGCTAAGAAATAAAAGGAGGACCTTCAGAGTCTTTGTGAACCCTAACTTGAGGATGAAAACCTTTCTTAAATCTCCATAATATCCATAAATATTATGTAGGCTCGTAGTAATAGTACGACTATATCTAAGTACTACCACAACATCACACTAGTTGCAAAAACTATATATACACTACTAAAATAACCCCTTTTAGCGACGTCAGAAGACGTCGTTAAATAAGGAAAATCCGTCGCTAAAAGCTATTTGCGACGTATTTAGCGACGAAAATTGGATGTCGCATATAGGCATGTCGCAGATGACAATTTCGTCGCAGAACGTCGCTATTTGCGACGTCACGTTTCGTGTCGCTAGACGTCGCCAAATGCGCGACAGATAGCGACGTAAGGTTACGTCGCCAAAATAGCGATGTAGAGCGACCACTTTGCGACGCGGTAAACTTTATATATGATGACATGGCATGGCAGCCACGTGTGCACTTTAGCGACGCCTAGCGACAAATTTAGCTATGTCGACTCTCAGGTTGTCATATCCCACGTCAGCAGTTTAGCGACTTCTAGCGACGTTACGTCACTATTTAGCGACGTATAGCGACGTGTACGTTCCGTCGCTGTACATCGCCGAACGTCGCTATACGTCGCAGATATTAAAAAAAAAATTAAAAATATAATTGGTATTTTGTTATGCTGTGTGTCTGTGTTTACAGTGTGTGTGAAGTGCGTGTTCGAACCATCGACAGTTTCGCTTACTGTTCTATGTTTTATCTTGGATAGAAAGAGCAACAGTGCAGGGTGCACTTCTCAGAGCTTCCTCTTCACGTCCTTCACCTTCTCGGGAACCTGGACGTGAAAATGAAGCTCTTAGAAGTACACCCTGAACTGTTGCTCTTTCTATCCAAGATAAAACATACAACAGTAATCGAAACTGTCGATGGTTCCGAACACTACATTTCACATTCACTGTAAACACAGACACACATCATCACAAAAATACACATTATATTTTTTTAAAATTTCGGCAGCACCTCCTTTGTATATCAGATCATCGCGTAGGTATATTTGTCATCCCCATCGCAGATATCACAAAGTAAATATCACAATAAAAATAGGAGGCAGTACAAAGTAAATATCACAGACACGCATCCTCACAAACATCCAATAGAGTCAAATAAAAATGGAAGATGATAAAAAGTCTCCCACCAAGTGTATAAACAAAAGTGTACCAATAAACAATTTGCCCATAGGGCCAATACATACAAGTCATAAAAAAATCAATAAAATCACTGCGGACCCCTGCCGCGCAACAGGGATAGAATGTAGTCATACTGCTCCTGGGTGAGCTGCACCGTAGGGGCAGTAGGAGGCAGTGCAATGTCTGGAGTCGACGCCGTCGATGGACCGGGAGGACGTATCTGCTCCAGCTCTCGCAGTCACTCACCATAAATAGCAAGGGTACTTACCACCCTCTCAGTACTCGCCTCAAGCGAAGCCGAAACCTGAGTGAGTGAGGCAGACATGCTCCTCTGCGATTCCTTCAGCTCGACCTGTCTATGCTCTATGCGCTGCGTAGACTCGGTCAGCGTGTGCAAGCTGGCAACTGTAGCCTGATACAGACTCATCAGCTCCTGTATACTATGCTCGACCGCATCAAATCGTCCGGTGACGATCGGAGGGTCGGATCGTCGCTCGACCGTATCAGAAATCTGCTGTTGCAACTCGTGACGCAGCTCCTCGATATGACGACGAACATCCTCAGCTCGTGACGACGCCTGCGAAGCCGAAGACTGCGCACTGACAGAGGGGGCCCGGGATGACTCCGAAGCCAAATACGCGTCGTAGGATCCCGTACCGTAGTACGTACCCTTCTGAAGACCGCCAACGGCGGTCATCCAGAGCTCGTCCGGCGATGGAGCCGTAGGCGGCTGGGAGAACTACCAGCCCCTCCCTCTGCTGGCGCACTAGCAGCAGCAGCCGCCTCCTCCTGTAGCCGAAGAAACTCGGCCTAGAACAATGTTTGCTAACGTGTAAGTATTTGCTAAAGTCTATATTGATATCTATTTTCCTGTTTTCTAAATTATAGTAAATTAATATAAAGAATAGAACGTACATATGCCTGCGTCGCCCTCTCGTCAATGAACTCCCCAGCCCTCCGATGGATGACCAGGAAGACGGTCACCATGTTCGGGTCCTCACCCTTTTTTAACTGTTAAAATATATTATCTATTATTAGTATTAAACATTCTATCGAACTATATATAAATTAATGTCCGTCATAGGAAATATACTAGACGACGAAAATGCTCCGTCATCGGAATGGAGCCACCACACCACTTACCGGCGCTCGACCGCGCCACCTTGGCCTTGTCAGACCGCTCTTGGTACTTGGGCTCGCTGAATCTAGCCTTCATCGCAGCCCACTGCTCTGGCGTGATCCAACCATGGATCGGCTCTCCGGAGCGATCACGACACTTCTGGTCATGGATCACATCACGGATAAGCTTGGCTGCGACGGCAGAAAATTGGCCCTCGATCCTCGCCGCCCGGTGTGGTGGATAGAAATAGGTCCTCTACAAGAAGTAAAATACAAAAGTTGTATAATATACACAAATGATTATTAAAATTTAAAAATAAACAAATTTTTTACCTTGAAGTAGGCAAACCAAAAGGCCTTCCTATCTGCAGGAGCATCTGAGTAGTTAATCCAAGGCCCACCATAGTTCTGCCTCAGAAATACCCCCAGCTATCTCTGTACTGCAGAAGGCCGATACCTATACAATAATAATTCTCATGAATATATATGTACATATAATCATTTGAGAAATATATATTAACTAATTAACTTACTTCATAGGCCCGTCCGTCCAAATCTCCATACGCGTCTCGCCCGGGGGAGCGCATGGAGGGTCGCTCTCACCTCCTGCTTGGACAGGATCAGTCTAATCGCCGTCCTCCATATGCTCGGCGTAGGCTCCCTCCATAGAGCCGTCGACAGGAGGAATGCTGGACGGGGGATCAGGGATGCTGGACGCGGGATCAGGAAGGCTAGACGACGAGGAAGGAGTCGCCAACCTGCTGGAACTGCCCTGTTCCGGTAATGGACCGGAAACAGAATGGTACAATGGCGTACTCGGAGATGAGGATGAGGGTACGGAATCTCCATCCCCAGCCCGAGGCTGACGGGACTGCCTAATATAAAATCCTCTGCGTCGTCCTCTTGGTCTAGTCATACCTGATAATAACATATGACAAAAAAACAAAAAAACATATTTATATGATAGACATCACAGATTTTTGAAAAATATCATAGTCACAGATAAAAGTGTCAATAAAGTGTCACTGAAGTGTCACAGATTTATATGATAGAAGTGTCACTAAAGTGTCAAATATGATGATAAAACAAATGTACAGATTTAATCCTCTTCTGAAAATTTATCTAGTTCGTTTAGCTCATCTACTTCTTCTTCTTCTTCTTCTTCCTCCACTACATCTTCACTTTCATCTGCATCTTCCTCTTCAGATAATTCTACTTCTTCTACACAATTAGATGTGTAATGAGGAACTTCCGTCGTGTCCACTTCTATAATATTTGTTACAAGAGGTAGTTCATCCTCTTGATAAGCTATATCGTCAACCTCAAAGGTATTTCTAGCTTTGGTCTTGCATACTGCCCACCAGTCCGACCTTTGTTCCCCGTTTAGGATAACTTGTGAAGTACACGAGCTGAGCCTGACTTGATAGGACAAATGGTTCATAGGCTTGATATCGACGCCGATAGTTTATATCAACAAGACCGTGCTTGTCTACTTTCCAACCTTGACCTTCAATCGGATCGAACCAATCACACCTGAATAACACAATCTTAGCAGGCTCTATTCCATAACTATATGTCAGCTCTATGATCTCCCGTAGCACGCCATAGAAATCGCTGTCCGCATCAACATCTTTGTAGTTCGAAGATCTGATACACAAACAGCTGTTTTTGATGGAGTCGAGATCCACAAAGTTGTCTCTGATCGGGCAAGTTGTTGACTTGAACCTAAACCCATTAACACAGTAGCTTGGCCATATTTTTGCAGCATAAATTGGTCCCTTGGCTAGCGTTCTAATAGACTCATTCTCAAGTCTTGCGTATGGACGATCGACCTAAATACCACGAAAGAAGCAATTAAGCTCATTCTCAATCAAGTGCATATACAGAAAGGTAATTACAGAGTTCTCAAGTCTTACATATGCACTCAACCATGATGGAAAATAACGCCTCATTTCTTGTTCTAGTTCTTCTTCTGTTATGTGTGGCCTACCTGACCTCACATCATCATTAAATATGCTGAAAACAACATCATGCAATTAATATAATAGTATAATAATCAACACTATTAAAATAATGTAGACGTATTAATTACTTACCCCTCCAGTTTCTCTACTTCCTCCTCGTCGCAGTTGAGTAATACATACACCTGAGCAGCCCTTAGCTCATCATCGTTAAGATATCTCTTCTTCATTTTACCCGATGGCTTTTCTGGAGCATTGAATACCTTCAGTATTGTATCATTACTTTCATGATCTCCGTCGTCGTTTCTGGAAGCTCTCGTTCTATTAGTTGCAATATGAGGCTTGAAATACATCGAACAAAAGTTTGTAATCTCCTCGAGAACATAGGCTTCACAAATAGAACGCTCGACCCGTGCCTTATTTTTCACCTTTATTTTTAGGTGATTCAAATGTCGCTCGAACGGGTACATCCATCGATATTCGACGGGTCCACCAATACGTGTCTCATAGGATAGATGAATCGGCAAATGCTCCATAGAGTCAAAGAATCCAGGAGAAAACACCCTCTCTAGCTTGCATAGTGTTACCGCAATGTCCTTCTCTTGCTTTTCTAGACGATCAACGAGAAATTTCTTAGAACAAAGATCCCTGAAGAATATGCTAAGCTCCGTCAATGGATCCCAAACTGTCTGCGGTAAGAATTCCTGAAATGCAATCGGAATTAACCTCTCCATGAATACGTGACAGTCATGGCTCTTCATACCCGTCAATTTATTTTCCTTCGGATCGACACATCTTCTCAGATTTGATACATATCCGTTTGGAAATTTTAGGCCCTCGATCCACCGACAAAGTCTCACTTTATCCTCCTTGTCCAGCGAGAAAATTGACTTCGACAGGAACTGTTTTCCATTCTGCTTTATCAAATACAACGCAGGGCTTTTGCATATTTCTTCTAAGTCCAACCTGGTCTTGGGATTGTCTTTCGTTTTTCCCTTTTCGTCCATCACAGTATTAATTATGTTATCAAACACATTCTTCTCAATATGCTTGACATCAAGATTACGTCTGATCAGATTGGTACTCCAGTATGGCAGATCCCAGAATATGCTCCTCTTTGTCCAGTTATGATCTCTACCAAATCCATCGCACTTGTACCCAGCTGTAGGATCTTTGATAGCACTTGGAAAATCTCTAACCTCCTCCCATATCGTGGCTCCGCACCACCTTGGCGGTGGATCACCCTTCTCTACAATGCCGGTACGGAATGCATTCCTGTTCCTTCTGAACGGATGATCTTTTGGCAAAAATTGCTGATGACAATCAAAGAAGCACGGTTTTCCTCCGTGTTTCAAGCGAAAAGCCTTACTACGGTCCATGCAATATGGACATGAGAGACGGCCATGAGTGCTCCATCCAGATAACATTCCATAGGCCGGAAAGTCGTTGATGGTCCACATAAGGGTTGCCTTCATCTGAAAATTCTGCTTCCTGAAAATATCGTACGTGTTAGCGCCTACTTCCCATTACTGATTCAACTCATCTATCAAAGGCTGTAAGTACACATCAATGTTCATCTTGGGATTGTTCGGACCAGGAATTATAACGGTTAGAAACATGTACTGAGTCTTCATGCACATCCAAGGCGGTAGGTTATACGGAGTGACAATCACAGGCCAACACGATTACTGGGATCCCGAAAGACCAAAAGGAGTAAAACCGTCAAAAGATAGCCCCAACCTGACATTACACGGATCTGAAGCAAAATCAGGATACACTCGATCAAAGTACTTCGACGCTTCTCCATCGGATGGGTGATCCAACACTCCTTCAATCTGTTCTCGCATGTGCCAACTCATATTTTCGGTCGTCTCTTTCACCATAAATAATCTTTGCAACCGCGGCGTTAAAGGCAAGTAGTGCATTGAATCGGTCGGTCTTCTTGCACCGGTAGACCTTCCTGTACTAGTTGTCTTATAGCGATCAGAACCACAAAATCTGTACACATCTGCGTCCTTGTCGTCTTTGTAGTACAACATGCACCCATTGCGACAAGAATCGATTTTCTTGTATCCCATCCAGAGCGATCTCACCATCCTCTTAGACCGGTAGAAGTCTTTAGGCAACTTAGCACCCGCCGGCGAGATCTCTATAATCAACTCCAACACTCGGTTGTAGCATTCTTACGACATGTTAAAATCTGACTTAATGCTCAACAGTCTTGTAACCACCTCCAACGGTGAATGATCCTCACAACCAGGATACAATTGAGTCCTTGCATTCTCCAGCAACTCCATGAACTGTGCAGCATCGGCATTCGGTGCCTCCTCAGCTGCATCATGAACGAAACTAGGCCCCGCAGCGTCGAAAACCATGTTCACGCACCAGTCGTCGTATGCATGATTATCTGAAACAAAACTAGGTCCCGCATGCATATACGGCTCAACATAAGGCTCCGGTTCTGATGCTAAAGACACAAGTTCTCCGTGTGCGGTCCACTGATAGTAATTAGGCGTGAAACCCCTCGAGTACAAATGATATGTCACTTCCACTTCTGGATAATATTTCTCGTTATGACATTTCACACACGGACAATTAATTTTGGCGCCGTCCATGTACTGAGGGAACGCCTTAGCAAACTGCAGGAACTGCTCTACTCCCGCTATGTATTCATCCCGCACACCACACATATCATCAGGACGACGATTGTACATCCATGAACGATTCCGCAAGTAGTAATTCATATCCATTTGGAAATAATTCTGCAAAGATGGACACACATTATCCAACAAGCACAAATTCGTATATTATGTCTTATTATGGGACACACATTAGTAGCGGACAGTTACTAATAACAATGATATGCAATCTAGGTCAAACTAGGTTGCACTAAGTCAAACAAAGTCAAACAAGGTCAAGCTAAGTCAAACAAAGTCAAACAAGGTCAAGGGTTGACCTACAGTTGACTTTGTCAACTCTTAGTCCAATCTAGGTCAGATGTTGACTCTACTTTGACATTCAGTCAAAATAGTCAATCTTGGTCAAACAAGGTCAAATCTAAGTCAAATATCCTATTTATAGTCATTACCTACCAAGGTACCCTTTACCTTATCGTTATTGGCATCCCAATACCAATACCTTAAGTTGGTACCCTTTACCTTATCGCTATTGGTACCCTTTACCTTATCGCTATTGGTATCCCAATACCAATACCTTAAGTTGGTACCCTTTACCTTATCGCTATTGGTACCCTTTACCTTATCGCTATTGGTATCCCAATACCAATACCGCGGTAACATGGTTGGTACATTAAGGGTCTTTGACAAGATGACATGTTACGAAAAAATATATCCTTATATATAGTTCTCCTACGAATTTTCTTTAACATTACGTAGGAGAACTATAAGGATATACCTTTTCACAACATGTCACCTCCTAAAAGATCCTTAATGTGACAACCATGTCACCCTCTCAGTCATATCCCTGAGCTACGATACAGCTGCAGGCATTTAACATATTACGGTTTATAAAAATAACTAATAAATCTCTATCCTAACTAATAAATTAATATCCTACTTTAACATCTAATAACTCTCATATTCCTGCAGCTACGATGCAGTTGCAGGCAGTTCCTTCTAACAAAAACTAATATCCTAATCTAAACTAACCCTTTAACTGAAACTAATATCTAAACAATGCTAATCATGAACTGTACACTACTAACTAACATTCACATGAACTATCTATCTCAAACTCTCTATCATAACTAATTAATTAATATCCTACTTTAACATCTAATAACTCTCATATTCCTGCAACTAAAAGGCAAAACCATGGTATATACATGGTTTAAAGTATCGGCCGATACCGATCTGATACGGCCGATACCGATACGGTTTGGCATGTTCCGATCCGATACCGACCGATACCAAATATTGACCGATACCGACATTGGGGGTCTTTATTCCGGTCAATTCGGCAAAACCAATCGGTAAGGGTGACTACTATTTCATATAATTTCAAAACTACCAAATGTATAAAATAAATGTTTTTAAATGTAAATAATTTATTAATAATTATTTGTTTTCCGATACCAAAGTCCGATACTCCGATACGATACCGCCGATACTACCGATATCGCCGATACCAATACTCATAAGAATAGTCTGATACCGATTCCGATACCGATATTGTGAACCTTGGTGTATATACATTGTATACATATATATTTATATATGTATTTGTGTGTGTATGTAAGAGTGTGAGAATATATATACATGTATATATGTAGATATGTGTATTTATATATATAGGTATATATGTATGTATTGTGTGTGTCTGTGTCCTGTGTCCTGTCCCCTGCCCCCCTCCTCCCTACCCCTGCACCCACCTACCCCTGCCCCCTCCCCCTACCCCTGCACCCACCCACCTCTGTCCCCTCCCCCCTACCCTCCTCGACAGCAATACCCCCCCTCTCCTGCCCCTCTAGAGAGCAAGACCCCTGCACCCACCCCTGTACCCTCCCCTGCCCCCCTCCCCCTACCCCTGCACCCACCCCAACCCTCCCCTGCCCCCCTTCCCTGCCCCTCCTACCCCTGCACCCAACCTAACCCTCCCCTGCCCCTCCTCCCCCCTCCCCTGCCCCCCTCCCCCCTGCCATGCCCCCCCTCCCCCTACCCCTGCACCCACCCCAACCCTGCCCCCCTCCCCCTATCCCTGTACCCCCCGGGTACCCCCACCCCTCCCTTCACCCCTCGACAGTAAGACCCCCCCACCCCCTGCACCTAGCCCACCCCTCTCTCCCCTCTACAGAAAGACCACCCCAGCTAGGGTTAGGGTTCTCGTGTCCGTGTCTGTGTCTAGATAGCTAGGGCTAGGGTTAGGGTTTACCTGAGGAGGGTGGCTTCGTCGGAGGATGGAGGCGACGAGGAGGGTGGCTTCGTCGGAGGAGGAAGGCGGCGAGGAAGGCTCCTTCGTCGGAGGAGGGAGGCTGGTCGCCGGAGGGAGGGGTCAGCGGGCGAGCGGGGTTGCCGGGGGGAGAAGGGAAGGGTGTCGCCGGAGGGGACGGTTCGCCGGGGGGAGAGGGGAGAGCGGGAAGAAAAATTTTAGGTAAAAATTTTGTGATTTCGATCGGGCCAGGAACCCTATATGAAATAAGACAGCGACGTATAAATTATACGTCGCTAAACGCCACAATACAGCGACGTAAAAGGGACGTCCGTCGCAAAACGTCGCCCGTCAGCGACGTAAAATATACTACGTCGCTACTCAGCGACGGACAGCGATGTGTAGCACAAGGAGTCGCTATAGGCAATTATCAGCGACGACTTTTTCCGCCGTCGCTAATATACGTCGCTATTTTAGCATATTTTAGTAGTGATACCTATATGGGCCACAAGAAAAATATTTTATGACCCGTTCCCAAACAATCGGGTACAAGCGCGTTAGTCCAACCTATGTCGCAACATCGACAGTTATATGCTGTCTATACCTCAAGCCTATAAATTTTATAATTATAATATCAAACTATATTAACTCATCCATATAATATCAGTCTAGAACTGAATTGAATAGACAATTAATAAAAAATTATTTCATAGAACTAAAAAGAAAAAGCATAAATAAATACAAAATGAAAAGCAAATCCTTCGGGACAAAGCCAATTTACTGCAACTGTTTAATCAAGGTAATCCTTAATACTATATTCTGAAGTTATATTCCCTGCAAGGTCACCCATCTCAGGATCTAAAAAGATATCATCATCAACCTTACTAGGTCCATAATAAGTAGGGCATTCATCCTTATTGCTATATCTGCCAACGATTATCCAGTCCGTATAGTAGAAGAGTTTAGTACGTACTAAAGTTAAGCTACACAGTATAAATCTATCATGATGAACTGAAAGATGATAGTTTTGAAAAGAACAAGTAACAACTTATACTGATACTAATAACATGCGCTAGTGAGGAAATAGATAATCAATAACAACAACATGATTAAGTAAATATATTGTGTCAAACAATATGTCTTTTGACATATAGACAAATATGGATACGGTACTTCTATTCATGTAGTGCAAGACTGCTATCATTCACAATTAGATAATGGCTATAGTCTGGATTGCACTACATGCCTACTAGAATATTCTTCCACCCTCTTTGGGATCAAGTGAATCAAGTATTGATACGAGACGCAATGAGTGAAACTAGTCTATAACTCACCCTCATGTATACAAGAAGGAAATGATACACAAGACTAATAATATAATATAGAATTTTGTAGAGTACAAATAATAATTAAAGCATAAAATACTTTCCTATATCACTTGGTGAAGTCAACATATCAGACATGAGTGTCATATATAAAAGGATATGATATAAAAACTCAACCTAAAGTCCTTGACATTGATTCATACATACCCCCGAGTCCAGAATAATAAGAGTAATAATAATAGTCTATCCAACAGCCTAGAATAAGCTATAGGCAAAAATGGGCCACAAAATAAGAAATTGGGTCTGCATGCGAGCGCCACATGAGATCAGAAAATTACTGTTCACAATCGGATTAATTTGTAGGACCGTTGAGCACATCTAGAGGGGGTGGGTGAATAGAGTGTATATGTGTGTGGTGGTAAATATCACCAATTAAACTAATTATCTTGAACTATATGTTGTGGCAGGTAAATAACAGTAAATAAATTACAGTGGAGTAAGAGTCAAGAAGATCAAACTCAGTGACACGACAATTTATATACTGGTATCCCTCTTAGAGGACTAGTCTTGTCTCGAGTACTCTTGCTCGATTTTAATCCACTATGTCACAAGCTAATTGAGAGCTTGTAGTCTCTTACAACACCGTGCTTGGCGATGAACGCACGACCGACTCAATGAGGGCTATTTCAAAAACTAGCTTTGCTAAGAGTGGTATAGGCTTGATTTGAAAGCTTTAGCTCACAGAAAATACTTTAGAATGAATAGAGAAAAGAAGGAATTAGTGATGTGGAAACGAAAAAGTTCTTCTCTATTTATAGTGTCTTTGTAAACCAAATTTGGGTTGAGTTCGGATGCAGAAATCGCGTATTCTAATGTTGGATGCAGATTTGGAGGGATTTTAAACCAAATATCAAAACTGACTATACCGAACTCGGGCCGAGGTCTGCCTGGATTAGGTTAGAACTTTGGGCCAAATCTGTTGGGCTTTGGGCTTTTCAGAAGTGTGGACTTTTAGATTTTATAAATATGGATAGGTAGGCTATTTTTTATTTGTGGACTGAGAAAAACCTAAGCCAGTACCGATCCTGATCAATCTTACATTTTTTCTAGACTCAATAAAATTAAAAATATAGAAGAAAATATGAAAAAGCTTGATCTTGATTCCAGTACATTTGGTTCTTGATGACGATGCGATGTTTGTACTTTGTAGCAGTATGATGCAGATTTAGGATGCAGATTCTTCTAACTTGAAACATGTAAACTCGTAGCAGTAGTATTTTTTGTATCAACCAAAGTTGACATTGATTATCAAAATTAGGTGCGATCATTAACCAATAGGCCAATAATCTCTCCTATTTTGATAATTGACAAACTTTGAGTCTATACCAAAATATAACATATAATATGTAACTTTAGAATTTTTTTATACCTGACTTGTTCTGAATCGAGAAAATTTTAGTATATGCTCTTTCTTCCCCTTGTCATGTACTCAAAGTACGACTCCCCCGCAATTTATGAATCTACAACAACAAAAGAAAAAGCAAAGTAATACCAAAAAGTAGTAGGAACTAACAAGTCAACATCTCAAGTATGATAACATCAGTAGTAGAAGTAAGAAAACATGAGTAATAAATGAAACCAACTAACATAGCAAATAAAATCCACTACAACTGAAGTCCAAAGCGCATAAACATAAGACAGTGCTACAAATAAAATTGTCCAAAAGATAGAAAATGTGTCACTACAAGATCATCATCCACCAAACATGTTCACAAAATTTTAGTCTAAAGACAAAGATCAAATATCAGCATCATTAGCGGGGCATCAGCAAGAGGCTGTGGATCAACATAGGTTGTCGTCGATTCGAAGAATCCGAACGTTGGATGATCCTCGAGTCTTGGTCCGTCGAAACCAGGATAACGGAGAATGGTCGTCGGTGCAGTAGGATAATGTGCCATCGTCCACTGAATATCAGCCATCGTATTTTTCAAGACCTAGACCTGAGAAATGTGGCAAAACTTAGCGTCTCAAAAGCGAGCTAAATAATGCTGATGTCACTATCCCTGGAGAGTGACAAAAGCATCAAACCTCTGATACAGCTCGTCAATGGATGGCCTGGAGCTACAAGGGCTGGAGCGTCTGTTGAGGCTGTGACTGGATTAGGTGGAGCTAGAGGTGGAGCACCACCAGGTGGAAGTGGAGCATGAGGAAACTTCCTAGACCTAAACAGCTTAGAAGGCATTCTAGAGATAGCACACAAATCTAGATTGATGTCAAATTTCTGGAAGATGACTGCCAGATGTATAGGGTAAATGAGGTTTCGGCCTACTCATCTACATTTAATCATGGATGCTATCGTAGTCTTGGGAAAAGAAAATGTAACCCCAAAATGTATATGATACAAAGCAGATAGCTTTAAGAGCGTGATCTTATCAGTGAATCCCATCTTAGGTAGCAGAGATGAACAGATAATACGATAGAGTTCATAGAAATATTGGTTGAGGTGACGTACATACAAACGGGACCGGGGAACCGGACTTAGATGACACAACGCTACCTTGAAAGACTCAAGAGTCATGTCAGCAAGAAATTTAAACTATGTTAATATCGACTAGAGTGTCACCGTTATCAGGCATAAGGAAATATTCGCTCAGGTCTTCAGAACTTAATTCAAATTCTTTGCCCCAGACACATGAGTGAATATTGTCGTCTGCTTCTTGCATATTACAATAAAACATGCGGACATCATTGTCATAGATTGAGTGGAAAGTCTCTAGAAATTTACGGAGTCCTAGGTTTTTAAAAGTAGTAGCATACTCCGAGAGAACAGTAAAGTTGATAGTTTTTCCCGAGCAAAATTTTCGATACCTAAAATGAGTAAACCAAGAGATTGTGTAACGCCCCAATCCCAAAATACGTAGGACCATGTATACGAATACATGCCAGCAACACGTCACCACTGGGCCAAGCTACACAACATGCCCATTAGCAAAATACTTAAGCTGTAAATCATGATAACACCAAGAAATACAACACAGTCCACAGTTATATACATCTAATCACATCCACAGAGTCCACAAAGAGATCAAGAATAAATAAGGAAATGTCTCAAATATCCAGCAATAAAAGTAATAAAGTCTGTGCGGGTAAAATATTCCGAAACCACAGAAATAGAAATAAAGTACAAATCAACTACAAGTCTGATGAAAAGAAAGGGAAATAATTTAGAAAAACTAAATATGAATGTAACATGATCACGAGAAGTCCTCTGGCACTATCTCATCCTCTTGTGCTGGTACACCTCCGGTCTCAGCTCCCGAACCGTAAACCTCTGGGTAGTCTTCAGCTTCGTCTAATCCTGGAAAATAGCCAGGTCCTCAGAGGACTAGCAAGGTGCATAATATACATGCCAATGTACAGAAATAGAAATATGAACTAAGGTAATCTGCTGTATCCGTCTATGTGCTATACAAGTTGTAGGTCCTAAAAAATCAAGTTGCATCCATCAACAAAGTCATAAAAATCAAGAAATACATCTTTTAAATGAATTGCGCAGAAGTCAGATTGCGCATCATCTAGACTGCGCAGACTGGACTGTGCATACTTTCAAGTGCGCAAGCTGATGTGGCCATGTCATCATTACCTGACACAATCAAATCTTCTGACAACTGACAGCACAAAGAACGAGGAGACTGTTCGTTTATTGCGCCGCACAGCGCTCGAGGATAGCTGTACATGCAGCGCAATCTGTCTGCAGCGCAATCTAGCCCAGCGCGGTCCAGCCTGGCATAATCCAAGGTCAGCGCTATTCATGTGGCACACTTCATCATGACAACTGACAAATGTACACGTGGCATTCATGCCATCAATTGCTCACTACGTGGCAACCGTCTGTACACGATCATGCACATTTCAATCAAATGATGCCATGTGTCCAAGACAGTTGGCCCACGATCAGACAACTGCCTGTGCAGTCTAATGCTGCACAATCCAGTGCATGCGCAATCCAACTTACGCCATTCAGAATAACTAAAAGTTAGTTATTTCTAGAACTCTATAAATAGAGTTTCAAGTCTTCATTCCAGGGGATCAGACATAAAAGTTCAGGAACTGAGACCATATTTGCAGTAACAGTCTTCTCGTCTTATTGTAGAGTGACAACGCCAGCGTTGACCAGCTCCTGGATTTTGCCTTTGAGCACATAACATGCTCGAGTGGGATGTCCGATGAACCTGTGATAGACACAGTACTTGGGATGATCAGTCTTACCGACTTCATCGGGCTTCTTTGGATATGGAAGTTGGATTTTATTGCTTTTGATTAAGCAATCAAAGATGCTCACTGTGTCATTCTCGTCAAAAGAGTACTCTACTTTCGGACGAGGTTCCCTCGGTGGGGGTGCTGAAGGAGTAGAAGTGGACGTAGGAGGTGCTACGTTAACCGCCAGAGATTCTTTGTTCTTGTTCAAATTGATGTTCAAAGTTTCTTTTCCCTTGCGGTTGTTCTGGCGATTGCCACCACCCGATGTTTGATGTTCATCCCGGTCGGGGTTAGACATTTGTACCCCTAACTGCTTGAATTTGTCGGCGCTAACTTCAGCTGCTTTAGCGTTGACAATGAAGGATGGCCAATCTTGGAACTGAGTAGACCCTGTCCACATGCTGATGATAGGCAAAAGATTTGCCTTGCAGGTGTCTATAGTGACAGCAGCCGGAGTTCCAGGAGGCATTTTTAAAGCTTTCCGGCAGAATCTTTCAATGAAACTCTCAGCAGCTTCATTATGCCTTTGTTTGATTTTATTGAGGGCTGACATAGTCATTTAATATGTGTTCAAGAAAAGTGGCCTGAGGCTCATCACCCTGATCGCGTATGGCATTTACCAAATAAGAGGTTGGACCTCTAACCGTGGAGAAATCGGCCTCTTCTTTCTCCATCACTCTATTTATTAAAGGTCCCAATGAATCAAAGAAGAACTTGGTAAATGATTTTATAACAAACTGATTGGTAGCTAAAGCACCAGGAGTAGCAGCTACTCCTGTTGACGATGAAGCGGCGGGACGTTCAATTTCTTGTACTTGGACAAAAGGTTCTTTGAATAAAGGAGCTAGAGTAGAGCTGGTCGCTCCTCTCGGTTGTTCCTCTGTAAAATTAAAATTTTGTCATTTTGACTATCATTTGCTACTATCAAAGAAGATCAAAAAGTGAAAGCATTCTTACCATAGCTTGGTCCAGTATCAGGCCTGTCATCTGTTGGGACAGATTCCAGCTGAGCAGAAGTAGCCTCAGACATTACTGCCTGACTACTTCCTGCATCAGAACCACATGATAAATGACGACTGCTACTGGCTATCGTCGTTGTAAGCACTATATCCATGCATACTGGAGGTGCTGGAGAAGATGCGGTCTCTGCAGGGAATAAGAATAAAGATGTTAGCTATCAATTTATTAAAAGAAGATTGCTAATTTCACTCTATACCTTGGGGATCAACAGTAGGAGTTTCCTCCAGGGCCGTTTCTTCATCTGCTATCTTTTTCGGAGATGCCTGCACCTCAACATCCTTTTCGGGATCCTAGATGTCATCAGCAGCTTCGGAAGATATCTGCACCTCAACATCCAAGGTGTCATTATCAGCTTCAGGAGACACATGCACCTCATCATCCCCTTCAGGATCTTGTGCATCCTCGATATCTTCTGATGATGAGCTCTCCTCGCTTTCATGTTTCTCCGGTGCCTCCCTACTGGCAGTTGCAGTGGTTTGGTCAACATAATCCTGTAAACCGAAGTCATAGTCATTTAAAGCATCGATCATCAAATGATCTTCCTCCTCACGGATTGCTCCTGGTGTAGCAGGAGGTTGAGTAGTCTCCATCACCGGTAAAGGAGATTGCAAAGCTTCGTGCTCTGTCTCTGCAATATTTTCTCTGGGC
Source organism: Iris pallida (assembly GCA_029216955.1). Taxonomy (NCBI): domain Eukaryota; kingdom Viridiplantae; phylum Streptophyta; class Magnoliopsida; order Asparagales; family Iridaceae; genus Iris; species Iris pallida. The sequence continues at coordinate 746,068 of JANAVB010025594.1, forward strand.
TCTACGGCCTCATTTCTCTCTTCCCTCTGCTCGATCTCCTCCCTCTGTTCTGGACTAGGAGTTTTGTGTCCAGACTCAGAAATAGGAGTAGGAGATGGCATGGTGAGTCCAGCTGCAGCGTTCATCACTACTGAAGACAAGATTTGCCTTGGAGGAGAGACTGTTCTTTTTTTTCGTCTGTGGGCCAATTTCTTTCTATGCAGAGGCCTCTCAGGACTCTCTACATTTACTACCTCGACCTGTTTCTGAATAGAGGTCGGCGTAGCTGCTTCTTCTCGAGTTGATTCAGCCAATTGTCGGGATTGTGATCTAGTAGTGATCTTCTCTAATGATGGTTCCAAGATCAACTTCTTCTTTGCGACTGGAGAAGAAGGTTCTTTCTCCTTCTCTTCTTCTCCTTGGCCGGAGACTTAACCACTTTCAGAGAAATTCTCAGTGGTTGGTTAACTTCCTCAGGGAAGTTTACTTCTCTAGAAGCTTCCAATGGGTCATCCACCGGTTCATGTTGTTCGTCATTTGCTGGAGCTAATGTAGCAGTGGCCCCTTTCTTCTGACGTGTCGCTGTAGCGAAGCTATCAATCAGACTAAAGTTCTCAGCAAATGTATTGGCAGCTATGTAGAACAATAAATATGTGAATAGCATTCTTGGGCCATTATCATTCTTGTTGGGCATCGAGAACACTGTCCTAGTGTCTCGAGCATTATAGTAGGCCCATCCTCTCGCACCATCAATTATGTACCCCGTTCCTTGCAGGTAAGTTATGGCGTTGCCCACATGGAATTGGTCATAACCAAATTGACGAGCGAAGCGACTCGGCAGATATGGTTCAAGGTAGCATTCCTCTTCAAATTTGTATACCAGATGAGATGGTCTAATCGCCTTCATCCAGTCAAAAGCTGCTCGGCCCTGTGGCTGCCTCCCCAGATCAACCATATTTGTCACCATGAACTCGTAACCAGCTGGAGGAGCGAAGCTATAAAAGTTCCATCCCTTGCCAAGATTGAGGGCACGTCTGCAGTCCTTCAGACTAACGTACACCCACTTGCTTCGGGAGAATCTATACAGAAAGCTGCCGCTAACTGCCCCCATGTCGGGGTTCATCAGAGATGGATGATGCAGAAGCAACCACCCGAATAGATAGGTGTAGGGCAACTCCAGTCTTGGGAAGTTCCCTTTTTCACCCTTCCACTTGATCATTGAGTCGACATACAGACGAAGACCTGCGTTTATTCTACAGGTCATCGCTGATAACAAATCCATCCGGTAGCCGAAGGCTAATCGGACGGCAGCGAAGAGTACGCCGCGGTGGAAGCGGTCCACGGCGCTTGCTCCAGGTACAACAAATTGGCGGAGCCAATATGTCAAAAATCCTGCCAGTTGAGCTTCTTTAGACATGGACCTGTAGCCCATTCTTATAAAGCTCTCAACAAAATCCCCGGGCTTGAGCGGAGGATATTGGTGTTCATCAGTAACTTCGATATCCATCCTCTTATTCTTTTCCATCAGCCTTATCACTGTAATGACCCGCTCCGCCCTAGCGGAACGCCGATTCAAACGGCAAGTGTAACGACTCAAGCGAGCCGTCGACTCGAAGAGTTGTGTCGACCCGTTGAAGTATCGATACAAATCGATACAAGACTTACAATGGCCCGTCAAAGATGAATCCAGACTTAGACTATCAAAGGCGCGCTCGGAGTATCGCTCGGCCGATGCGAACATCGCTAAGGTGGGTGGCTTCGATGAACCCGTCTGTGCTTAGCCTAGACACATAACAATACGGACACTATCACTGAAATCGCTAGGCGATAACACCGCACATGCTAATAAATGACCCAACGCACCTAGCTAAGGGATTAATCCCATCTTGTATGCTTGCATAGAATATGGAAAGGAACATGGAAAATACGAGAACTCTCGTACCGCGCTCCACGCTCGTGCTAAGGCACAAGCTTGCGTTCAACAATGAAACAATGAATGGATTACAACAATGAAATGGGAAGACTATCAATATAGTCGTTCCGAGTAGAGTATAGCAACATTGAAAGGCTATGGGACCGATGGGTCGCCAAGGCGACTCCGGCACAAGGAGTTGCGCAATGTATGAATGAAAGAGTAAACAAATAAGTGAATGAATGAATCAACGAATGAATGAACAAGTGAAAGAAAGAATGAATAAAAGATAAAAATAATGGAAATGGTCAGCGACAGGTATGACGGGCACGTGCAACGGGGCTCGCTACCCGCGCTGCACGGACGCCAACCTGGTCGATAACGCATTAAGGCTAAGGGTTAGCCTACGGCTAAGAGACAGCCGTTAAGTTAAAAAGACAAGTTAATACGAAATGGTCGTGGACAAACGGCACGAGCGAGGGGTGGCGAATGCTGTGACCGTAAAAAAAAAGGGATTCCGCGGCATGATCAAAGGGGGGATATGCCGGCCTAGGCGGAATAAAAAAAAAGGGGCTTACAGGCTAACTGGGGGGGGGGGGCTTGGCCACCCAGGAGACGTAAGTGCGGGGTAATTTCAAAAGACTATCAGATGTGAACCAGCCGCACACAGTGATAGGTGAGAAATTACCAAAGGAGAATATGTCCAAATTGGCTTGTGATGCCAGCGACCGGTGCATGTAGATTAAGTGGGCTTTGCTGGTGGCGATCCACGTGCAAGTCCTTGCATTAAAATCAAAGTAGTCTAAGTTATCTAAATAAAGTGCCTTATGAATGTGCTTGAAATGTAACACACCGAATGATAATGAGGAATTCATGCAAGTGAGTCAGAAAATACGCCTACGACGTGCTAGGACCCGAGGCAGGGACACGCCCTTGACATTGAATATTACGCGAACTACATTAAGTTGTTTCATATGAATTATTGACTAACTTGGTTTACTTGGACATGGAAGGCCGGGCGGTAAGTATGGGTAAGTCATGCATGTATTTCCATACGACACTTGTGTTTGCAAAAACAAAAGTATAGAACTTTATTGATACAAACTGTAATAAAGATTACAAGAATTCTGGGAAAATTACAACTGTAGGAATCCAATCTCGATGACGATTGCTTTATCCCTTGGACGATGTGAACTGTAAAGACGAAGCCTTTGAAGTTGAAAACAACTCTGGAAACTGAAGGCAAAAGCCTCTGAAGTTGAAGACAAAAGTCTCGGAAGAATGCAGCAGCACTTTGGCAAGAACTCCTGGACTCTCTGATTTCTGATTTCTGATCTTTGATATCTGATCCCTGATCTTAAGACTTGAAACTCTATTTATAGAGTTCTGGAAATAACTAACTTTCAGTTATTTTGGACTGCGCATGATGATTTGCGCAGCATTGGTTTGCGCAACATTGATTTGCGCAGATAGTTACTGGATCGTGGGCCGATTATCATGGACACATGGCATGATTTGATAGAAATGCGCATGATCGTGCATAAACAGTTGCCACGTAATGAACAATCGATGGCATGAATGCCACGTGTAACTTAACAGTTACGTTTGATAGATTGCGCAGAGTTGAATTACGCATACATGGTTTGCGCAAGCTCAAACTGCGCAGGATTGGTTTGCGCTGCCAGCTGTCAGCCGTCCTCGAGCACTGTGCGGCGCAGGAAACGAACAGACTCCTTGTTATCCGCGCTGTCAGTTGTCAGAAAATATTTGATTTGATTTAGTAATGATGACTTCTGCCACGTCAGCTTGCGCAATCGGTTGTGTGCGCAAATTAGAATGCGCAATCGGTTGGCTGCGCAATCTGTTGTCTGCGCAATTCAACAAGATGATGTATATTTTGATTTCTTGATTTTGTTGATTGATGCAACTTGATTTTTTTAGGACCTACAAGACCCCCTTCAAAGTTTTCGAAAGTTGATTTGATTCAAAGTTTCGAAATACTTTGAATTTTTGAATTTTTGAATCAAGTTGCGCATGATGATCGGTTGTCTGCGCAAAGCGAAGTATTCCCCGATCTTAGGCGCAATCCAAGGCAGCCGTTTCGTAGTTCAAAGGCTATAAATATCCCACTTCTTCATTTCATTTTTTTACTTTGCCTCTTTCGTGCTTTTGAGAGAAAAATTCCCGAACCCTTTCTGTCTTCTTTCTCCGACGACTTCCATGGCGCCCCGACGATCTAATGTTGCCGCCACCGCCGCTGCGAAGGGAAAAGCTCCGGCCGAATCCTCTGACAGAGTTGCTCGGCGAGCATCTCGACATGAGTCTGCGCACCCTGCTCTGATAGGTAGTAAAATCGATCGAAACCCCTTTTTAGGGTGTTTTGACTTCCTTCGATCTTCGAAACTCATTTCTTTTTAGAGATGAGTTCAACTTGCGCCACCCTTTTTAGGGTTTTTGGTTGCATAAACAGTCAGTCTTCATTTTTATGAAGACTGTAATCCTGCGCAATCTATCGAATTGTGCTGACAGAAAGTTAGCGCAATCGATTGATTTGCGCTGAATGTCAGCGCAATCGATTGGTTTGCGCACCCTATTATGATGCGCAAACTAATGTTGCGCAATCCATATTAGCGCAATCTGAGGATTGTGTACTCTTCTGTTTTGCTTGTCTGAAAAATAGAATTTTTGACTTGTACTGATCTTCATCTGTTTTTGATGCAGTTGAAACCAATGAAGATCCAAACTATGAACATTTTATGGGAACTTTGTCTGAATCTGAATATAAAGAAGATTTGTCTCACGTCCATTATCCTCAATACGATCTGCCGACTTCTCGTCAGGCAATATTGATTTCTCAGGACAACGAAACTTTAATGTGTCTAATGAATGGACAGCCTCTGGAATCAGCAGATGCTGTTATCCACAAGAAACCCTTATTCTTGTTTGGTGATGCCTTTGAAAAAGTCTCCCAGCCTAGGCCAATGATGGAGGAGATGGTAGTCCACCGGGAAGACAGATCATTATTCATTCCTAAAATTTCTCGATGCCTTCCTTTGTCACGGTATGCTCATGCAAGCTACCCAAGGAAAATGGATTGGAACATCACCCTTCTCCAGGATGCTCGTGCAGGGAAGATCTTTGTAAAGAAGGTTAACGGGAAAGATATGTTTTACAGCTCTTCTGACAGATACAGTGTTATGTTGAGAGGTTTAAGACCCAGCTGCATCCCACCGGAAAACTCCTCTATGCTGATGCCCGTCAGAACCCCTATATTCGCAAATGAATTTGCGAAGGAAGAAGGAAGATACCCTGAACAGGATATCAGAATGACTGGATTAGTGAATCCAGATTACAAACGATGGAATTGCATTACAAATTGGGTTCTGACAACCTTCCAAGATAAACTTCAACAAATTAACCTGTTTCAAGCAGTGCATGCCACTGTATACGGGTTTGCTCCTAACCCTCAAATGTTTTTGGCCTTGGCTGAGCGATACAATTACAGAACAGGAACCTTCATAACCCCGGGTGGAGAGATGGGGTTTGCACTCCATGAGATGAAGTACATCTCATACTTGCCCATGGCGGATGCTCCATATGAGGAGTTTGTTCCCACAAATGACGAGTTGGAGAAACTCAGAAAAGAAAATGCAGAAATGGTAGCAGTATTTGAAGAACTGCTATGCCATTACAAAATTTGCTCTTTGTACTATAAGAGTGCTACGGCCACCACTTGCTATTCTTCGAAGTGGTTGCCATATTTGTTCTTAAATCATATTGAAGAGAAGAAAACCAAGGAAAATGATAAATGTTACCCTCATTTTTTCAAACCTTTGATTAACACGGAAGTCATGAAGATGATGGAAGAAAGTAAACATTATGATAAGGAAATGAAGGATGATTATCAATGTCCACCTTTAAAGAAAGGTGACATTTTGGAGAGTTTTTTGAGAATGGGTTACAGACCCATGTCCAAAGAAGCCCAGTTAGCAGGATTTCTGACACACTGGCTCAGACGATTCGTGGTCCCGGGATCTAGTGCAGTGGACCATTTTCATCGCGGTGTACTTTTTGCTGCCGTCAAGCTAGTCTTCGGTTATAAGGTCGACTTGTTATCGGCAATGACCTGCAGATTGAATGCGAGTCTTCGCTTGTATGTTGACTCGATGCTGAAGGCAAAGGGAGAGAAAGAATTCCCCCGTCTCGAAATGCCGTACACTTATCTCTTTGGATGGTTACTCCTCCACTATCCAACTTTAATGGACCCTGGTATGGGACCAGTAGATGGCAGCTTCTTGCGCAGATATTCTCAGGGTAAATGGAAGTACACCTCTCTGAGTGAATGCAGATTCGTTTTAAATTTGAACAGAGGATGGAACTTCTGTTGCGCGCCTCTCCCGGCCGGTCATGACCAGATGCCACCCAACATGGTAGATTCAAAACTGCAGCCCTTAAACCGTGTGGCCTTTGAATGGTTGAAGACAATTCGACCATCTCATTTAGTATACCGCTTTGAAGAAGAATGCTTTTTGGAACCATACCTCCCTAGCCGTTTTGCTAGACAATTTGGGTATGATCAGTTCCACGTAGGGAACGCAATCACCTGCCTTCAGGGCAAAGGTTTCTTGATTGACGGGGCCCGAGCTTGGGCCTACTACAATGCCCGTGACACAAAGGCTACCTTCTCTATGCCACCAAAGAGCACTCCTCAAGGGCCTCGGATGCTCTTTACATACTCGGTATTCTACACATCTGCAAATACTTTTGCCGAGAATTTTAATCTCGTCGATAGTTTTGCTTCTGCGATAAGATTGAGGAAAGGGAGGATAGCTTTATCAATCCCTGCCAATGATGAGGCAAACGAATCGGCGGATGAACCCCTAGAAACTTCAAGAGAAATGATGTTCCAACAAGAGATAAACGCAGCAATGCGGATCTCTCTAAGAGTGGGAAAGTCTCCTGCCAAGAAAAGAAGAAGAGAGGAGCCTCCTGCTCCTGCAGCAAAGAAGAAATTGGTCTTGGAGCATTCTTCTGATAAAATGACTACAAGATCCCAATCTCGGCAGCTAGCCAAGACAAATCAAGAAGTTACTACTACACCAACTTCTGTACAGAAGCAAACAACACCAATAAATGTAGAGAGTCCCGATAGACCTCTACACAGAAAGAAGAAGAAGTTGGTTACCAGAAGAAATTTAGAAGCCTCTTCTTCCAAACAACTCCTGACTTCAGTAGATGCTGCAGCAGGATTTATAATGCCATCTCCCACCCCTGTTTCTGAATCAGGGAATAAAATCCTTGAAGAGACTGAACAAAGGGGAGATCTTGACCCCAGAACTGAAGTTGAAATACTCAGAGAAAACATCATTGAAGAGGAGCTAAATATTACACGACCCCTTTCACCTGTCGTGGAGACGACTCAGCTTCCTCCTACCCCAAAGACTCTTCGTAAAGAAGAAGAGCATAAAATGATCGAAGCTTTAGAAGATTGTTATAGCCTGCAGGAGGATCTCACCGCAACTGACAGTGGGAATGTAGCCCAAGAAGAAGAAGAAGATAAGGAGGAAGAAAGCTCTTCGTCTGGAAATATTGATAAGTATATACAGAATCCTGAAGGGGACAACGAAGAACACATATCTCTTGAAACCGCCGACGATGCTTCGGATCCTAAAAAGGATATTGAAGTAGAGGCGTTAGTAGAAAAGGTTGTTAACCCTGATGAAGACGTCGAGATAGAAGTATCCCCTGAAGAAGTGGCTAGTGAAGATGTTCAGCAAGAGAGTCCCGCTACCGATCCCCAAGGTATAAAATGATATTTAACAATCTTCTTTCTTTAAAATAGATTGATATCTAATATCTTCATTTGTAGTTCTTGCAGGTCTTGATACTCTACCAACACCTCCGAGGGACCTGGCTATGGTGCCTATTCCAACGGTAGTTGTTAGTAGTAGCCATCATTTATCTTGCGGCTCTGAAGCGGGCAGCAGCCAAGCTGTCGCAATTGAAGCTACTTCCGTTCAACGGGAGTCTATTCCAGCAGGAAATGCAGTTGTTGTTAGATCCAATCAAGGTAAGACTGCTTTTTTATTTTGATCTTTTTGTTTATTGGCAAATTAGTAAAATAATAATTTTACTTTTTGCAGAAGAACAAACAGGAGGAGCAGCTAGTTCTACTCTGGCTCCTTTGTTTAAAGAGCCTATCATTCATCAGCAAAGGATTGAGCAACCGAATACTCCATCCTCAACAGGGGTAGCTTCGACTCCTGGAACCATAGCCATCAATCAGTAAGTTGTCCAATCTTTTACCAGATGTTTCTTTGAGTCATTGGGATCTCTTGTCCGTAAAATGATAGAGAAGGAAGGAGCTAACTTCATTATGGTTAGGGACCCCACTTCTTTCCTGATAAAAGCTATAAGAGGCCAAGGAGACGAAGCCCAAGCCGTTCTTCTTGAACATATATTAGATGAGTTGGAAGTATCCATAAGGAAATATAAAGAGCTCAAGAAGAAGAATATAGACTCTCTGGTGCAAGCTGAATATGAACGACTAGCCCAAGAAGCTGATATAGAAAGGATAAACCTTCAGAACCTTTTAGAAGCTCATTCTGCAAAGTCAGCTGAATTCAACTCAAAGATAGAATCAGTTACTTTGGCAGCTGAGAACAAAGGACAGAGGCTTGCTGAATTGAAAGCGGAAATTATTCGCCTTCAGAAGGAATTTGAAGAAGAAACTGCCAATCAACGATTTATGATTGAACAACTCAATGCCCTAATTCAGGAGAAAAATAAGTATGACGAGACTCATAGTGCTGAAATTACCCGCAGGACAGTAGATATGCCCATCTTTGATGAAGAAAATGGGATGGAGGAAGCAAGAATGAGAGTAACAACTAGTCACGAAGAAGAGCTGCAGACCTTGAAGCAGCAAATTGACAATCTGATTGTCCCTCCTTCTTGATTTTGTATTTGTGTTTTATTGCTATAGCTACATTTTTGTAATGTCCCGTATTTTGATATAAAAGACATTTTGTTGTGGCTCCATTATTTATTGCATATCTTATTTAGATATAAATAAATAGAGATAGAAAATATATTCAGAGGTGCAAGACATGATATATTTCTTGATAATTTTGTAGAAAATAATTATATTTATTATATCTGCTCAGAGGTAATATGGACATGGCAGAATATATTGAATATTATTATTTCGATTTTGACAACTTAATCGAAAACGACAAGTTGCTGATGTAGATAATGAACGATGATGAATCGTCAATATTTGTGAAAATGAATGAACGGGAAGACCATCAAAGGATGGATGACAATGAACGGGTGAACCGTCAAACGAATATGATAAATGAACGGATGAACCGTCGGGCCTTTAATGAACGGATGAACCGTCTGATGAATGTGATAAATGAACGGATGAACCATCAGGCTTTAATGAACGGATGAACCGTCTGATGAATGTGATAAATGAACGGATGAACCATCGGGCTTTAATGAACGGATGAACCGTCTGATGAATGTGATAAATGAACGGATGAACCGTCTCTTCGTTATTTGAGGAACTTCTGCCTATAAATATAACAGAAGTCTGACAGGAATGAACACTTCTGCTTTTCAACATAAAAATGTCGTCGTCCGGAGAAGTATCTAAGAAGGCCGAGATCGCCCCGAAGGTTGAGAAGGGCACTGAAGAGCGCCCTGTCGATCCAATCCAGCCGAAAAAAGCAAAAGCGGGCGAAGGTCCGTCTGCACCCCAGCCGCCACGGGATATCTTGGACTTCCTGCTCGAACCAGGAAAGACTGAAGAAGAAGAAGCCATGAGGATGGCCGCCTGCAAATTCCTCGTGGGTTCCAGCAAGGAGGTTCTTAGCTCTTTTGCTGATCATGTCTTCGAGAAGGACGGCAGTGGCCCGCGTCCGAATATAGAAAAAGATGATAGTGACCTTTAATATTATGTACTATCATATGATGAAATAAAATTTGTATTTTATTTATGAACCTGATCCTGTTTGACGATTTTACAAGCATTTACATTTATACAAAATACTTCTTAAGAAATTTGCCATTGATAGGCATCATGGCAATTCGACCATCAAGCTCTGAAAGTTGATAAGCTCCATTTGAGAAGACTTTGCTTACAACATAGGGACCTTCCCATTTCGCATCGAATTTCCCTTTGCTCATATGAGTCATAGTCATAGGACGTCTGACTGCTAGAACAAGTTCTCCTTGTTGAAATGCTCTAACTTTAACTTTGCGATTGAAAGTCTTTGAGATGCGGGCTTGATATAACTCAATATGCTGTTGAGCCATTAATCGCTTCTCATCCAACGCTTCTAACTCTTGAAGTCGAAGAAGATCGTTGTTCTCTGTAGTAAGCTCGTTAGCGATGGCAATCCTTAAAGAAGGAATTTGCAGCTCTAAAGGAAGAACGGCTTCACAACCATACACTAAAGAGAAAGGTGTAAAGCCTGTTGGATTACGGACTGTAGTTCGATAGGCCCAAAGACATTCGCCAAGTTTCTCGCTCCAGTTCCGTTTGTTAGTGGAAACAAACTTCTTGAGGAGTTTAATGATGGTTTTGTTAAAAGCTTCAGCTAAACCATTAGCGGCAGGATTGTATGCTGTTGAAGCAACATTATCAATCCGATGATCATCGCAGAATCTAGTGAACTTCTGACTGATGAATTGAGGTCCATTGTCATGGATGATTCTTCGGGGTACACCAAATCTATAGATGACGTGGTGTTTAACGAAGTTGATGACACTGCTAGTCTTAACCTCAGTCAATGGTATAGCTTCAGCCCACTTGGAGAAATAGTCCGTTATCGCCAATATGAACCGATGTCCTCTAAAAGAAGGAGGATTAATGGGCCCTATGATATCCATACCCCAAGCTTCAAAAGGCCAAGAAGCAGCCGTCGGGTATAAAAATTCTGATGGTTGATGAATGAAGTCTGCATGGATTTGACAGGCTCGACATTTCCTTGCATACTCAATGGCATCCGATACCATAGAGGGCCAGTAGTAACCCATGCGTCTAATGCGGTCCTGTAGCTTAGGACCAGGCTGATGTGCTCCACATACACCGTCATGAGCTTCACGCAGTACTTGCTTAGCTTCATCACCAGCGAGACAGCGTAAAAGAAGACCGTCATAAGTTCGCCGATAGAGAGTTTTAGTAGTTTGATTATAATAGAATCGGAGAGATCGTCGACGAACGCTTGTAGCCTCTTTAGGATCTTCGGGGAGTATGTCATGTACCACGAAGTCGATAAAAGGAGTTCTCCAGTCATCATCGATAACATTAACTTCAGCAAAATTGCTGAATTCAATATTACGATTATTTTCAATACAGAACAGTTCTCGGTTGGAGATAACCACCACCTGCTGTCTTTTAATAGGGATAGCTAAGACAGCTGCAAGATTGGCTAAAGCGTCTGCTTCAGTATTGCAAGCCCGCCGCACATAGTCAATGAAGAAATCTTTGAATGATATAGCTAAATTGATTGCCGCTTCATGATAAGACACTAGGTCCTGATGACGAACTTCATAGGTTCCTCTAACCTGATTAACAACCAATTTAGAATCACCGTATACTTCAAGATATTCAACGTTCAGTTGTTTAGCTAACTGAAGGCCAATAAGTAGAGCATTATACTCTGCTACATTGTTAGAACAAGGTTCATCTAAAGAGTAGGCTCTTTGGATAGTTGATCCGTCTGGAGAAACGAGGACCACTCCAACACCTGCCACAACAGCACCATTTGGTCCAATCCTTGATGCACCATCAAAGAATAAACGCCAGGTTGGAAATTCTTCGGAGATTATGTTGACTTCCAATGTTTCGTCTGGAATTTCGTCATAGAGCTTAGATGTCTCAGGTACAGGATGAGCCGCTAAAAAGTCCGCCAGCGCTTGACCTTTGACAGACTTTTGTGGAACATACACCATGTCATATTGAGCTAGCAGGATTGCCCATGTAGCCAACCGAGAATTAAGTGTACTTGGTTTCTTCATAAGTACCCGGAGAGGATTAACTCGAGATATAACATGAATAGTTTGACCAATGATATAATGCCTCGTCTTTTGTACAGCAAACATGAGAGCCAAGCATTCTTTTTCAACTGGACTATAACGGTGTTCAGCACCAATCATAGTACGGCTAAGATAATAAATGGCCTGTTCGTGACCTTCTTTGTTCTTTTGGGCAAGTAAAGCACCCAATGAATGATCCATAGCACGGACATACATTAAGAACGGAATACCAGAAATAGGTGGCACCAAGACTGGTGGGTTCATGAGATATCGCTTGATATCATCGAATGCTTGTTGACATTCTTCAGTCCAAACGAAAGATACACCTTTCTTCATTAGTTGAGTGAATGGTCTGCAACGTCCAGACAAGTTCGAAATGAATCGCCTGATGTATGCAAGTCGACCTTGGAATCCTCGTAGCTCTTTTAGATTGCGTGGAGGACGCATCTCTTGAATAGCTTTGATCTTCTCAGGATCTACGTGTATACCTTTAGAGGTAATGACGAAGCCGAAAAATTTGCCACTAGAGACACCCAAGAATGACTTGGTGGGTTTCATTTTGAGTTGATGTTGGCGCATGAGATTGAAGATAGTTCTCAGGTCTTGAAGGTGATCTTCCTTTAGACGACTTTTGACAGCAATATCGTCAACATAGCATTCAATAGTTTTGCGAAGATGATCTTTAAAAATAGTACTCATAGCACGTTGGTAAGTTGCACCAGCGTTCTTAAGACCAAATGGCATCACCGTATAGCAATAAACACCACGAGGAGTGCGGAAAGAAGTATGCTTTTCATCTTCAGGATGCATCTTGATTTGATTGTATCCAGAGAATCCATCCATAAAAGATATTCGTTCAAACCCACAGGTATTGTCGATCATGACGTCCGTAATAGGAAGAGGAAATTCATCTTTTGGACATGCTTCATTAAGATCCCGGAAGTCAATACAGACTCGAACTTTGCCAGTTTTCTTCAGAACTGGGACGACATTGGCTACCCAATCAGGATGTTGTTCTTCTCGAATGAAGCCACAAGCAATGAGCTTTTTGACTTCGTCATCGATCGCATCCATCATTTCTGGTTTGAAGCGTCGCTGTTGCTGCTTAACAGGTTTTGCGTTAGGCAAAATGTTCAGTTTATGTGTAGCAATCTTGGGATCTAAACCTGGCATGTCTTCATAACCCCAAGCAAAGACATCGATATATTCTTTAATAAGAAGAATCAACTCTTCCTTGTCTGTTTCTGGAAGATTTTTGCTGATAAAGATTGGACGAGGCGAGCTACTTTCTCCTACATCAACTTGAACTAATTGATCTTCAGTAGGTGGTTCACGTTGTTCAAAGCGAAGTACCCACTGATTGTCCATATGCTGAGCCCAAGGATCTGTTTCAGGATTTTCTTCCACATTCTCGTCATAGTCTTCTGGAAGTTCAACGGAGACCATGTTAGATGATACGACCAACCTATGGACTTCACCAATGCTAGTATCAGAATCCCAAGATCTGGAATCAGATGAGTTAGAGCGTTCTTCACTGTCGGATTCGGAGACTGCTGGGGATAACAATGGAGGAGAAGCATATCCGAGACCTCTCTTATTCCTGCTATAATACATGTCTGACTTTCCTTTCGGAACAGTTGTACGAATAGGAGTTCGTCTACCCTTACCGTAATTGAAGCCACTTTTGAAATCATAACCCATTTTTCGAATGATGTCTTTTGATTGTTGACTATAACGATGGAGTTGGATATGCCCCGTGTCGTTAAGTTTACTGTCATCCGTATAACTAAATTTTTGTTCTGGTCCTTTAATAAAAATTATTGGACTTTCGCCTCTCTTTCGAGAAGAGACAACAAAGTATGAATCATCTGAGTGTTCGAGTAAGACCTCTGTATGAAGAGATTGCACAACTCCCATTGTAATTGATTGGAAGCTATCTAACATATCTAAATAGTATTTAGTATGATAAATAACATCAGTATACTGGAAAGTAGGTGCTTTTTCATTGATTTGTACATCAGTATTTACAACAGGACCTTTGGCCTTAGCAGGCTTAGTCAGATTAATTACAAGAGGGGGAGAAGAAGAACGTGGAGGCGGTTTGTTACGACGGAGGTCGATAACAAGTGGCTCAGAGGAAGTGAGCTCCTTTTTTTCTTTGTTGCGAATGAGATCAACAACAATTGGCTCAGAAGACGTGAGCTGATTTTTGTCCTTATTACGACGTAAATCGATAACAAGTGGCTCAGAAGAGGTGAGCTCCCTTTGATCTTGATCAGCATCAATTGACTTTTTTTGAGCTGATAAGTGAATAGCCAGTGGCTTGGAAGATTGAGGATGAGAAACTCGCCCTTTGACGGGTATGATTAGAGTGTCTTTAGGCGTCGCTTCTTGTTCTTCTTCAGTGTCTAATGCTAACACGATTTTCATGAATGCATCCTTATACATCCGAGCGTCGTTGCAGTATGCTTCAACACCTTTGAAGGGATAAAGATCCGCAACCTCCTTACGAACTACGCCTTTGTCATCAACATATTTGAAACATTGATGAAGGGTTGATGGAACAACATTGTGCTCGTGTAAGAATGGTCTCCCCAATAGAGCGTTGTAAGAACAACCAAAATTGTCAATAATGTAGAATGTAACTTTTGTGCGAAGATTGCCAATTTGAAGTTTTAGGCGAATCTTGCCCAAAGGTTCACTCTTTCCTTGATTGAATCCAAGGATGGTAGTGATTGTAGTGGAGAGACTATGCACAGGAATTTTCAAAGCATCGAGCATTGTCTTTGGCATGATACTAAGAGCAGACCCTGGATCTATCAGAATACGATCGACTTTCATCGAATCGACGTATCCTGTATAGTAAAGAGGACGGTCATGCCTGTTGTCTTCCATCAGCATGTCATCTTGCGTAAAAGTTATGTTCGGAATGAATTCCTGAACACTATTACAAGAGACTGATTCTGCTTCGGGCTTTTTGAGAAAGGTTAGACAAGCTTCTGCTTGCATAAGAGCTTCGCTGAGGGTTTCTCGAGTCTCTTTGGAAAGACGCAAGAGTTCAAAGATAGACAACTTTGCTGGGGTATTGGCTAGTTGAGCCAATATATCGAAGTTGTAAGGCTTCTCGAGTCCTGTAGGAGACGATTTCTTCAAAGGTTTGTCAAAGCGGATTTGTTGTTTGCCTTTATCAGCAGTCACTGGCTTAGGAGGAATAGGAATCACAATTGGTGAAGGTGCAGCAGGATTCTCTTCAACTAGAGCAGGTTGTGCTGAGGTAGGTTCAGAAGAAGAAGCAAGATTCTCTTGAGTTTCAGGGTAATCCTTCAAATAGGGCTTTCCTGATCTGGTGCCTAATAGAATTTCTTCGTCAACTATGGGATCAAAAGATACCATGTTGCAAATCTTCGTCTTGCCTTTGGAGCGACTTTTCTTCTTGGAAGAAGAAGAATCCTCGAACTCTGAAGTAAGATCGGGGTGAATCCACATAACCTCACCATTGTCTAGAGACAAAGGAACGAGACCTTCATTTGGTGGAGAAGGAATATTTTCAATCTCAAGAGTAGTTTTCGGAATAGGAATGACACCATGCTGTATCATCTGCGGGGGAAAGTTACCGAACTGAACTGAAACCATATTGGCAGTGACAGTCTTTTCATCTTGTTGCAGAGTAACAACTCCAGCATTAACAAGCTCTTGAATCTTGCCCTTGAGCACATAACATGCTCTAGTAGGATGTCCAATGAATCGGTGGTAAACACAGTACTTAGGATGATCGGTCTTACCGACTTCATCAGGTTTCTTTGGGTCTGGGAGCTGGATCTTATTGCTTTTGAGTAAACAATCGAAGATACTTGCCGTGTCATTCTCGTCAAAAGAATACTCTACCTTAGGACGAGGTTCCCTCGGTTGTGGTGCAGAAGGAGTGGAAGTGGACGTAGGCTGAGCTACGTTGACAGCCAAAGACTCTTTGCTTTTCAGATTAATGTTCAGAGTCTCTTTGTTCTTGCGGTTGTTTTGGCGATTACCACCGCCTGATGCTTGATGTTCATCCCGATCGAGGTTAGACATTTGTACCCCCAACTGTTTGAATTTATCAGCACTTACTTCAGCTGCTTTGGCATTAACAATGAAGGATGGCCAGTCTTGAAACTGAGTTGAGCCTGTCCACATACTGATAATAGGCAAGAGATTTGCCTTACAAGTATCTATGGTAACAGCAGCAGGAGTCCCTGGAGGCATTTTCAGGGCTTCTCGACGAAAACGTTCAATGAAACTCTCTGCAGTCTCGTTATGTTTCTGTTTGATTTTATTTAGGGCTGACATAGTCATGTCATTGAATCCCTCGTAGAATCGTTCTAGAAAGATTTGCTTGAGACCTGAGAAAGAAGTGATACAACCATCGGGCAGACTTCTGTACCTGTCATATGCTACGCCGGCTAAACAACCGACGAACACTCTGGTAAGAAGAGCGTCGTTTGGTTGAAGTTGAACAGTCATTACCTCGAAGTGATTGATGAATTGACTTGGTGAGGTACTACCGTCAAAGAGAGCGATTGTTGGAATCTTGTATTTGGGAGGAAATGGAACTTCTTTCCATTCGACGGGATATGGCTGTTTGATTCCCAACCTTTGCAGGTTGTCTTTCTCTTTGAAAGCTTCAAACTGAGTTCGTAAAAGCTTGACTGCTTCATTAGCATCTTCAGATGAAGAGGAAGGAGCCGTGGTAGGAGGAGGGACAGCATTATAAGCACTACCCCCAGCACCTGATTGACTGGGTGTAGTTTGAACTTGTACTTGCACAGGAGGCATCTGAGGAGGTACTACCCCCAGCCCAGTATTGACAGGCACCGATGAAGCTATGATTTCAGGGTTTATAGCAGCCGGTACAGTTGGTGGGGTAGCATGTTGTGCCATAATGATAGAATGCATACTGGCGACCATTTCAGCCATGGTTTTCAATTTGTCCTCCAGTGCAACAATCCGCTGTTCTTGGTTTACAGAAGTTGAAGCATCTGGATCATCAGTAACAACATATGCCGTCACTTCTCTAGGCACAGTAGACGAAACTGTTTGTTCAGAGCTTTCACTATATGCATCATAATCAGAGAAAGATTCGTCTCCTGACTGAAAAGTAGGAAGATAAGCTGAAGGACCTTGGGGAAGATTCCTTTGACCGATTGTGTCTCGGCTGTGGGAACGAGTATGTTGAAATACTCCTTCAGAGGATTCTTGGAGTAAATCCAAATATCGTTGGCTTGGTCTGCGAAGCTTACCATGTTTGGAGCACTTTCTACCCCCGGTGTCTCGGGAAGCCATATTGACAGAAGCGTACAACACTTCGTCTTCTTCTGACATTGGTTCTGTTTTAGCAAAAGTTAGACGATCGAAGATAGATCGCTTTGTTGTTTGACAACAACATTGGATGATGACTTTATGATTGCAATGATGATCAGATGGTTGATTTGAAGGAGTTGAGACATTATCCCGTTTTTGTCTGAGATGTTCTCGAAGATCAGAAACCATGCCGGGACGGGGAAAAGTTCGAGGAATGTGTTCTTTAACAATATTTGGAACATGGTTTCGATTCTTCAAATGTTTTGTCCCCTGTGTATACAAGGAAGTACTCATTTCATTGGCATAGGTATCAGAATTTATGTTTCTGGAGATTTGTCTTTGAGGCTTAACCTTCGGCATTGGCTGTTTACGTTTTGCTGAAGTTGGCCTGTTAAGATATGTTCGTAGGTCTGCAAATTCACCCCCAGAGGTTTCTGTTTGAGACACCAACAGTTTTCCTTGTTTGGAACGAGATATTTTAAAAGTTGGGAGGTCTTGGAATTCTGCTACTGGGGTAGGCAGAATACCTTTTTGATCAGTGCAAGTTCTTTTGTAAGAAGAATCTTTGTTTGTAGGAGATCTTGTGCTGACGGGTGTTGAAACACGTTCAATTTGATCTGCTTCAGTAAAGACTGAAGAAGACTGAGAAAAGACCAAAGGGCCTTTTCCTTTGTTCTGAGAAGAAGGGATAACTAAAGAGCATTTCCCTCTATTGTCTTCCAAGTCATGAGACAAGGAAGTTTGAGAAAAGACCAACGGGCCTTTTCCTTTGATCTGAGAAGGAGGAGGAATAGCCAAAGGACTACCCCCAGTAGATTGTGCTAGAACAGCAGGATGTTTAAGAGGAGAATCAGATATTTTCTCTTGATTATGAGAAGGAGAGAATTTAGCCAAAGGGCTGTTTCTCTTAGTTTGCGCAGAAGTGATTTGCGCATGAGTGGAGGGTACATTGGTTCTGGCCACAGAAGTAGGAGTCCTTGCTTTAGAGTGCTTAGGATGCACTTTGGTTGCTGGAATGCTGTTTTGCGCAGGAAAAGCTACTGCCAATTGCGCCAGAGTCATAGGAGTCTTCTGTTTTGACAAGGCAGCATATGAAGTAGCTTGTGCAACTTTTGCAACAGATTGCGCAGCATTGACTGCAACAGATTGTGCAGCAGTTACTGAGACAGACTGTGCAGCAATTGACACAGCAGTTTGCGCAGCAGACTGGCCAGCAGATTGTGCAACAGAGTGTACAGCACCTTTGGTGGCAAAACTGCCAGATTGTGCAGCAGTCTTGGAGACCCAAACTGAGCGCACTTTGCTCTTGGCAGAAGTGGCTGCAGTACGGGGAATGGTCTTGGAGTTGAGCATTGCCTCGTAGGCTGTCTGGTTGACCTTGACAACCAGGGTCTTCTGCGTCTTCCCGATAGACGCTACGTCACATTGAGTTGCTACTTCCTCGTCGGAGGAGAAAGTTGTCCCCAGCAGAGTCGCCATTTTGTTTGCAAAAACAAAAGTATAGAACTTTATTGATACAAACTGTAATAAAGATTACAAGAATTCTGGGAAAATTACAACTGTAGGAATCCAATCTCGATGACGATTGCTTTATCCCTTGGACGATGTGAACTGTAAAGACGAAGCCTTTGAAGTTGAAAACAACTCTGGAAACTGAAGGCAAAAGCCTCTGAAGTTGAAGACAAAAGTCTCGGAAGAATGCAGCAGCACTTTGGCAAGAACTCCTGGACTCTCTGATTTCTGATTTCTGATCTTTGATATCTGATCCCTGATCTTAAGACTTGAAACTCTATTTATAGAGTTCTGGAAATAACTAACTTTCAGTTATTTTGGACTGCGCATGATGATTTGCGCAGCATTGGTTTGCGCAACATTGATTTGCGCAGATAGTTACTGGATCGTGGGCCGATTATCATGGACACATGGCATGATTTGATAGAAATGCGCATGATCGTGCATAAACAGTTGCCACGTAATGAACAATCGATGGCATGAATGCCACGTGTAACTTAACAGTTACGTTTGATAGATTGCGCAGAGTTGAATTGCGCATACATGGTTTGCGCAAGCTCAAACTGCGCAGGATTGGTTTGCGCTGCCAGCTGTCAGCCGTCCTCGAGCACTGTACGGCGCAGGAAACGAACAGACTCCTTGTTATCCGCGCTGTCAGTTGTCAGAAAAGATTTGACTTGATTTAGTAATGATGACTTCTGCCACGTCAGCTTGCGCAATCGGTTGTGTGCGCAAATTAGAATGCGCAATCGGTTGGCTGCACAATCTGTTGTCTGCGCAATTCAACAAGATGATGTATATTTTGATTTCTTGATTTTGTTGATTGATGCAACTTGATTTTTTTAGGACCTACAACTTGCATTCGACAACACGAGATAGGCTATGAAATATGCCATGAAACTGATCCTAAGGCAAGATTAGAAAGACAATGAATGATAGAGATGCACAAAAGTAATTGAAACGTGTTTGGTAATGATAGCATTGTGGGCGAGCTAGCCTCCCCACCAGTGCATAACAATGTACCGATAACCCTACAGTCTACTTGCAGGATGCAGGTATCGTCGGCGGGTGCGGAGCTTCCATCGAACGTGCTAAGGCGCGGAGCTATCTCTGGAGCCCTGGGAGCGTTGCAAGGAGCTGAAGCACCCTATACAGGACATAATGTATCGGAACATCGCCATGAATCATTCCATGTTGTAAGCCACTTGGCACGCCTTTTATGTTTCAGAGAGAGAGAGAGCTTGAGCGATTTGTAATATCGGCCTAGCGCCGCTTGTAAACATCTTGAATATCAATAAAGAGTTCGAATTCGCTTCCACTTGTGTTCGTTTACTTTCCGCTGCAAATGGGGACACTCTGTACGACTCTGTGGCCTAGCTCAAATCGGCCGTTTTTGGACATAGCCTTGCACGAGCGCAACCTAGGCCCGTGCGGCATTACGCCTTAGCGAGGACGATCGCTCCTGCGGGAGCGGGGCGTGACATATTGGTATCAGAACACGGCTTCACGTCCTTGGACTTCATTTCGATTTTCTTAGTTTTGAAAGCTCGTCGTTGGAAAAAGAAGTATACGCTCTCTCTCGTTGTGCCTTGGGATGTTCCATACAATAAGTCTAATATTTTCAAAAGCTCGTACAAGTACTCGGTTGAACGGGATCGATAGGCGAAGGCCTTTGTGCCGAACGATGTTAAACATGACTCGATAGAGAACATATGCTAAGTTAGCAAGTCGCGTGCATGCCCAAATAGTCCTACGTCGACATTAGCAAGTGAGCATGCAAACTCGAAGTATAGTACGTACGGGATGGTTATGCGGTACAACTTAGTCCGCGTGTCGCGCACCTCGACTTCTGGTGCAATCGAGTTGCGAGCGATATCAAGTACCGCTCGGTCGGAAACGGAGATACACTTAGAGTGTATATCGATAGGAACGCTATCAAACTAACGCTTAGGCGTGCAAGGTAGAATTATTGGATTTTGAGGATTTGTGCGAACGACTTAGTACGTCGAGGCGACGCGAACGATTATGCTAGAGATTCGTCGAACGAATCTGAAGGATGTCTTAGCGCATGACGGGAACGTGATTGAGGACTAGATCGTATGGCTTGAATCCGAGTGGTGTATGTGATAGCTTCAAAGAAGGATAAGAGTGAGTGTCGACGACTAGTCGAGTGGCTCGAACCCTGAGTGGTGTAAGGACGTTATAGAAATTGTTCGAGCAAAACTAAAGGATTTACGGGTAGAACGAGTATGTCGGCGAGGCGATGCGATCGCGCAAAGCCTTAGAACGCGTCATGCTTAGTTTATCGTGACTTCGAAAGTCCCGAACGAGATGTCGTTCGGACAACTTGTCAATGGGCAACGCAAGTTAGAAAATGACTCAGAACGATGAATAATGATGAATGGTCTTGATCGAGGAAACTTAGAGGATCGCGCGTACGATTTCGGATTGATTCAAATGAATTGTGACTTGAGTTTGAACAACGATATTGAAACTAGCTTGAGGAAGAGTGACGGAACTTGATCTTGAATATCAAGGAAATTGTGGAATATCCAACTCGGACAACGGCATCGACGTACGACTCGAAATTGGTTGCAAAGGAAGATCGTCAGGTTACGCATATCGTCGATGGTATTGAGGCGTATCAAAGATCGATATGCGATAACTCGGGGGCACTCTGACTCGGTGAATGACGGTCGTGCAAATGTCATTGTTCCGTTGGACTCTATACTTGAAATGTTAAAAATGTGTCGAGGAAAAGATAGATTTGGCTCGAAGATTTTCTAGTTGAACGAAATATAAATGGACTATCGATCTTGGCTTGGATAGAAAATGAAATGCTTGGATTTGCTTCGTTGACAACCACAACGTTGACGTTCTTGTCTTTTGTGAGCGCAACTCTAGCCTCACACATGTGTCGCACAGGATTAGGACGATCACTCCGCGTGAGCGTCGATATGGTGATTCATACGGCGGGAGTGATTGAACTTGGATGGCGTGGCAATCTGATTGCTTCGACTTGTGGTTTGATTCAAAGGTGACATGAGAATGATTCGGTGTGCTTGATGATTAAGTTTAAGGATTGAGTAGGTCCAATCCGCATATCGAGAATGAATTAGTCTAGACGCAAGCAAGAGTTACGCCCCGATGAGAATGATTATTCCGCGGGAGCGTTGCATGGTGATTCATGAACCACCGTGGATAATCGGACTCGCGTGAGATTGGGGCGCAACATATTGTCAAAGCTAGATGAACTCGTGATCGAATACCAGAATTGGTTAGAATGGATATGTGAAGTATGTCGATTGGGTGATTTGAATGGATTCGGATACACGCAACGAGTGCATGGATGCGAATAGGTGATCGTGCTCGATGTTTAGAAATTTGAGTGAAACGAACTTGGGGTAGAAACTCCCGTACAAGCAAACAAATGGTTTGACCATAGGATTTAGGGCGAGCGTCGTACAACGACCTTGCACGATGAGCGACGGACTTGACTTGTAACTATGACCTTGTGAGCTGACCTAACGGATAGGCGGACGACCCTATGCCGAGTGATTGAACCTGTGCGATGGCATTTACAGTATCGTCTGGACGAACGATAGACTTTAGGAAACAAGACTTAGAATAGGACAGGGAACTGGGAGTGTGCGTGAACGACAACAAGATTGGCCCCAAACGAAGGGAATGATAGGGATGGATAATGCGCAAGTAAAGTTGGGATAACGAATTGAATCGTTGATCGGAAGACGTACTCGACGATAGTGCAATACTTGGTCTTGAATCAGACGGAAATTACTTAGACTTGGTCGACCCTACTAAGAAGAAATCGTATTGATTTCATTGACAAGAGCGCTTGAGAAGCGAATCGAATAATCTCGAGGACCGAGATGAACGATATGTGATACACACATGAGTTCAGTTTTAAATCGAAGTTAGCAAAAACGATCGATAAATCGAAACTATCACGAGTAGCTTGTCCGATTTCGCTAGTCGCTAAGCTTGGTTGAAATGTACGTATTCGGGGGACGCCTTGAATGCGTGCACGATCCAAACTCAGCGATATGATGAACTCGAATGCAGCTGCAAGTGGGTGTTGTGATGGGCATGAACGAGTGAGTGAGTTTGCCTTAGCCTATGACCCTCGTGTTCGATGAAGTACAACGCACTTCGTGCAACCATTATAGTTCCATAATACAACAAAATAGCAACCAAGTCGAAGAAACGCTTGAATTGAATAAGTACCATCAACTCTAAAATGAATGAAAAGTTATTCAATGAAATCGACCAAACGTATGCGACGCAGAACTTGAAAAGGTATCGAGTATAGTTAGATGCCATCGAACGGTAAAGCCATTCGATAGGAATTGTCTAAGAAACACGACGACCCGAGTTAAGAAATGGTAGGATGACCTGCACTCAGGAAGTCTCGAGGACGAGACTTGTTTTGAGTGGTGTATTATGTAATGACCCGCTCCGCCCTAGCGGAACGCCAATTCAAACGGCAAGTGTAACGACTCAAGCGAGCCGTCGACTCGAAGAGTTGCGTCGACCCGATGAAGTATCGATGCGAATCGATGCAAGACTTACAATGGCCCGTCAAAGATGAATCCAGACTTAGACTATCAAAGGCGCGCTCGGAGTATCGCTCGGCCGATGCGAACATCGCTAAGGTGGGTGGCTCCGATGAACCCGTCTGTGCTTAGCCTAGACACATAACAATACAGACACTATCACTGAAATCGCTAGGCGATAACACCGCACATGCTAATAAATGACCCAACGCACCTAGCTAAGGGATTAATCCCATCTTGTATGCTTGCATAGAATATGGAAAGAAACATGGAAAATACGAGAACTCTCGCACCGCGCTCCACGCTCGTGCTAAGGCACAAGCTTGCGTTCAACAATGAAACAATGAATGGGTTACAACAATAAAATGGGAAGACTATCAATATAGTCGTTTCGAGTAGAGTATAGCAATATTGAAAGGCTATGGGACCGATGGGTCGCCAAGGCGACTCCCGCACAAGGAGTTGCGTAATGTATGAATGAAAGAGTAAACGAATAAGTGAATGAATGAATCAACGAATGAATGAACAAGTGAAAGAAAGAATGAATAAAAGATAAAAAGGATGGAAATGGTTAGCGACAGGTATGACGGGCACGTGCAACGGGGCTCGCTACCCGCGCTGCACGGACGCCAACCTGGTCAATAATGCATTAAGGCTAAGGGTTAGCCTACGGCTCAGAGACAGCCGTTAAGTTAAAAAGACAAGTTAATACGAAATGGTCGTGGACAAACGACACGAGCGAGGGGTGGCGAATGCTGTGACCATAAAGAAAAAGGGATTCCGCGGCATGATCAAAGGGGAGATATGCCGGCCTAGGCGAAATAAAAAAAAAGGGGCTTACGGGCTAACTAGGGGGGCTTGGCCACCCAGGAGACGTAAGTGCAGGGTAATTTCAAAAGACTATCAAATGTGAACCAACTGCACACAGTGATAGGTGAGAAATTACCAAAGGAGAATATGTCCAAATTGGCTTGTGATGCCAGCGATCGGTGCATGTAGATTAAGTGGGCTTTGCTGGTGGCGATCCACGTGCAAGTCCTTGCATTGAAATCAAAGTAGTCTATGTTATCTAAATAAAGTGCCTTATGAATGTGCTTGAAATGTAACACACCGAATGATAATGAGGAATTCATGCAAGTGAGTCAGAAAATACGCCTACGACGTGCTAGCCCGAGGCAGGGACACGCCCTTGACATTGAATATTACGCGAACTACATTAAGTTGTTTCATATGAATTATTGACTAACTTGGTTTACTTGGACAGGGAAGGCCGGGCGGTAAGTATGGGTAAGTCATGCATGTATTTCTATGTGACACTTGCATTCGACAACACGAGATAGGCTATGAAATATGCCATGAAACTGATCCTAAGGCAAGATTAGAAAGACAATGAATGATAGAGATGCACAAAAGTAAATGAAACGTGTTTGGTAATGATAGCATTGTGGGCGAGCTAGCCTCCCCACCAGTGCATAACAATGTACTGATAACCCCACAGTCTACTTGCAGGATGCAGGTATCGTCGGCGGGTGCGGAGCTTCCATCGAACGTGCTAAGGCGCGGAGCTATCTCTGGAGCCCTGGAAGCGTTGCAAGGAGCTGAAGCACCCTATACAGGACATAATGTATCGGAACATCGCCATGAATCATTCCATGTTGTAAGCCACTTGGCACGCCTTTTATGTTTCAGAGAGAGAGCTTGAGCGATTTGTAATATCGGCCTAGCGCCGCTTGTAAACTTCTTGAATATCAATAAAGAGTTCGAATTCGCTTCCACTTGTGTTCATTTACTTTCCGCTGCAAATGGGGACACTCTGTGCGACTCTGTGGCCTAGCTCAAATCGGCCGTTTTTGGACATAGCCTTGCACGGGCACAACCTAGGCCCGTGCGGCATCACGCCTTAGCGAGGACGATCGCTCCTGCGGGAGCAGGGCGTGACAATCACTTCACTGTTGCTGAGAGGTTGAAAGAAGGTTGGATTGCAAGAGTCATGATCTTTGGTCTACTTCTCCACGATATGGTTAAGAAAAAGATAAGGTAACCATTTGGAGGAATAACATGTGCTGGAAGAGCCGCTCTGGTAATACAGGAAGCATATATTATAATGGAACAGTAGTTCATCAAAAACTGCTACCATTTTTGCATTTTTCTGACGCAGTCTCTCTAACTCGTAGTTGGTGGGAACATACTCTTCATAAGGGGAGTCTCCATTTGGTAGGCATGAGATATACTTCATCTCATGGAGAGCCAATCCCATCTCCCCACAGGGCGTCATGAACGTCCCTGTCCTATAGTTATACCTCTCTGCCAGGGCTAGAAACAGATGAGGGTTTGGGTGGAAGCCATATACGGTAGCATATATCGCATTATAAAGATCGATCTCTTTAAGTTGATCTTCAAATTGAGCCAATGTCCAGTTGGCAATACAGTTCCATCTCCTGTTTTTCGGGTTTATCAAACCGGTCAGCCGGATGTCTTGATCCGGATATCTACCATCCGCCTTGGCATACTCGTTGGCAAAAATCGGTGTCCTTACCGGCAGCAACAAAGACGAGTTCTCTGGGGGGATACAACCTGGCTTTAACCCTCTTAGTAAAGTGATGTGTCATTCGGAAGAACTATAGAACATGTCCCTATTGTTCGGGCCTTTCTTGACACAGATTTTTCCTGTCCGTGTATGTTGAAGAGGAGTAATGTCCCAGTCCATCCTCCTAGGATGGCTTGCATGAGCATATCGTGCTAGAGGAAGGCATCTAGCTATGTCTGGTAACTGGATCAGTTTCTCCTTCCTATGGAAAGTTCTCGACTCAACTCGGGGTCTTGGTTGAGAACTTTTATCAATGGCATCGCCGAATAGGAACATAGGTTTCTTATGAGTGATGGCGTCAGCAGATTGCAAAGGCTGTCCATTTATCAGACTTAGCAAAGTTTCTTTATCTTGAGTTATCAGGATAGCTTGGCGAGAGGATGGAAGGGCATATTGTGGGAAGAGTACATGGGATAAGTCCTCTTTGTATTCTGGCTCAGCTAAAGTTCTTGTGAAAATTTTATAATTCGGGTCCTCTCTGGTATCAACTGCATCAAACAGAAAAATCATAATTTAGTACAAGTCAAGTCAGAGATTCTGTCATCAGATTGCACAAATATCAGATTGCGCAAACATCAGATAGCGCAAACATCAGATTGCGTAAGCATCAGATTGCGCTGATAAAGCTTGCAAAAGCATCAGATTGCGCTGACAATCTTGCGCAAATCAGCCGATTGCGCTGACTTTTGCCAGCGTAATCCAACCGATTGTGCGAGAAGATATTCTTCATAAAAATGAAGAATAATGGGTTCGTGCAACCAAAACCCTAAACAGGGTGGCGCAGTATGATCACATCTCTAAAAAGAGAAAGATTTTAAGATTCAGTAAAATCAAAAAACCCTAAAAAGGATTTTCGATCGGGTTGTCTACCTCGCAAAGCAGGGTGCGCAGCTTCGTGTCGGGAAGGGCGCGGCACAACCCGAGCCGAAGATTCGGTGGGGGCCTTGCCCTTGGCGGCGGCGGAAGAGCGCTTGGGAGCCATGAAGTCGACGGGGAAGAAAGAGTGAAGTCGGAGTAGGCTCGAGGATTTCTCTCTCTCAAGCACACTGAAAACAAGTAAAGAATGATATGAAGGATGAAGGGAACTATTTATAGTTTTTTCAAAGAGAAACGGCCGCCTCAGATTGCGCCGAACAAATAGGAGTAATCCCTCCGATTGCGCAGACAGCATCATCACGTGCGCAACTTGATTGAAAATTCAAAATTCAAAGTATTTCGAAATTTTGAATAAACTCAACTTTCGAAAACTTTGAAGGGGATCTTGTAGGTCCTAAAAAATCAAGTTGTATCCATCAACAAAGTCATGAAAATCATGAAATACATCTTTCAAATGAATTGCGCAGAAGTCAGATTGCGCATCATCCAGATTGCGCAGACTGGACTGCGCACACTTTCAAGTGCGCAAGCTGACGTGGCCATGTCATCATTACCTGACACAATCAAATATTTTGATAACTGACAGCACAAAGAACGAGGAGACTGTTCGTTTATTGTGCCGTACAGCACTCGAGGACAGCTGTACATACAGCATAATCTGTCTGCAGCGCAATCTAGCCCAGCGCGGTCCAGCCTAGTACAATCTAAGGTCAGCGCTATTCATGTGGCGCACTTCATCATGACAACTGACAAATGTACACGTGGCATTCATGCCATCAATTGCTCACTACGTGGCAACCGTCTGTACACGATCATGCGCATTTCAATCAAATGATGCCATGTGTCCAAGACAGTTGGCCCACGATCAGACAACTGCCTACGCAGTCTAATGCTGTGCAATCCAGTGCATGCGCAGTCCAACTTGCACCATTCAGAATAACTAAAAGTTAGTTATTTCTAGAACTCTATAAATAGAGTTTCAAGTCTTTATTCCAGGGGTTCAGACATAAAAGTTCAAAAATATCAGAGAGTTCAGAAGTTCTTGCCCAAGTGCTGCTACATTCTTTCAAGGCTTTTGCCTTCAAATTCAGAGGCTACCGTCTTCAAAGTTCACATCGTCCAAGGGATAAAGCAATCGTCTTCTAGATTGGATTCCTACAGTTGTACTTTCCCAGAATTCTTGTAATCTCTTCAGACATCCTATGAAGCCATGATCAACTCCAGGACCACTCCTCACACTACAACAACTTCTTCCACGAGAAAACTGTGCCCAGTGTGGGTCCCCAAGACTGCTGCGCAGTCGGTTGATTCTGTCCCTAAGACTGCTGCGCAGTCTGAGGTCTATGCCACCAAGACTGTTGCACAGTCTGTTGTCTCTGCTGTTGCAAAATCTTCCTCTGCCACTCATGCGCAGTCTGATATGGCCAGTGTATAACCTACATCATATGCTGCTCTGTCAAAATACAAGACTCTTGTTCCTCTGGCGCAGTTGGCTGCAACTCTGCCTGCGTAGTCCACTACTCCAGTAACCAGAGTACAACTCAAGCACTCTGGCAACAAAGCTCCTGCTGCGCAAACCACTGTAGTTCAGGCCAGAAGAACTTTTGCCAGAACTCCTCCCGCGCAATCTGCCAATGCGCCATCAACCCATACGTAAACTGTGTTTGCACAATCCAAGAGAGACAGCCCTTTGGCTAATCTCTTCTCTTCTCACAACAAGGGGAAAAGCTCTGCTCCTCTCCAACACTCTGCTGCTCCTGCGCAATCCACTGGAGGTAGTCTTTTGGCTATTTCTCCTCCTCTCCAGAACAAAGGAAAAGGCCCTTTGGTCTTTTCTCAAACTTCCTCGTCCCATGACTTGGAAGACAACAGAGGGAAACGCTCTTTAGCTAACCCTTTTTTCCAAAACAAAGGAAAAGGCCCTTTGGTCTTTTCTCAGTCTTCCTCGGTTTTTACCGTTGAAGATCAATCTGAATGTGCTCCTGCACCAGTCAGTACAAGGACCCTTTCTCACAAGGATTCTTCTTCTCTCCTTGCCAAAGGGAAGTGTACTGATCAGAGAGGTATTCTGCCTACTCTGGTAGCAGAGTTCCAAGATCTCCCAACTCTCAAGATCTCCCGTTCAAGACAGGGAAAATTGTTAGTGTCTCAGACAGAAACTCCTGGGGGTGAGTTTGCTGATCTAAGAACTTATCTCAATCGACCAACTTCGATGAAACGTAAACTGCCAATGCCGAAGACCAACCAGTATCAGAAGCAAACTTCCAGGATCAAGAATTCGGACACCTATACCAATAAAATGAGCACTTCCCTGTACACTCACGGAACAAAATATTTGAAGAACCGGAACCATGTTCCGAATGTTATCAAAGAACACATCCCTCGAACTTTTGCTCGTCCTGTTGCTGTTCCCGATCTCTGAGAACACCTCAAGGAAAAACGGGACAACATCCCAACATCCCCAATGCAACCACTTGGACACCATTGCAATCATGAAATGGTCATCAAGTGTTGTTGTCAGACAACAAGACGATCTGTCTTCGATCGTCTGAACATTTCTAACTCTGAACCTATGTCGAAAGACGAAGACGAAGTTTTGTACGCTTCTGTCAACATGACTTCCAGAGACACTGGGGGTAGGAAGTGCTCCAAGCACGGCAAGCCTCGCAAGCCAAGTTAATGGTATTTGGATCTACTCCAAGAATCCTCTGAAGGAGTGTTCCAGCATACCCGATCCCGAAGCCAAGACACAATCGGTCAAATGAATCTTCAAGATCCTTCTGGTCATTCCCTTCCTTCTCACTCAAGAGATGATTCTTTCTCCGACTATGATGCATACAGCGAAAGCTCAGAGCAGACAGTGTCCTCCACTGTAGCCAGAGAAGTGACAGCATATGTTGTCAATGAAGATCCCGATGCTTCCAGTTCGACTAGTCAAGAACAACGAATAGCTGCGCTAGAAGACAAGCTGAAGCCATGGCGAAAATGGTCGCAAGTATGCATTCCATCATTGTGGCCCAGCATACAGTCCCCCCGGCCGTACCTCCTGTAAATCCTAAAATCATAGCATCATCGGTGCCTGTCAATGCAGGGCTGGGGGTAGCATCTCTTCCAGTACCTCCTGTACAAATCAAACCTACACCCAGTCAGTCAGGTGCTGGGGGTAGTGCTTATCATGCTGTTCCTCCTCCTAACACAGTGGTTTAGCCTGCTCCTTCTACATCAGTGGAAGATGCCAATGAAGCTGTCAAGCTCCTGCGAACTCAGTTCGAGTCCTTCAAGGAGAAGGACAACTTGTAAAGATTAGGGATCAAGCAACCTTACCCAGTTGAATGAAAGGAAGTCCCATTTCCTCCGAAGTACAAAATCTCAACTATCTCGCTGTTTGGTGGCAGCACTTCTCCCAGTCAGTTCATTAACCACTTTGAGGTTATGACTGTCCAACTTCAACCAAATGACGCTCTTCTTACCAGAGTATTCGTTGGCTGTTTAGCAGGCGTAGCATACGATTGGTATAGAAGCTTGCCCGATGGTTGTATCACCTCCTTCTCTAGCTTAAAGCAAATCTTCTTGGAACGATTTTACGAGGGGATCAATGACATGACTATGTCAGCCCTCAATAAAATCAAACAAAGGCATAATGAAGCCGCTGAGAGTTTCATTGAAAGATTTTGCCGGTAAGCTTTAAAAATGCCTCCTGGAAATCCGACTGCTGTCACTATAGACACCTGCAAGGCAAATCTTTTGCCTATCATCAGCATGTGGACAGGGTCTACTCAGTTCCAAGATTGGCCATCCTTCATTGTCAACGCTAAAGCAGCTGAAGTTAGCGCCGACAAACTCAAGCAGTTAGGGGTACAAATGTCTAACCCC
This sequence comes from Iris pallida, assembly GCA_029216955.1. Classification (NCBI taxonomy): domain Eukaryota; kingdom Viridiplantae; phylum Streptophyta; class Magnoliopsida; order Asparagales; family Iridaceae; genus Iris; species Iris pallida. Next base: position 776,762 of record JANAVB010025594.1, read on the forward strand.
GACCGGGATGAACATCAAACATCGGGTGGTGGCAATCGCCAGAACAACCGCAAGGGAAAAGAAACTTTGAACATCAATTTGAACAAGAACAAAGAATCTCTGGCGGTTAATGTAGCACCTCCTACGTCCACTTCTACTCCTTCAGCACCCCCACCGAGGGAACCTCGTCCGAAAGTAGAGTACTTTTTTGATGAGAATGACACAGCGAGCATCTTTGATTGCTTAATCAAAAGCAATAAAATCCAACTTCCAGATCCAAAGAAGCCCGATAAAGTCGGTAAGACTGATCATCCCAAGTACTGTGTCTATCACAGGTTCATCGGATATCCCATTCGAGCATTTTATGTGCTCAAAGGCAAAATCCAGGAGCTGGTCAACGCTGGCGGTGTCACTCTGCAACAAGACGAGGAGACTGTTACTGCAAATATGGTCTCAGTTCAATTCGGTGACTTTCTGCCCCAGATGGTGCAGCACGGTGTCATTCCTATCCCCAAAGCTACTCTTGAGATTGAGAATCTCCCTCCTCCACGAAGTGAAGGTCTCGTCCCCTTGTCTCTTGACAATGGCAAAATTATGTGGATTCATCCGGATCTTGCTTCAGAGTTCGAACTTCCCTCTTCCTCCAAAAAGAAAGACCGCTCCAAGGGCAAGACAAAGATTTGCAATATGGTGTCTTTTGACCCCATAGTTGATGAAGAAATCCTTCTGGATACCAGATCAGGGAAAGCCTATCTAAAGGATTACCCTGATGCTCAGGAGAATCCTGTTTCTTCTTCTGAGCCTGCTCCAGTGCAGCCTGCTTCTACTGAGGATATTCCTACTGCATCCTCACCGGTTGTAGAGTCTACTCCTCCCAAGCCGACGGTCGCTGACAAAGGCAAACAACAAGTCTGCTTCGACAAACCGTTGAAGAAGACATCTCCTTCTAGACTTGAAAAGCCTTACAACTTTGATATCTTGGCTCAGTTAGCCAATACACCGGCCCGGCTGTCAATCTTCGAGCTTTTGCGCATCTCCAAAGAGACTCGAAAAACTCTGAGCGAAGCTCTCATGCAAGCTGAAACTTGTCTAGCTCTTCTGAAGAAGCCGAAAGCAGAGCCAGTCTCTTGTCTCCATTGTCGTAGTGTGCTAGAGTTAATTCCAAACATAACTTTCACACAAGATGACATGCTGATGGAAGACAACAGGCACGACCGTCCTCTCTACTATACAGGATATGTCGACTCGATAAAAGTCGATCATATTCTGATAGATCCAGGGTCTTCTTTCAGCATTATACCGAAGACAATGTTAGATGCATTGAAAATCCCAGTGCATAGTCTCTCCAGTACAATTACCACCATCCTTGGGTTCAATCAGGGAAGGAGTGAGCCTCTGGGCAAGATTCGCCTAAAACTCCAAATAGGCAATCTTCGCACAAAGGTGACCTTCTATATCATTGACAATCATGGTTGTTCTTACAATGCTTTGTTGGGAAGACCATTTCTGCACGAGCATAACATTGTCCCTTCGACTCTCCATCAATGTTTTAAATATGTTGATGACAATGGAGAGGTGCAAAAGGAGGTTGCTGATCTCTATCCTTTCCAAGGTGTCGAAGCATACTGCAACGATGCTCGTATGTACAAGGATGAATTCATGAAGGTTGTCCTGTCTCTGGACACTGAAGAAGAGCAAGAAACAGTGCCTAATGATACCCTTATCATTCCTGTCAAAGGACGTATTTCTCGTTCTCAGTCCTCCAAGCCACTGGCTATTCACTTGCCAGTCCAGAAGCAATCAACTGATAATGATCAGGATCAAAGGGAGCTCACCTCTTCTGAGCCACTTGTTATTGACTTACGTCGTAACAAAGATAAAAAGCAGCTCACTTCTTTTGAGCCACTTGTTATTGATTTATCTCATAACAAAGAAAAAGGGGAGCTCACCTCCTCTGAGCCGCTTGTTATCGACCTTCGTCGTAACAAGGCTAATCCTCCTCCACGTTCTTCTTCTCCCCCTCTTGTAATCAATTTGACCAAGCCTGCTAAGGCTAAAGGTCTTGCTGTAAATACAAATGTACAAATCAATGAAAAAGCATCTACTTTCCAGTATACTGATGTCATTTATCATGCTAAGTGCTATTTGGATATGTTAGATAGCTATCAATCATTTACAATAGGAGTTGTGCAATCTCTTCAAACAGAAGTCTCATTTGAACACCCAAAGGATTCATATCGTATTGTTCCCGCTCGTAAGAAAGGCGAGAGTCCAATACATTTTAGTAAAGGACCGGAACAACAATTCAGCTACACGGATGATAGCAAAAGTAATGATACGGGGCATCTTCAACTCCGTCGTTACAGTCAACAATCAAAAGACATCATCCGAAAGATAGGTTATGACTTCAAGAGTGGCCTCAACTACGGTAAAGGTCGAAGAACTCCTATCCGTACGGCTGTGCCGAAAGGGAAGTCAGAGATGTACTACAGCAAGACCAAAAGAGGTCTCGGATATGCTTCTCCTCCGGTATTATCCCCAGCAGCTTCTGAATCCGATAGTGAAGAGCGCTCTAATTCTTCTGATTCTAGATCATGGGATTCTGACACCAGCATCAGTCAAGTTCATCGATTGACTGTATCTTCTAACATGGTCTCCGTTGAACTTCCAGAAGGCTATGACGAGGATATTGAAGAAAATCCTAAAACAGATCCTTGGGTTCAACGAATGGATACCCAGTGGGAACTTCGATTCGAACAAAGGGAACCTCCTACCGAAGATCAATTAGTTCAAGTTGATGTAGGAGAGAACGGATCACCTCGTCCAATATTCATCAGCAACAACCTTCCAGAGGCAGATAAACAAGAATTAATTCTTCTGATTAAAGAATACATTGATGTCTTTGCCTGGAGTTATGAAGACATGCCAGGTCTAGATCCCAAAGTTGCTACTCACAAATTGAACATTCTGCCGAATGCAAAACCGGTCAAACAACAACAACGGTATTTCAAGCCAGAAATGATGGATGCAATCGATGATGAAGTCAAGAAGCTCATCGCTTGTGGCTTTATTCGAGAGGAACAATATCCTGATTGGGTAGCCAATGTCGTCCCAGTTCTAAAAAAAATGGCAAAGTTCGAGTCTGCATCGACTTTCGGGATCTTAATGAAGCATGTCCAAAAGATGAATTTCTGCTCCCTATCACTGACGTCATGATTGACAACACCTGTGGGTTCAAAAGAATATCTTTTATGGACGGATTCTCCAGATTTAATCAGATTCGGATGAATCCTGAAAATGAGAAGCATACTTTTTTTCGTACTCCTCGTGGAGTCTACTGCTATACAGTAATGCCATTTGGTCTCAAGAACGCTGGTGCAACGTACCAACGAGCCATGAGTACCATCTTTCGATATCATCTGCACAAGACTGTCGAATGCTACGTTGACGATATTGCTGTCAAAAGTCGCCTAAAGGAAGATCACATCCAAGACTTGAGAACGATCTTCAATCTAATGCGCCAACATCAACTCAAAATGAATCCCACCAAGTCATTCTTGGGTGTCTCTAGTGGCAAATTTCTCGACTTCGTCATTACCTCTAAGGGTATACACGTGGATCCCGAGAAGATCAAAGCCATTCAAGAGATGCATCCTCCACGCAACCTAAAAGAGCTACGAGGATTCCAAGGTCGACTTGCATACATCAGGAGATTCATTTTGAATATGTCTGGACGCTGTAGACCATTCACTCAACTCATGAAGAAGGGTGTATCTTTCGTTTGGACTGAAGAATATCAACGAGCATTTGATGACATCAAACGGTATCTCATGAATCCACCAGTCTTAGTGCCACCAATCTCTGGTATACCATTCTTAATGTATGTCCGTGCTATGGACCATTCATTGGGTGCTTCACTTGCCCAAAAGAACAAAGAAGGCCACGAACAAGCTATCTACTATCTCAGTCGTACTATGATTGGTGCTGAACACCGTTATAGTCTGGTCGAAAAAGAATGCCTAGCTCTTATGTTTGCTGTTCAAAAGATCCAGTATTACATTATTGGTCAAACTATTCATGTCATATCCCGAGTTAATCCTCTTCGGGTACTGATGAAGAAGCCTAGCACACTCAATTCTCGGCTGGCTATATGGGTCATTCTGCTAGCCCAATATGACATGGTATATGTTCCTCAAAAGTCTGTCAAATGTCAAGCTCTGGCAGATTTCTTAGCAGCTCATCCTGTTCCAGAGACATCTAAACTCTATGATAAAATTCCAGACGAGACTTTGGAATCTAATACAATCTCTGAAGAATTTCCTACTTGGCGTCTATTCTTTGACGGTGTATCCAGGATTGGACCCAATGGTGCCATTGTCGCAGGAGTTGGAGTTGTCCTTGTTTCTCCAAACGGGTCAGCTATTCAAAGAGCATACTCCCTAGATGAGCCTTGCTCCAACAACGTGGCAGAATACAATACTCTACTAATCGGCTTTCAGCTAGCCAAGTAACTTGACGTCGAGTATCTTGAAGTCTATGGTGACTCCAAGCTGGTTGTTAACCAGGTTAGAGGGACCTATGAAGTTCGGCATCAAGATTTAGTACCTTACTATGAAGCTGCAATCAACATGGCTACATCATTCAAAGCCTTCTTTATCGAATATATACGCCGAGCTTGCAATACCGAGGCCGATGCTTTGGCCAATCTTTTAGCAGTTTTAGCCATCCCTATCAAAAGACAGCAAGTGGTGGTCATCTCTAATCGAAAATTGTTCTGCATCGAAAACAATCATAATATTGAGTCTAGTAATCTTACCGAAGTCAAGATTGGAGAACTCCTTTCATCGACTTCGTAGTCCATGATATACTACCTGAAGATCCCAAGGAGGCTACGAGTATTCGTCGGCGGTCTCTCCGATTCTATTATAATCAGACCACCAAGACACTCTACCGGCGAACCTATGACGGCCTACTCTTGCGCTATCTTGCTGGTGATGAAGCAAAGCAAGTATTGCGTGAAGCTCACGACGGTGTCTGCGGAGCACATCAACCCGGTCCTAAGCTACAGGATCGTATCCGACGCATGGGTTACTATTGGCCTTCTATGGTTTCTGATGCCATCGAATATGCGAGGAAATGTCGAGCTTGTCAAATCCATACGGATTTTATTCATCAACCGTCGGAATTCCTTTATTCGACCGCTACATCCTGGCCTTTTGAAGCTTGTGGCATGGATATTATAGGTCCTATCAATCCTCCTTCTTCTAGGGGACATCGGTTTATACTAGCAATAACCGACTACTTCTCCAAATGGGCCGAAGCAATACCATTGGCTGAAGTCAAGACCAGCAGCGTCATCAATTTTGTCAAACATCATGTCATCTATAGATTTGGTGTACCTCGACGAATCATCCACGACAATGGACCTCAATTCATCAGCCAAAAGTTCACAAGATTCTGTGATGATCATCGGATTGACAATGTCGCTTCGACAGCCTACAATCCTGCTGCTAACGGCTTAGCTGAAGCTTTTAACAAGACTATCATCAAGCTCCTCAAGAAGTTTGTGTCCACTAACAAACGAAATTGGAGTGAAAAGCTTGGGGAATGTCTTTGGGCCTATCGTACTACGGTCCGCAACCCTACAGGCTGTACACCCTTCTCTTTGGTGTATGGCTGTGAAGAGGTTCTACCTCTGGAACTCCAAATCCCATCTCTAAGGATTGCTATCGCCAATGAACTCACGACAGATAATAACGATCTTCTCCAACTTCAAGAGTTAGAAGCGCTTGATGAGAAGCGGCTATTAGCTCAACAGCATATTGAGTTATACCAAGCCCGCATCTCAAAGACTTTCAATCGCAAAGTTAAAGTCAGAGCCTTTCAGAAAGGAGAGCATGTTTTAACAGTCAGACGTCCTATGACAATGACTCACTCAAGCAAAGGAAAGTTTGATGTAAAGTGGGAAGGTCCATATATCGTGAGTAAAGTCTTCTCAAATGGAGCCTATCAACTCACAGAGCTAGACGGTCGAGTTGCAATGATGCCTATCAATGGCAAGTTCCTCAAGAAATACTATGTATAAATGTAACAGACATTGCTTGTAATTATCAGACAAGTTCATAAATAAAATTCAATTTTATTTTATCTTGAATGATAATACATAAATATCAAGGAAGGTCACTATCAACCTTCTCAAAATTGGGACACGGGCCACTACCGTCCTTATAAAAAACATGATCAGCAAAAGAGTCAAGAACATTCTTGCTGGAACCAACCAGGAACTTGCAAGCAGCCATTCTCATAGCTTCTTCTTCTCCAGTCTTCCCTGGTTCAAGAAGGAAGTCCAAGATGTCCTTTGGCGGTTTGGGAGCAAATGAACCTTCGCCCACTGCCATCTGCTTTGGTTGAGCCGGTTCGACTGGATGTTCCTCGGTACCTGCTTCCACCTTCGAGGCAATCTCAGCCTTCTTGGATGCATCTCCATACGACATCTTTATGTTGAAAAGTGAAAGTGACCATCTCATCTGATTTTCTGTTCTATTTATAGACAGAGCATCGTAAGACTATGAAGCGACACATTCATCCAACGGTTCGTCCGTTCATCATAAACATTCATTTGACGGTTCATCCGTTCATTTAATCCATCCGATGGTTCGCCCGTTCATCATAAACATTCATTTGACGGTTCATCCATTCATTTAATCCATCCGACGGTTCACCCGTTCATCATCTGACGGTTCATCCGTTCATCACACTCATCCGACGGTTCGTCCGTTCACACATCCATTTGACGGTTCGTCCGTTCATCATTCGACGGCTCGTCCGTTCATTACATTCATCCCGACGATTCATTTCGTTCATTTGTCTTGACGAATCATCCAGTTCATTCTTATCAGCAACTTGTCATCCTTGATTAAGTTGTCTATTGAAATAATAATATTCGACAAATTATATTCTGCCACGTCCACATTACCTCTGAGCAGATATAATGAATATGATTATTTTCTAAAATCGAGAAATATATCATGTCCTGTACCTTTGAATATATTTTCTATCGCTATTATTTATATCTGATCAAGATATGCAATAAATAATAGAGCCACAACAAAATGCCTTTTTATTTGATCAAAATTCAAGACATTACAAAAACATATATATTGTAAAAACAAGAAGATACAAGATATTTTTATACTAAGCCGGAGGTGTCATCAGATTGGCAATCTGTTGCTTCAGAGTCTGCAGTCGCTCTTCGTGGGATTCCATCACTCTCTTCCTGGCTTCTTCCATCCCAGATTTTTCATTAAAGGTTGGCAGAGTTACCATTCGGCGAGTGATTTCAGCATTATGAGCCTCAGCATATTTGTCCCTTTATTGGGTTAGAGCACCGAGTTGTTAAATTGCAATTTGATGTTCGGTGACCTGATCTTCCAGTTCTTCCTGAAGACAGGCAATCTCTGCTTTAAATTCAGCAATTCTCTGTTCTTTTCTTTCAGCAACAGAGGTCACTGTTTCTACCTTAGAATTGTACTCAGCAGACTTGGCGGCGAAAGTATCCAGGAGAATTTGGAAGTTAACTTTCTCAATTACAGCCTCTTGGGACTTTCGTTCAAACTCAGCTTGTACTAAAAGTTCTACCTCCCCTTTGTTTAGCTCTTTGTAGCTATTTATTGAGGTCTCCAGCTCATTTAATATGTGTTCAAAAAAAGTGGCTTGAGGCTCATCACCCTGATCGCGGATGGCATTTACCAAATAAGAGGTTGGACCTCTAACCGTGGAGAAATCGGCCTCTTCTTTCTCCATCACTCTATTTATTAAAGGTCCCAATGAATCAAAGAAGAACTTGGTAAATGATTTTATGACAAACTGATTGGTAGCCAAAGCACGAGGAGTAGCAGCTACTCCTGTTGACGATGAAGCGGCGGGACGTTCAGTTTCTTGTACTTGGACAGAAGGTTCTTTGAATAAAGGAGCTAGAGTAGAGCCGGTCGCTCCTCTCGGTTGTTCCTCTGCAAAATTAAAATTTTGTCATTTTGACTATCATTTGCTACTATCAAAGAAGATCAAAAAGTGAAAGCATTCTTACCATAGCTTGGTCCAGTATCAGGCCTGTCATCTGTTGGGACAGATTCCAGCTGAGCAGAAGTAGCCTCAGACATTACTGCCTGACTACTTCCTGCTTCAGAACCACATGATAAATGACGACTGCTACTGGCTATCGTCGTTGCAAGCACTATATCCATGCATACTGGAGGTGCTGGAGAAGATGTGGTCTCTGCACGGAATAAGAATAAAGATGTTAGCTATCAATTTATTAAAAGAAGATTGCTAATTTCACTCTATACCTTGGGGATCAACAGCAGGAGTTTCCTCCAAGGCCGTTTCTTCATCTGCTATCTTTTCCGGAGATGCCTGCACCTCAACATCCTTTTCGGGATCCAAGGTGTTATCAGCAGCTTCGGAAGATATCTGCACCTCAACATCCAAGGTGTCATTATCAGCTTCAGGAGACACATGCACCTCATCATCCCCTTCAGGATCCTGTGCATCCTCGATATCTTCTGATGATGAGCTCTCCTTGCTTTCATGTTCCTCCGGTGCCTCCCCACTGGCAGTTGCAGTGGTTTGGTCAACATAATCCTGTAAACCGAAGTCACAGTCATTTAAAGCATCGATCATCAAATGATCTTCCTCGTCACGGATTGCTCCTGGTGTAGCAGGAGGTTGAGTAGTCTCCATCACCGGTAAAGGAGATTGCAAAGCTTCGTGCTCTGTCTCTGCAATATTTTCTCTGGGCTCTATGGCCTCATTTCTCTCTTCTCTCTGCTCGATCTCCTCCCTCTGTTCTGGACTAGGAGTCTTGTGTCCAGACTCAGAAACAGGAGTAGGAGATGGCATGGTGAGTCCAGCTGCAGCGTTCATCACTACTGAAGACAAGATTTGCCTTGGAGGAGAGACTGTTCTTTTTCTTCGTCTGTGGGCCAATTTCTTTCTATGCAGAGGCCTCTCAGGACTCTCTACATTTACTACCTCGACCTGTTTCTGAATAGAGGTCGGCGTAGCTGTTTCTTCTCGAGTTGATTCAGCCAATTGTCGGAATTGTGATCTAGTAGTGATCTTCTCTAATGATGGTTCCAAGATCAACTTCTTCTTCGCGACTGGAGAAGAAGGTTCTTCTCTCCTTCTCTTCTTCTCATTCGCCGGAGACTTAACCACTTTCAAAGAAATTCTCAGTGGTTGGTTAACTTCCTCAGAGAAGTTTACTTCTCTAGAAGCTTCCAATGGGTCATCCACTGGTTCATGTTGTTCGTCATTTGCTGGAGCTAATGTAGCAGTGGCCCCTTTTTTCAGAGGTGTCGCTGTAGCGAAGCTATCAATCAGACTAAAGTTCTCAGCAAATGTATTGGCAGCTGTGTAGAATAATGAATATGTGTATAGCATTCTTGGGCCATTATCATTCTTGTTGGGCATCGAGAACACTGTCCTAGTGTCTCGAGCATTATAGTAGGCCCATGCTCTCGCACCATCAATTAGGTACCCCGTTCCTTGCAGGCAAGTTATGGCGTTGCCCACATGGAATTGGTCATAACGAAATTGACGAGCGAAGCGACTCGGCAGATATGGTTCAAGGTAGCATTCCTCTTCAAATCTGTATACTAGATGAGATGGTCTAATCGCCTTCAGCCAGTCAAAAGCTGCTCGGCCCAGTGGCTGCCTCTCCAGATCAACCATATTTGTCGCCATGAACTCGTAACCAGCTGGAGGAGCGAAGCTATAAAAGTTCCATCCCTTGCCAAGATTGAGGGCACGTCTGCAGTCCTTCAGACTAACGTACACCCACTTGCTTCGGGAGAATCTACGCAGAAAGCTGCCGCTAACTGCCCCCATGTCGGAGTTCATCAGAGATGGATGATACAGAAGCAACCACCCGAACAGATAGGTGTAGGGCAACTCCAGTCTTGGGAAGTTCCCTTTCTCACCCTTCCACTTGATCATTGAGTCGACATACAGACGAAGACCTACATTTATTCTACAGGTCATCACTGATAACAAATCCATCCGGTAGCCGAAGACTAACCGGACGGCAGCGAAGAGTACGCCGCGGTGGAAGCGGTCCACGGCGCTTGCTCCAGGTACAACAAATTGGCGGAGCCAATATGTGAAAAATCCTGTCAGTTGAGCTTCTTTAGACATGGACCTGTAGCCCATTCTTATAAAGCTCTCAACAAAATCCCCGGGCTTGAGCGGAGGATATTGGTGTTCATCAGTAACTTCGGTATCCATCCTCCTATTCTCTTCCATCAGCCTTATCACTTCACTGTTGCTGAGAGGTTGAAAAAAGGTTGGATTGCAAGAGTCATGATCTTTGGTCTTCTTCTCCACGATATGGTTAAGAAAAAGATAAGGTAACCATTTGGAGGAATAACATGTGCTGGAAGAGCCGCTCTGGTAATACAGGGAGCATATATTATAATAGCACAGTAGTTCATCAAAAACTGCTACCATTTCTGGATTTTCCTGATGCAGTCTCTCTAACTCGTCGTTAGTGGGAACATACTCTTCTTAAGGGGAGTCTCCATTTGGTAGGCATGAGATATACTTCATGTCGTGGAGAGCCAATCCCATCTCCCCACAGGACGTCATGAACGTCCCTGTCCTATAGTTATACCTCTCTGCCAGGGCTAGAAATAGATGAGGGTTTGGGTGGAAGCCATATACGGTAGCATATACCGCATTATAAAGATCGATCTATTTAAGTTGATCTTCAAATTGAGCCAATGCCCAGTTGGCTATACAGTTCCATCTCCTGTTTTCCGGGTTTATCAAACCGGTCAGCCGGATGTCTTGATCCGGATATCTATCCTCCGCCTTGGCATACTCGTTAGCAAAAATCGGTGTCCTTACCGGCAGCAACAAAGACGAGTTCTCAGGGGGGATACAACCTGGCTTCAACCCTCTTAGTAAAGTGTTGTATCGTTCAGAAGAACTATAGAACATGTCCCTATTGTTCGAGCCTTTCTTGACACAGATTTTTCCTGTCCGTGCATGTTGAAGAGGAGTAATGTCCCAGTCCATCCTCCTAGGATGGCTTGCATGAGCATATCGTGCTAGAGGAAGGCATCTAGCTATGTCTGGTAACTAGATCAGTTTCTCCTTCCTATGGAAAGTTCTCGACTCAACTCGGGGTCTTGGTTGAGAACTTTTATCAATGGCATCACCGAATAGGAACATAGGTTTCTTATGAGTGATGGCGTCAGCAGATTGCAAAGGCTGTCCATTTATCAGACTTAGCAAAGTTTCATTATCTTGAGTTATCAGGATAGCTTGCTGAGAGGATGGAAGGGCATATTGTGGGAAGAGTACATGGGATAAGTCCTCTTTGTATTCTGGCTCAGCTAAAGTTCCTGTGAAAATTTCATAATTCGGGTCCTCTCTGGTATCAACTGCATCAAACAGAAAAATCATAATTTAGTACAAGTCAAGTAAGAGATTCTGTCATCGAATTGCGCAAACATCAGATTGCACAAACATCAGATAGCGCAAACATCAGATTGCACAAGCATCAGATTGTGCTGATAAAGCTTGTGCAAGCATCAGATTGTGCTGACAATCTTGCACAAATCAGCCGATTGTGCTGACTTTTGCCAGCACAATTCAACCGATTGCGCGAGAAGATATTCTTCATAAAAATGAAGAATAATGGGTTCGTGCAACCAAAACCCTAAACAGGGTGGCACAGTATGATCATATCTCTAAAAAGAGATAGATTTTAAGATCAGTAAAGTCAAAAAACCCTAAAAAGGATTTTCGATCGGGTTGTCTTCCTCGCAAAGCAGGGTGCGCAGCTTCGTGTCGGGAAGGGCGCGGCGCAACACGAGCCGAAGATTCGGCAGGGGCCTTGCCCTTGGCGGCGGCGGAAGAGCTCTTGGGAGCCATGAAGTCGACGGGGAAGAAAGAGTGAAGTCGGAGTAGGCTCGGGGATTTCTCTCTCTCAAGCACAATGAAAACAAGTAAAGAATAATATGAAGGATGAAGGGAACTATTTATAGTTTTTCAAAGAGCAACGGCCGCCTCAGATTGTGCCGAATAAATAGGGGTAATCCCTCTGATTGTGCAGACAGCATCATCACGTGCTCAACTTGATTGAAAATTTAAAATTCAAAGTATTTCGAAATTTTGAATAAATTCAACTTTCGAAAACTTCGAAGGGGGTCTTGTAGGTCCTAAAAAATCAAGTTGCATCCATAAACAAAGTCATGAAAATCAAGAAATACATCTTTCAAATGAATTGCGCAGAAGTCAGATTGCGCATCATCCAGACTGCGCAGACTGGACTGCGCACACTTTCAAGTGCGCAAGCTGACGTGGCCATGTCATCATTACCTGACATAATCAAATCTTCTGACAACTGACAGCACAAAGAATGAGGAGACTGTTCGTTTATTGTGCCGTACAGCGCTCGAGGACAGCTGTACATGCAGCGCAATCTGTCTGCAGCACAATCTAGCCCAGCGCGGTCCAGCCTAGTGCAATCCAAGGTCAGCGCTATTCATGTGGCGCACTTCATCATGACAACTGACAAATGTACATGTGGCATTCATGCCATCAATTGCTCACTACGTGGCAACCGTCTATACACGATCATGCACATTTCAATCAAATGATGCCATGTGTCCAAGACAGTTGGCCCACGATCAGACAACTGCCTGCGCAGTCTAATGCTGTACAATCTAGTGCATGCGTAATCCAACTTGCGCCATTCAGAATAACTAAAAGTTAGTTATTTCTAGAACTCTATCAATAGAGTTTCAAGTCTTCATTCCAGGGGATCAGACATAAAGTTCAGAAATATCAGAGAGTTCAGGAGTTTTTGCCCAAGTGCTGCTGCATTCTTCCGAGGCTTTTGCCTTCAATTTCAGAGGCTACCGTCTTCAAAGTTCACATCGTCCAAGGGATAAAGCAATCGTCTTCTAGATTGGATTCCTACAGTTATACTTTCCCAGAATTCTTGTAATCTCTTTACAAAGTTTGTTGGAATAAAGTTCATACTTTTGTTTTTTGCAAACACAAGTGAGATACTTTTCTAGAATACCAGACCCCTTCTACTAAGGCTTACTAGCACCTCAGCAGGGTATTATCCCTAGTACCTGTGTCGTGGCACCAAGGACAATCAATTTTTGACAGTGATAATCCTTTACTCTGCTACAGAGATAAAGGTCACTAAAAAAATAGGCCACATGACAATAGGTCTGATATTGTAGTCAAGTTCTCTCCATTCCCCATGTCTAGAATTTAGCAATGTCAAGTCTGTACAGTCATCTCGAAAGTAAAAACAATACTGATAAAGAAATCTAGAATGCTAACACGAGGTCAATACCACGAATAGTCATGTAAATGTTGCATCATGAATGTGTCGGTGTCATGTGGTCAAACGTGTCAATGGACACATTAGTGTGTACGTAATGCCTAATGTCAATACTCGATGTCACTATCATGACATCGGCACCCGTCTATAAACGGACACTAAGTATCGACGTCCTACATCATGCAATGCTAAAAAACAATAAGACATAAAAGAAAGATTTGTAACGATGGCAAGGCACGCTTGCCTTTAACTGCTGTCTGCGGGTGATCCTACCAACTTCGGTGTCCTTTGTCGATCCTTCCAAGCTCACCTATAATAATACACTATATTTAATATTTTATATCAATACACCATATATAAATTATATGAGTATCTATGCCTCCTAGTTTCCATAACGTTGTCACGATACTACATCTATTATATAAGTACATAAGGTACCAAACCCTCTCATAAATACTTTACAATTATAATAAAATAATATATTTAAATTCTGGAATTTATCTATAAATACTTATATATTGCTATAATTATATTTTCAATAGGGGAACCCTTTCACAAGAGGTCTTATGTCAATGCCACATATGACTTCCTCAATTCGACACATTAATTTAGTCCCGAAAAAATGAATAAATAAAATTAATAAATTATGTAAAAATCCAAAAAATTAGTTAAAATAGTACGTATAATGATAAACCTTGTACAACATAAATTTTAATATGGATTCATAGAGTTTTGACACTTTTGGACACAAGGAAAACAAAATTTTCCGGAGTTCGATGACACGACAAATGTCATGAATTTTTAGAAATAGCAAACGGATGCAAAACCTAACTTTCAGATATGCGTCCGAAAGGTATCGATGTCTAGATTCTGAAAAAAAAATATAGAAAGGTTAGAAACTGAACTTAGATAGGTAAAAAGTGGCCTGCAACAGAATTTGTCAGTTCTGGATACTCTGTCGTAGAATCAACGTCACGGGCAAACCGCTTGGAACTAGGAGATCAGGTGATCAGAGGTTGGAGTAGACATACAAAGGTAACTCTCATATTTGGTTTGAAGTAAAACAGATAAGAAAAAGTGGGTAAAATGCCATCTACAAATCGACTAACCTGCTGTGACGTTTTAGACTTCGATTTGGCGGAGGTTCGGCCAAAGTAGCACATCGTGCACCTCTCTAACGGCCGCAAGGTTGCTCCTACAGTTGCTATGGTGGAAGGGGATGTTGCAAGGGACATCCAAGTGGTGGTGGTTGGCACAGAAATCGAGAAGAAATTATATTTTGTGATGAAAGGGGGGTCGGATAGGATTTCGGGTTTGGAGTGGTGGCTGCTAGGTTTGGAGGGATTTGTGGAGTAGGTTATGAGAGAGGAGGATGGTTAGGGTTTAATAGGTATATATATATATATATATATATATATATATATATATATATATATATAGTGCATGGGCTTTGGTTTGATCTAATTTGGATATGATTTGGTTCTCCAAATCATACTATTATTAGTAGGTTTCCTATTTTGGTTAGATGTTTGACCAAGCCAAGTATATAAGAAAATATTGCATATGGCTACAATTAAATCTCTAAAATTCCCTTAAATATATGTATACTTGGTTTTGGTACTCCTAGTTAGGCTCTAACTAGTAGGGTTGACTAGGTTAGGGTCCGAGTAGCATTACTAGTCAAATTGGACCCGAAAATCAATTTAATGAGTTTCATGTGCCATTTGCAAATAAGTAGCACATGGGAACTCGATTGGATGGTGCACCCTAGGCATATGCAATGTAGACTCAACATGGGTCAAAACCATATATTGGGTCATACGGTTTCGATTTATGTCAAGTTCCAAAAGCAAATTGGAAGTTGGCTTAAAATTACGTCAATGGATCAAATTGTCTAAGTTGACCCGAAATCATATGAAGCCAAAAGAATATTGGAGAACAAATTTGAATGAGACATAATATATCAAACTGAAGGTGGATGAGTCTAGAATTCAATTATATAATTGGATTCAAGAAAACAATATTTGTTGTGCTTCAAAAGTCAAAGCTACGGTAAACTACTATCATAGTCATTATTGACTTTAAAATTTAAAATATCCATATAAAATAATATAAAATAATTAAAAATAAAATTCAAAAATCAAGGGACTTACAACCTATCCACCTTAGAAAATTTCGTCCTCGAAATTAAAAAGAACACAATTATATAGAAAAATCTTATCATATGAATAATTAGGCTAAGACTTACCGGCATCTACGAATATGTAGGGATAACGCTCATGCATAGAATCTTCACGCTCCCAAGTTGATTCTCCCGAAGAATTTTACCTCCATGCAACACGAACCAGTCTAATCGTCTGCCTTCTAAGCGTCTTCTCACTTGTATCCAAGATACCTACCGGCTGCTCCTCGTATGAAAAACTGGGTCCCACCGTGATCTCAGAGTGATCGACCACATGACTGGGATCGGTCACATACCTCTTTAGTTGTGAGACATGGAATACATTATGCACTCTCTCTAGTGATGGGGGTAATGCAAGACGGTATGCCATCTCTCCTACACGTTCAATGATATCGAACGGTCCTATATACCTTGGACTCAACTTCCCTCTACTCACGATTCTAATGGTGCCCCGCGTCGGTGAGATCCTCAGAAATACATGCTCTCCCTCCTTGGATTCTAGTGGTCGACGATGCATATCGGCCCAATGCTTCTGCCGGTCGTTGAAGATGACTCTGAATTCGCTTCACTTTCTCGACTGTCTGCGTCACAAGCTCTGGTCTAAGTATTTGTCGCTCTCCCCTCTGTCCTCTCACGAAGTCTTCAAAATCTTGCATCTGTAGGTAACGCTACCTTGATTATATCCACAAGTGACGACTATACTTCAAGATTGGCAAGTACTCATTGCTGTCCCAGCATAATGGCTTCTATTCCAAGCCTCTGAAGATCCTCTAATAATTGTCGTTGAGTTGTCAAGAAATATGCAGTAGGCTTCCTACTTAAAGCGGCCACTACTACATTCGCCTTGCCAGGATGGTATTGCAAATCTATATGTCATAGTCTGTCATGAGCTCCAACCACCGCCTCTGTCTCAAATTCAACTCCTTTTGCGTGAAGACATACTTCAAGCTCTTATGATCCATAAATATCTCCACACGCTCTCCGTACAAGTAATGATTCTACATCTTCAATGCAAAGATCACAACTGCTAACTCCAAATCATAAGTAGGGTAATTCTTCTCATGTACCCTCAGCTGTCTCGATGCGTAGGCTATGACCTTTCCATGTTGTATCAAAACACATCCAAGTCTACTACCCGATGCATCACTATAAACCGTGAACCCTCCCGATCCAGAAGGAAGCGTCAAAATAGGTGATGAGGTCAACCTCTTCTTCAATTCTTCAAAAGCCTTCTGACGATCATTTGTCCATCGAAACTCTTGATCCTTGCGCGTCAACCGCGTTATGGGCTCTACAATCCGTGAGAAATTTTCTACGAACCTGCGGTAATATCCGACAAGTCCGAGAAAACTCCTAATTTCTGCAACCGATGTTGGTGTCGGCCAAGACTCTACGGTAGCTATCTTCTCCGGATCCAATGAAAGTCCTTCTCCCAAGATAACGTGTCCAAGGAATGGAACTCTATCAAAGCAGTATTCGCACTTACTAGGCTTGGCATACTGCTTCTCCTTTCTCAATATTCCCAATACAACTCATTCGATCGTAGGTATAGTATTATAACCTATTCAATGATACTCGTCAGTTCACTCCTAGCAATTTCTTCTAATAGACTCTACGCATCCGATATCCAGACACTCATACTTGACTCATAATTTTACTAGGATCCATCTCTAAGAAACTTATCCGTTTCTAGCTACCCAACATCACAATCACACCAATAATCTAGCTTAATTATATTCTATAATATAACTATAAGGTTTGTCTATTTTAGTCATCTACTAAATAGAAGGTAACATGAACCTAAGACTGGGTCAAACAAACCTATACCAACTTCAAAAAATGGTAGGGTCAAGCAAAGAAGGAAGGTTTGTCGAATTATCTCCAAGAACAGTATGAGGCCAAACAAGATGCATAGGACGTAGTCTAGGTAAGACTCGAGAACCATATATCTCCGGGATTATGTCACGTGAAGTTACTGCCATGCCAGCGTACATCTGGCTGCAAATAACTTTCTTGTTCCATAGTACGACGGATGGCTGTAGTGCACATCTGCTATGCCAGGTAATACATGTTCTTGAGCTTATCTTGGCCAAATCCATAAAAGATTTCTGAATTGACTTTTTACGAAAATACAGGGTAAGAGATCAACATGCATAGGTTATAGGTCAAGTAGAATTCGAGAAACATATGTAGCCATGATGCCGTTATCTGAAGTCCTGCCTCGTCAGTATTTATGTGGCTGCAAAAACTTTGATTCCGTAATACAAGTGTGAAGCCCATGCTTGTTATTTTTTTGTTATTATTAATTGTTTTGTTAAAGCCCTAACCCCAAGCCCAATAACTTAAGCCTATGACACCGAGACTCAAACCCAACCCCTCTTAATTGTTCCAACCCATGACTTTATTCTCCCGTAGATCCTATTCTTCCGCACCACTATGCGCACCCCATCCCCTCTTCCTCTTTCTGTACATAACTACACCACAAAAACCCATCCTCCCAGAACAGAAACTCACAGAATCTTCACCCTCTTCCACACCATAATCCTTCCATCTTCCAAACCACTCCACCATTCTCAAATTCGAAGGCATCACCGAACTCCCGTCGCCGCCCTCTCCGAATCCAAACCCCTCTCCCCCATATTCTGATCTCTCCTACGTCACGCCTACGACAACGTCGGCTTTCGTCGCGTCACCACTGGCACGCCGCGTCACCACTGCCACGCCGCACCCGCCCGACGCCCTGCCAGCGGCTCCCGAACGCGTGTCCAGTCAGCATGGCCCCGCCCACGCACACCCGTCACTGCCGGTCCCATCCGTGCGCCCAGTTAGCGTGGCCCCGCCCGTGTGCACCCGTCGCTGCCGGCCCCGCCCGGCGCCAGCTAGCGCATCCCTCCTCCCGTGCACCAGCAGCCCGCGCGGACTCCCCTGTCGCGGCAGCACCTTTGCGCGGCCCCCGCGCGCGCTCTCGGCTTCGTGTCCGTGTTTCCCGCGATCCCGTCGACTTTTCGACGATCCGTTCCGAGTCCGAGGCATCCCCTCAGTGCTCCTTCTCCGTTCCGGTAAGTTTCTGTTCCAGAAACTCTCTTTCCTTTCTGTCAGAACCCAATTCCTGTTTCGGCCAATTGACAGAATAAAGCTCTGTCAATTGGAATAATTAGTTTAGAATAATTATTTTAGTGTATTTTGGTGTGGATTAATTAATTAAATGGTTTAATAGTTATTATTTGTTAGATTATAGGAAAGACATGAGATTAAGTTAGTAATGGTTAATTGTCGAATTATTAAGAATTTTGGAAATAAAATTATTAGTTATATTAGTTTATTATTATTAATTAATTTTTCCAAAGGTACTATTAATATATTATTGTTTGTCACTAACAACTTATATATCTTTTCAAAAAATGTTTTTAGAATTAATAATAAAAGATATTATTTCCATAAATTAGTTTACTTGCTAAATTAAATTAATTTCGGTAAATAAAAGGTTTTAGTAAGAATAACAAAAAATGTTTAGCTAAATCGTTAGTCTGATAAAAACTGTATTTTTATTAAGTACTATTTTGCAAATTAAAAACTATTTTCCTTTTATGATAAAAAGGGTTAAAAATGTATTTCTAGGAAAAAGTGTTTTTCGGTAAATAATTTCTAATTAATAAGATATATTTGTTTTGGAAAATCTATTTTCCTTTTTAATTATTACCTCTAAAAATACTATTTAAAAGTTATTTTCTTAATTTTGACAAAACTTATTTTTTATTCAAAAACGGTTATTTTTGTCAATTATTATTTTTGTAATAAAATCTACTTTTAAATATATAAGTATTTTCCATTTAGGTTTTCCAACCTACCAGACTTAGTCTCTAGTGTTGTTATTTAGAAATAAGCGTAGTTCTAGTTACTAAAATCTAGTACTACGATCTTGTAGGTTCTGTTCCCTAAAACCTTAGCAGTTACCACTTGTTGCTGTCCACGCCGAGGAACCGTCTGAGGCAAGTTTCATATCTATTCCATATCTGTGTTTTTACTTTAATAATTAAATGTATGCATCAGTTGATCTCATATAGTATCGTGATACTGATTCACCGTGGATCCCTCTCAGACTCCACATCGATTGACGGATTGCTGGATTGCTATAGTGACTTATTGACTTATTGACTCATTGACTCGGGGATTGCTTGGGGGAATAGTATAACGTCTGTGACCAAAGCCAAAATTCTTGCTTGTCGCTCTTGCGCTAACCTCTACCACACAAGTGGTTGAGCCGTACCGTATACTATTTATTTCGGTCGAAACATTAGTATATATACTGCCTCTATCCCAGCCGGTCACAGGCCCTGTTATATACTCAAAACACTAGCTTATCATTGTATCATATTTGACATTGAGATCATATTGCTTGTTGTCTTTATTATTATTTATAAAAACATATTAAGTTTCTTAAATTGTCTCGCATTTTCATTTATTGTTAATTTAGAAATGCTAGATGTGGAAGAAATATGTTTCTTGTTCACCCTTGACTGGAGACCCAATATTTTTAGGTGATTGCAATGAGGAGGAGCTAGCTTACTGTTCTTTCTACGGGCCCGACTTGGGTCCCACAGATTCGGCTGAACCAGAACCAGGAACCCTAGAACCATAGATGTTGGCATAGTTTTATTTGCTTTATTTATTTTCGAACAATTGTAATAAGCAAATTTGTGATATTGTAGTCTTGTTATTTCCATTCCAGAACCAGTTTCATTTTAATAAAATGTTTTACTTATGTTAGATATTTGCTTGTTGTGTTCTACTAATTGATACAGCTTACTGCCGCCGTCTCACAACGGTGCAGGCTGGGCATGATCCAACTGGACCCATTATATTTGGGATCGGGCCGTGACATGTTTTTAGTAGTGGCCCATGCAGGTCAGTTCTGTAAATTGGTCTGGTCAACTTAGTCTAGACCAACCTGTAGTTCTGTAACTTGACCTAGGTTTAGATAAGACTTTAGGAAAATAGACTATAGAAACAACTAGAACACTTAGATGATTTTTACCTTGTTACATCATAGGGCCAAACCTTGCTTATGTGTGTACCCAAACCTTGCTTATGTGTGTACCCAAACCCTGTTACAACTAGAACACTTAGATGATTTTCACCCTGTTATTAGGCTCCCTTGCTTATGTGTGTACCCAAACCTTCGCTCAGGGCCTACGGACGAAAAGGTCTCTTCCTCCGGAAACACACCTACCCAGGCTCATTCAGACCCCTCTCCAGTACAGCCCAGTACCCGTCTTCATGCTGTACGGATTCCCTGTGCAGCGTATACCTCCACTGTGCATGCAGCTGTACCGATTCCCCCCAGACCTACACTCTCGATTGCTGACACGAATCTTCCAGCTGCTCCATCAGTGCCAGTGAACCCCGTCGAGCTCGTAGGCCTGCTACAAGGAGTACTTGAGGCCCAGAGGGCTCAAGCAGAAGTGGATCGCGAGAAGACCGCGATCATGAGGGATCGGAATAAGGAATTGAAAGTGAGGACAGTGGTTTTCAACAGAGATAGAGTTTTTCCCAAAGAAGTGAAAAAGCACGTACGCGGGAAATAAATCGAAGTAACGCGATAGATTCGCAGAAATGAACGAAGAAAAAGCGTTAAGATAATTCAACATCTTTGATTTATGTTAGAAGGTGCAGAACGTTAGAAGCAAGTAGGCCTCTGGCCACACTACCAACCCTCGCTACGGCTTCTTTTGAAGCTTTAGTTCTCATGCATCCTAGCTTGAGGGCATGGAGAATGCCCACAATGTCGCCATGGCAACACTCGACTCATCACAGAGGGAACCAGGGCCTCTCAAGGTAAGAAAAGTAGAATTGATAATCTTTTATATTTTATTGGAGAAATATAATTCTGACTGGCAGCCAATTATCCAAGAGAAAGTTGGAGACATTGAAAGCTTCAAAAAGATGAATCTGCGGTCTTTCAAGAGGACTGAAGGCCTTGTATACGCGGACGAATGGCTAGATGACATGGAGCGCATCCTTAGTTGTTGCTCGAATTTCGCCCGGCCTCATGGTGGAGGCTGTAGTGCCCCATCCCGCTCAGTCAATCGGAGGAATAGAAACGCCGACGGCGTTCGGACTTAACCCTGCAACGGCTTGCTCGGAGACACCGCTCGATCGAGGTGACTCGTCGCTTAGGTAGGGTAGTTTCGGTGAACTCTCCTCATCTTAGCCTTCACATAATAAATCACATGTTTTCAGCTTGCACAAGTAGGCTTGATAATAAAAGAGACGAATCCACATAGATAAGGGAATAATACCAACAGGTCGAATTGAGTTAGAATATGGAAAGGTCCAATGGTCGGCTTAGAGTTGGTGGACAACGTGCTTTAAAAATGACACTCGATCCTTCGTCCCGTGGCTTGGGAGAAGAAAAGTTGGTCTTCGATACAAAACTATGAATGAGCCTAAGTCATAGGCGTCGCCCGCGTAAATGCTCGATAAAGCATGCACACTTGTAAGTTGCAAGGCTTGGCATAGCCTTTGCTTGTCTCTCGAGTTAAGTTGTAGGCTTGAGTAAGTTAGGCAAAGTTATGCCGGTCGACCTAAGTCATTCCAAGTGTTGTCCCGCTCTTTCTGCGGTTGTCAAGTTAAATAGTCCCACGATCCCAGGGCCCGTCATATAAGGTATGACTTAGGCGATAGCGTCGCGTAGAACACGAGTTGGCTTAAGGCACGATGTCACAGACTTAGTATTTAAGACAAGGACCACAATTGATTCAAAGTGAGTTTTGGAGAAAGGACTATGAAATAGGCGTTCATGAGTTGAATAAAATGATAGGGTAACATGAAAAGAATGCTCGCGATCATGGGTCATCGAGGGGTCTCAAGGATAGAAGTCTTGAACTTGGTTTTGAAAGAGATGGTAACACTGAAAGAAGGATGATTGTGTGAGACGTCAGTTTGAGTCGAGTCTTGCATGGTCATGGACAACTTGTTGACAAGGGCGATTTGTTTCCTCGGACGATAACCTGGGGCCACAGCAGGATCATTCCGGCCTAGGAGGAAACTCGGGCAGAATGTGAGCGGGATAGCTGAGCCGAAAGGCAAGTATTCGGTGGACGCTCATTGGGGCTAGCTACCCGCTTTGACCGATCCATCCTATACCAGCTATAAGTCCAAAATAGCTTGTTATGCTAGTGACCTCATATAGATGAGTTGGCACGGACGGCAATCCACGTGTGTGCCTTTAGATTGAGTCGAGTTAAATGTGTCTACAGTTAGAACACAAAGTATTGGGCCTAAGATTTGGCTGCAACGAAGGCGACGTGCTTCGGCACGCGATGTGGCATCGAGTCTTAAGTCGTTGGCATATAAGTTGCATAAGTTGGATTTGAGTCATCTTGAGTTTAAGTCAGAAAACGTCGCAAGGCAAAGTCGGTCGAGTGACCCTAAGTCCACAAGTCTTGATTTGGGTCAGTTGGTGATTAAAGTAGCATGGTCCGTGAGGTGGCAATCTGGTTAAGTCATACTGAGTTTGCGAGGCACGGCACGTTGGACTTGTAGCACGGACACATATAAAATTGGGTACTATCGCGTAGTCGCGTCTCTGATTTTGGGCCGTAAGACAAATACGACTTGATAGGTTAACGTTGTTGTTGCAAGCACGGGATGGTCTAGAGACACAAAATAGGCTGAGGCGTTGGTCCTAAAACTAATTATATGGCAAGAGTCGAAAGACAATCTTAAAGGGACTATGTTACACAAAGTAAATGAACGTGTTGGTTTTGTATGGGTGGGCGAGGAGCTCATTCTACCAGTACAGTTGAGTACTGACACCTACACAGTGTTTATGTGTAGGCACAGGTAGAAGCTCGTGGCATGGAGCTCACTTGGATGCGTTGAGGCACGGAGTTCCTTGGCGATTCAAGGCGTGCGGCCACATGGAGTCAGGACTTATACGGGACATAATGTATAGGTATCACCTTCCGAAGCATCCGCTGGCTCAAGACTTGTATTGAGAGATGAGAGAGAGCTGAATGACTTGTAATGTGAGAAGAGTGAGCTTGAGTGACTTGTAATCTTGGCCTTGCACCCCATTGTAATATTTGTTTCAATATCAATAAAGAGCTTCTTTTGAATAACTTGTATTTTGTTCTAAATTTCTGCTGCTACTATTAAATGTCTCTGCTTGGAACTTCTGTGCGACGACCCGTCGCAGCCGCTGTAAATCGGCCGTTATAGAACCCGCCTTGCACGAGCGCAATATAGGCTCGTGCGGTATCACGCCTTAGCGAGGACGATCGCTCCTACGGGAGTGGAGCATGACATAATGGTATCAGAGCACGGCTTTACGTCCTTGGACTATCGATTGAATTGTTTAACTTCGTTGTTTTCGTAAACTCTATTGCTTCCGCAAAAGTTGATATCATTGGTGCGCTCTCTCTCAAATGTCCCATGGGATGTCCATACAATAAGTCTATCTATTTTACAAAACATAGGAGAACAGTTTTTTACAAAACAAAAAGATGGTTCGCGTAAGCGCAGTTGGCTAAGTCGTGCTGGGCATATACACCAAAGTTGCATCGACCTTAGAAAAGTCGAGTGCGGGGATTGAAAATGTGTCGAGCAAGAATGAGTTGAACTGGATTGAGTAAAGTGAGATGACTATCATAAGGGTGCTATCGAGCGACGATGTTATCGTCGATGCGATATAGATGAGCGTGCTTAAAATTTGAGGAATGGTTCGAACGAAAAATTTAAAAAAGTCGATTTTGATTCGAGTGATAGTTTTGAGGATTTGTCAAATGACTTCATCCCTGAGTGGTGTATGCGATAGCCTCAGGGATGTCTATCGATCGATTGAGGATACGGGGTGTCAATGAGTCTATCAGCAAGCGTCGTATGTATGCAAAGCCGTAGATTGAGTATCGTTAAATAAGTTATAGTCTTGAGATTTGACGAGTTGATTCAAGCAACCTAAAAATTGATGCACACAGAACATGCACGGGATAGTGATTGCGCGAGTATGAAATACAAAATGATTGAGTAGGTGAAATAGAATCGAGGAAACATTATGATGTACGAATGGATGACTTGATCGAGGAAATTGATACGGATCGTATACGAAAAGTTAGCACGACATGTAGAAAGCGTGTATGAAAGGTTTAATTTTGAAGTTACGAGAATGACTCTAAGGATTAGATTGAATGTTGCTCGATAATTTGAGTTAGCAAAGGGACGATGCGATTTGAGGAAATATGTTGGTCGATGACTTAATATAGATGGATGAACAATACACGAATTTGGATTTGAGGAAATTGATGTTGTGAATGATTCGAGGGATAATGATCGAACTTGAATTTGATTGTCGAGGAGATTATCCAGTCGGACGATAGCATCATTTGTACGACTCGAAATTCGTTGCAAAGGAAGATCGTCAGGTTATGCATATCATCGATGGTATTGAGGCATATCAAAGATCGATATGCGATAATTCGGGAGCACTCTAATTCGAGGAATGACGATCGTGCAAGTGTTATTGTTCTGACGGATGCTATGCTTAGGATTTTGATTGAAATAAATATGGATGAAAACAGAAGTGTCTTGATGGTTACGGGGATAACCACAACGTCGATATTCTTGTCTTGTGTGAGCGCTATACTAGCCTCGCACATGCGTCACATCGGATTTGGGGCGATCGTTCCGTAAGAGAGCTGACATGGTGATTCGTGTCACAGGAATAGTCGAACTTAGAAAATCAGAACGCGGCAACTTTGAATGTCTTAGCTTGTTGGTTTGATATGAAGAAAAATTCGAGGATGTTTGGATTTACGATTGATGATTGAATAAACTTAAGGATTGAGTAGGTCTAATCCGCGCATCAAGAATGAATTAGTCTAGACTCAAAACAAGAGTTACGCCCCGATGAGAATGATTATTCTACGGGAGCACTGTATGGTGATTTCATGCACACCGTGGATAATCGGACTCGCGTAAGATCGGAGCGTGGCATATTGTTAAGTCAAACGACCTTGTGATTGATTACATGAATTGGAATAGATGACTTAGGGAATGTGGAATATAAAATTTTGGTTAGCGACGAAATATGTCGTAGCGTGCTTGATTTGAGAAGGATTGATAGGCAAACTATATCGAACGTGTTTGAAGGGATAGACTATGCAAGATGGTTTGTTGAATGAGCGATATTGATATGTCATAGGAATTGGTTAAAATATGAGTTATTATAGGATGGCTTTTCCGAATGACTCAGACCTCGTACGACGAATATTGGGATGCGTGTGGAAAATCTATGCTTAAAGTTTAGAAATCGGAGGGATGCGAGCTTGGGTAGAAAACTCCGTACTATTAATTTGGTTTGACCTTAGGATGGGGTCATTGTTGATATTGTTGTTTCGGAACTATGATTCCAATACTGACGAAAGACTTTAGCCTAAAGACAAAGCTTAGCGGTTAGGCAGACGTCCCGGTGCGGAGCGATAGGAATTGTGGAGGCACCACTCATGAAGCTCGGTTGACATGCACGTATATCAGGGACGCTTGAATAAGTGCACTATCCGACTCGAGTGGTGATGGCAGATTCTTTATCACGAGGCTTGGCTGAAATGCATGTATTTTGGGGACGCCAAGAATACGTGCACTATCCAACTAAGTAGTATGTTGAATCAAGTAAGACTGGAGGAATGGAAAAGTGTCGAGAATTTTGAAATGATGTTTTGAAGAAAAGATTGAGGGTAGTACGAGCGTGGCTCGGATTGAGGAAACGCATAGGCGTAGTGTGTGCGAGAGTTCTTGAATGTTGAGTAAAGTGATAAGTCAATAAGTAAGTACTCGGTTAGTTTCGAGGATGAAACTTTTTCTGAGTGGTGTATGATGTAGTGCCCCGTCCCGCTCAGTCAATCGGAGGAATAGAAATGCCGACGGCGTTCGGACTTAGCCTTACAACGGCTTGCTTGGAGACACCGTTCGGTCGAGGCGACTCCTCGCTCATGTGGGGTAGTTTCGGTGAACTCGCCTCATCTTAGCCTTCACATAATAAATTGCATATTTTCAATTTGCACAAGTAGGCTTGATAATAAAAGAGACGAATCCACATAGATAAGGGAATAATCCCAACGGGTCAAATTGAGTTAGAATACGGAAAGGTCCAACGGTCGGCTTAGAGTTGGTGCATGGCGTGCTTTAAAAATGACACTCGATCCTTCGTCCCGTGGCTTGGGAGAAGGAAAGTTGGTCTTCGATACAAAACCAAGAATTAGCCTAAGTCATAGGCGTCGCCCGTGTAAATGCTCGATAAAGCATGCACGCTTGCACGATGCAAGGCTTGGCATAGCCTTTGCTCGTCCCTCGGGTTAAGTTGTAGGTTTGAGTAAGTTAGGCAAAGTTATGCCGGTCGACCTAAGTTATTCCAAGTATTGTCCCACTCTTTCTGCGGTTGTCAAGTTAAATAGTCCCACGATCCCAGGGCCCGTCATATAAGGTATGACTTGGGCGATAGCGTCGCGTAGAACACGAGTTGGCTTAAGGCACAATGTCACGGACTTAGTGTTTAAGACAAGGACCACAATTGATTTAAAGTGAGTTTTGGAGAAAGGACTATCAAATAGGCGTTCATGAGTTGAATAAAATAATAGGGTAACATGGAAAGAATGCTCATGACCTTGGGTCGTCGAGGGGTCTCAAGGATAGAAGTCTTGAACTTGGTTTTGAAAGAGATGGTAACACTGAAAGAATGATGACTATGTGAGACGTCAGTTTGAGTCGAGTCTTGCATGGTCATGGACAACTTGTCGACAATGGCAATTTATTTCCTCGGATGATAACCTGGGGCCACAGCAGGACCATTCCGGCCTTGGAGGAAACCTGGGCAGAATATGAGCGGGATAGCTGAGCCGAAAGGCAAGTATTCGTTGGACGCTCATTGGGGCTAGCTACCCGCTTTGACCGGTCCATCCTATACCAGCTATGAGTCCAAAATAGCTTGTTATGCTAGTGACCTCATATAGATTATTTGGCATGGGCGGCAATCCGCATGTGTGCCATTGGATTGAGTCGAGTTAAATGTGTGTACAGTTAGAACACAATGTGTTGGGCCTAAGATTTGGCTGCAACGAAGGCGACA